>CAMAPF010000997.1:12500-530000 GCA_945859915.1 Cuscuta epithymum
TAAACCCTAAACCCTAAACCCTAAACCCTAAACCCTAAACCCTAAACCCTAAACCCTAAACCCTAAACCCTAAACCCTAAACCCTAAACCCTAAACCCTAAACCCTAAACCCTAAACCCTAAACCCTAAACCCTAAACCCTAAACCCTAAACCCTAAACCCTAAACCCTAAACCCTAAACCCTAAACCCTAAACCCTAAACCCTAAACCCTAAACCCTAAACCCTAAACCCTAAACCCTAAACCCTAAACCCTAAACCCTAAACCCTAAACCCTAAACCCTAAACCCTAAACCCTAAACCCTAAACCCTAAACCCTAAACCCTAAACCCTAAACCCTAAACCCTAAACCCTAAACCCTAAACCCTAAACCCTAAACCCTAAACCCTAAACCCTAAACCCTAAACCCTAAACCCTAAACCCTAAACCCTAAACCCTAAACCCTAAACCCTAAACCCTAAACCCTAAACCCTAAACCCTAAACCCTAAACCCTAAACCCTAAACCCTAAACCCTAAACCCTAAACCCTAAACCCTAAACCCTAAACCCTAAACCCTAAACCCTAAACCCTAAACCCTAAACCCTAAACCCTAAACCCTAAACCCTAAACCCTAAACCCTAAACCCTAAACCCTAAACCCTAAACCCTAAACCCTAAACCCTAAACCCTAAACCCTAAACCCTAAACCCTAAACCCTAAACCCTAAACCCTAAACCCTAAACCCTAAACCCTAAACCCTAAACCCTAAACCCTAAACCCTAAACCCTAAACCCTAAACCCTAAACCCTAAACCCTAAACCCTAAACCCTAAACCCTAAACCCTAAACCCTAAACCCTAAACCCTAAACCCTAAACCCTAAACCCTAAACCCTAAACCCTAAACCCTAAACCCTAAACCCTAAACCCTAAACCCTAAACCCTAAACCCTAAACCCTAAACCCTAAACCCTAAACCCTAAACCCTAAACCCTAAACCCTAAACCCTAAACCCTAAACCCTAAACCCTAAACCCTAAACCCTAAACCCTAAACCCTAAACCCTAAACCCTAAACCCTAAACCCTAAACCCTAAACCCTAAACCCTAAACCCTAAACCCTAAACCCTAAACCCTAAACCCTAAACCCTAAACCCTAAACCCTAAACCCTAAACCCTAAACCCTAAACCCTAAACCCTAAACCCTAAACCCTAAACCCTAAACCCTAAACCCTAAACCCTAAACCCTAAACCCTAAACCCTAAACCCTAAACCCTAAACCCTAAACCCTAAACCCTAAACCCTAAACCCTAAACCCTAAACCCTAAACCCTAAACCCTAAACCCTAAACCCTAAACCCTAAACCCTAAACCCTAAACCCTAAACCCTAAACCCTAAACCCTAAACCCTAAACCCTAAACCCTAAACCCTAAACCCTAAACCCTAAACCCTAAACCCTAAACCCTAAACCCTAAACCCTAAACCCTAAACCCTAAACCCTAAACCCTAAACCCTAAACCCTAAACCCTAAACCCTAAACCCTAAACCCTAAACCCTAAACCCTAAACCCTAAACCCTAAACCCTAAACCCTAAACCCTAAACCCTAAACCCTAAACCCTAAACCCTAAACCCTAAACCCTAAACCCTAAACCCTAAACCCTAAACCCTAAACCCTAAACCCTAAACCCTAAACCCTAAACCCTAAACCCTAAACCCTAAACCCTAAACCCTAAACCCTAAACCCTAAACCCTAAACCCTAAACCCTAAACCCTAAACCCTAAACCCTAAACCCTAAACCCTAAACCCTAAACCCTAAACCCTAAACCCTAAACCCTAAACCCTAAACCCTAAACCCTAAACCCTAAACCCTAAACCCTAAACCCTAAACCCTAAACCCTAAACCCTAAACCCTAAACCCTAAACCCTAAACCCTAAACCCTAAACCCTAAACCCTAAACCCTAAACCCTAAACCCTAAACCCTAAACCCTAAACCCTAAACCCTAAACCCTAAACCCTAAACCCTAAACCCTAAACCCTAAACCCTAAACCCTAAACCCTAAACCCTAAACCCTAAACCCTAAACCCTAAACCCTAAACCCTAAACCCTAAACCCTAAACCCTAAACCCTAAACCCTAAACCCTAAACCCTAAACCCTAAACCCTAAACCCTAAACCCTAAACCCTAAACCCTAAACCCTAAACCCTAAACCCTAAACCCTAAACCCTAAACCCTAAACCCTAAACCCTAAACCCTAAACCCTAAACCCTAAACCCTAAACCCTAAACCCTAAACCCTAAACCCTAAACCCTAAACCCTAAACCCTAAACCCTAAACCCTAAACCCTAAACCCTAAACCCTAAACCCTAAACCCTAAACCCTAAACCCTAAACCCTAAACCCTAAACCCTAAACCCTAAACCCTAAACCCTAAACCCTAAACCCTAAACCCTAAACCCTAAACCCTAAACCCTAAACCCTAAACCCTAAACCCTAAACCCTAAACCCTAAACCCTAAACCCTAAACCCTAAACCCTAAACCCTAAACCCTAAACCCTAAACCCTAAACCCTAAACCCTAAACCCTAAACCCTAAACCCTAAACCCTAAACCCTAAACCCTAAACCCTAAACCCTAAACCCTAAACCCTAAACCCTAAACCCTAAACCCTAAACCCTAAACCCTAAACCCTAAACCCTAAACCCTAAACCCTAAACCCTAAACCCTAAACCCTAAACCCTAAACCCTAAACCCTAAACCCTAAACCCTAAACCCTAAACCCTAAACCCTAAACCCTAAACCCTAAACCCTAAACCCTAAACCCTAAACCCTAAACCCTAAACCCTAAACCCTAAACCCTAAACCCTAAACCCTAAACCCTAAACCCTAAACCCTAAACCCTAAACCCTAAACCCTAAACCCTAAACCCTAAACCCTAAACCCTAAACCCTAAACCCTAAACCCTAAACCCTAAACCCTAAACCCTAAACCCTAAACCCTAAACCCTAAACCCTAAACCCTAAACCCTAAACCCTAAACCCTAAACCCTAAACCCTAAACCCTAAACCCTAAACCCTAAACCCTAAACCCTAAACCCTAAACCCTAAACCCTAAACCCTAAACCCTAAACCCTAAACCCTAAACCCTAAACCCTAAACCCTAAACCCTAAACCCTAAACCCTAAACCCTAAACCCTAAACCCTAAACCCTAAACCCTAAACCCTAAACCCTAAACCCTAAACCCTAAACCCTAAACCCTAAACCCTAAACCCTAAACCCTAAACCCTAAACCCTAAACCCTAAACCCTAAACCCTAAACCCTAAACCCTAAACCCTAAACCCTAAACCCTAAACCCTAAACCCTAAACCCTAAACCCTAAACCCTAAACCCTAAACCCTAAACCCTAAACCCTAAACCCTAAACCCTAAACCCTAAACCCTAAACCCTAAACCCTAAACCCTAAACCCTAAACCCTAAACCCTAAACCCTAAACCCTAAACCCTAAACCCTAAACCCTAAACCCTAAACCCTAAACCCTAAACCCTAAACCCTAAACCCTAAACCCTAAACCCTAAACCCTAAACCCTAAACCCTAAACCCTAAACCCTAAACCCTAAACCCTAAACCCTAAACCCTAAACCCTAAACCCTAAACCCTAAACCCTAAACCCTAAACCCTAAACCCTAAACCCTAAACCCTAAACCCTAAACCCTAAACCCTAAACCCTAAACCCTAAACCCTAAACCCTAAACCCTAAACCCTAAACCCTAAACCCTAAACCCTAAACCCTAAACCCTAAACCCTAAACCCTAAACCCTAAACCCTAAACCCTAAACCCTAAACCCTAAACCCTAAACCCTAAACCCTAAACCCTAAACCCTAAACCCTAAACCCTAAACCCTAAACCCTAAACCCTAAACCCTAAACCCTAAACCCTAAACCCTAAACCCTAAACCCTAAACCCTAAACCCTAAACCCTAAACCCTAAACCCTAAACCCTAAACCCTAAACCCTAAACCCTAAACCCTAAACCCTAAACCCTAAACCCTAAACCCTAAACCCTAAACCCTAAACCCTAAACCCTAAACCCTAAACCCTAAACCCTAAACCCTAAACCCTAAACCCTAAACCCTAAACCCTAAACCCTAAACCCTAAACCCTAAACCCTAAACCCTAAACCCTAAACCCTAAACCCTAAACCCTAAACCCTAAACCCTAAACCCTAAACCCTAAACCCTAAACCCTAAACCCTAAACCCTAAACCCTAAACCCTAAACCCTAAACCCTAAACCCTAAACCCTAAACCCTAAACCCTAAACCCTAAACCCTAAACCCTAAACCCTAAACCCTAAACCCTAAACCCTAAACCCTAAACCCTAAACCCTAAACCCTAAACCCTAAACCCTAAACCCTAAACCCTAAACCCTAAACCCTAAACCCTAAACCCTAAACCCTAAACCCTAAACCCTAAACCCTAAACCCTAAACCCTAAACCCTAAACCCTAAACCCTAAACCCTAAACCCTAAACCCTAAACCCTAAACCCTAAACCCTAAACCCTAAACCCTAAACCCTAAACCCTAAACCCTAAACCCTAAACCCTAAACCCTAAACCCTAAACCCTAAACCCTAAACCCTAAACCCTAAACCCTAAACCCTAAACCCTAAACCCTAAACCCTAAACCCTAAACCCTAAACCCTAAACCCTAAACCCTAAACCCTAAACCCTAAACCCTAAACCCTAAACCCTAAACCCTAAACCCTAAACCCTAAACCCTAAACCCTAAACCCTAAACCCTAAACCCTAAACCCTAAACCCTAAACCCTAAACCCTAAACCCTAAACCCTAAACCCTAAACCCTAAACCCTAAACCCTAAACCCTAAACCCTAAACCCTAAACCCTAAACCCTAAACCCTAAACCCTAAACCCTAAACCCTAAACCCTAAACCCTAAACCCTAAACCCTAAACCCTAAACCCTAAACCCTAAACCCTAAACCCTAAACCCTAAACCCTAAACCCTAAACCCTAAACCCTAAACCCTAAACCCTAAACCCTAAACCCTAAACCCTAAACCCTAAACCCTAAACCCTAAACCCTAAACCCTAAACCCTAAACCCTAAACCCTAAACCCTAAACCCTAAACCCTAAACCCTAAACCCTAAACCCTAAACCCTAAACCCTAAACCCTAAACCCTAAACCCTAAACCCTAAACCCTAAACCCTAAACCCTAAACCCTAAACCCTAAACCCTAAACCCTAAACCCTAAACCCTAAACCCTAAACCCTAAACCCTAAACCCTAAACCCTAAACCCTAAACCCTAAACCCTAAACCCTAAACCCTAAACCCTAAACCCTAAACCCTAAACCCTAAACCCTAAACCCTAAACCCTAAACCCTAAACCCTAAACCCTAAACCCTAAACCCTAAACCCTAAACCCTAAACCCTAAACCCTAAACCCTAAACCCTAAACCCTAAACCCTAAACCCTAAACCCTAAACCCTAAACCCTAAACCCTAAACCCTAAACCCTAAACCCTAAACCCTAAACCCTAAACCCTAAACCCTAAACCCTAAACCCTAAACCCTAAACCCTAAACCCTAAACCCTAAACCCTAAACCCTAAACCCTAAACCCTAAACCCTAAACCCTAAACCCTAAACCCTAAACCCTAAACCCTAAACCCTAAACCCTAAACCCTAAACCCTAAACCCTAAACCCTAAACCCTAAACCCTAAACCCTAAACCCTAAACCCTAAACCCTAAACCCTAAACCCTAAACCCTAAACCCTAAACCCTAAACCCTAAACCCTAAACCCTAAACCCTAAACCCTAAACCCTAAACCCTAAACCCTAAACCCTAAACCCTAAACCCTAAACCCTAAACCCTAAACCCTAAACCCTAAACCCTAAACCCTAAACCCTAAACCCTAAACCCTAAACCCTAAACCCTAAACCCTAAACCCTAAACCCTAAACCCTAAACCCTAAACCCTAAACCCTAAACCCTAAACCCTAAACCCTAAACCCTAAACCCTAAACCCTAAACCCTAAACCCTAAACCCTAAACCCTAAACCCTAAACCCTAAACCCTAAACCCTAAACCCTAAACCCTAAACCCTAAACCCTAAACCCTAAACCCTAAACCCTAAACCCTAAACCCTAAACCCTAAACCCTAAACCCTAAACCCTAAACCCTAAACCCTAAACCCTAAACCCTAAACCCTAAACCCTAAACCCTAAACCCTAAACCCTAAACCCTAAACCCTAAACCCTAAACCCTAAACCCTAAACCCTAAACCCTAAACCCTAAACCCTAAACCCTAAACCCTAAACCCTAAACCCTAAACCCTAAACCCTAAACCCTAAACCCTAAACCCTAAACCCTAAACCCTAAACCCTAAACCCTAAACCCTAAACCCTAAACCCTAAACCCTAAACCCTAAACCCTAAACCCTAAACCCTAAACCCTAAACCCTAAACCCTAAACCCTAAACCCTAAACCCTAAACCCTAAACCCTAAACCCTAAACCCTAAACCCTAAACCCTAAACCCTAAACCCTAAACCCTAAACCCTAAACCCTAAACCCTAAACCCTAAACCCTAAACCCTAAACCCTAAACCCTAAACCCTAAACCCTAAACCCTAAACCCTAAACCCTAAACCCTAAACCCTAAACCCTAAACCCTAAACCCTAAACCCTAAACCCTAAACCCTAAACCCTAAACCCTAAACCCTAAACCCTAAACCCTAAACCCTAAACCCTAAACCCTAAACCCTAAACCCTAAACCCTAAACCCTAAACCCTAAACCCTAAACCCTAAACCCTAAACCCTAAACCCTAAACCCTAAACCCTAAACCCTAAACCCTAAACCCTAAACCCTAAACCCTAAACCCTAAACCCTAAACCCTAAACCCTAAACCCTAAACCCTAAACCCTAAACCCTAAACCCTAAACCCTAAACCCTAAACCCTAAACCCTAAACCCTAAACCCTAAACCCTAAACCCTAAACCCTAAACCCTAAACCCTAAACCCTAAACCCTAAACCCTAAACCCTAAACCCTAAACCCTAAACCCTAAACCCTAAACCCTAAACCCTAAACCCTAAACCCTAAACCCTAAACCCTAAACCCTAAACCCTAAACCCTAAACCCTAAACCCTAAACCCTAAACCCTAAACCCTAAACCCTAAACCCTAAACCCTAAACCCTAAACCCTAAACCCTAAACCCTAAACCCTAAACCCTAAACCCTAAACCCTAAACCCTAAACCCTAAACCCTAAACCCTAAACCCTAAACCCTAAACCCTAAACCCTAAACCCTAAACCCTAAACCCTAAACCCTAAACCCTAAACCCTAAACCCTAAACCCTAAACCCTAAACCCTAAACCCTAACCCTAAACCCTAAACCCTAAACCCTAAACCCGACCCCGACCCCGACACCCACCCCGACCCCCACCCCGACCCCCACCCCGACCCCGACCCCCAAACCCAAAACCCTAATCTAAGAGACATTGGTAATTTATTATACTTTATATGATTTTCATAATGTGTTAAATGATGAAACTGGTCTTTTTATTTATTTAGGAGTCATAGGTCAAATTTGTTCAAAATCATAAACTGGAGATTTTTTTGAGTTGTATGTATGTAAGATTTTATTATTTATTTGGTTATATGTGATGTATATCAATTTGTAAATGGGGTGATGGGTCTTTGCAATATTTATAAGAGATGCAAACACGAAGTTCTTTAACTTTGTTCTTTAGGTGGACTATGTGGTAAACATGGGTATTGTGGTGTATTTGAATCTGGTATGTATTTGTTGTACTAATATTTGTAATCCGTTTAGATTTATTTTAAGCAGTAATATTAATTGTATATTCTAAATCTTTTGGATTTATATTCTCAATTCAAGTTCATAATTTTCGTATTGAATTTAATGATTTCTTCTCTAATTAATTATTAAGTTCATCTATTTTTTTGTGTTTTTTTCAAGTGATATTTGATTAACTAGAATCATCAATTAATAATTAACGAATGCAGTCAAGTAATACATCACTCCGCGTGGATAGGCAGGAAGAAAGATAAAGGTGAGGTCAAGAAAAGACGAAAACTGATAATTGGAGGACCAGTTTACTATGTGGACTAAACCAATGGAATGGATTCGACGAGAATTTAAAGACCTGTTACAAGTAATAACGGATTATTTCATGCAGGCCGGACTTTTCAATTGAAAGGAATAGATAAGCTACTTAGAAAACAGGACATCCGTTTATTGCATAGAAAACAGAGCATCGGTTTATATATGGGGAAAACATCCACCCCAGCTTTGCAAGGGAATGGCGGCTTTCTGCAATGGGCATATCGACTCTGATCATTTGTTTGTTAAACTGGAATTAAACCAACAACTTTGTATATAATACCTGCCTGACATTGCTTGCTCCATCTTTCAGTTTTAGTCATCACCATCCTTAACTGAGTTTTTAATGTAGGTAAACCACCTGCAAGTAATGAAGAGCAACAGAACAGAAGGTTACATTAGAACAACTTGCTACTCTTATAAGACTTATTTGCAATATTTTTGTCATATACGAAGTATATATAAACACACACACACACATATGTACACACGTTGGTGAGGATGCTACTGCTAGAGAATGTGCTCTTTAATATACAAAACTAGAGAATACAGATTGATTTACCTCCCTACTTTGTTGTTTATAGTTTTTTCTTTGTTCCAGTTCTCTATTATTTGTTCTGAAACTGAGATTATGACGTGTTCTTTGAAATAGTTTGACCGTGTCTTTAAACTTCATAAGATTGGTTTGCTATTTATATACAATACTTTAATACATCATGGAATAGTGACAGTTCTCAAAAGGACTGGTCCCAAATATATGGGACTCATGTGATGAATATACTGCAGATTTTATTCTATTTTTAAGGCATTAATTTAACATTAGATAGTTCCATAAGTAATAACACATTATATTTAACAAAAACATCATAGAAAGATTACCGTAGCATATGTATGACACACATATCTACACTGTCTGATCCAATTTTAAGGCATTAATACCATGCCATATAATTATGGCTCTGTTCTTTGTAGCATAGTTTTAGAAAGATTGGCCTCTGTTCTTTGGGAAAAAGAAAGGATGGATATTGGTGTTTTCAAAATGATTTAATTTTCAGAGTTTGTGTAATATTGGTGTAACCTCTACGTACTGCATTGGGCATTGGATCAAATTCATAAAAGCATAACACACTGTAGTATATTCCAAGCATGTTTGAACTTTATGTTCACTGATATGTGTCCGCATCATGGATAGGGAAAAAATGTTTACTTTATACTCCATTCACTGTTATATGTACATCATGATCTGGTATGGTTTTGTTTTGGGACCAGTGGTTCCAGCCACAACTGATTTTTAGCCTTGAAAAGTAAAAAAAAAAAAAGTAAAATCGGAACTGGCTGGTTCTGGGTTTTATAGTTTATACTCGTGAGATCTTCTGCCACTATTCAAGAAGAATTTTATTCAGGAAATAAAGCTATGGAGCAATTAAGTCGAGTCTGCTGTAGGGGGGAAGGCAACATAAATATATATAATACCTGACGTTTATTGCTTGCTCGTATCATCTCAAGAAACTCATCTTTCAGTTTTGTTCATCGATCACCATTCTTAGTTTTGGAGCGCCACATCAAGATACAAAAAAGAAGGTAATTGTTAGTCAATAAAGATAGAAATTAGCTAGAACAGGGTACATATTCGATCAAAATAGACTTAAGAGCACATATAGAACACATACATTATTTTTATTCGATCCGCATCAGAATCACGATCTTGGGTTTACCCGCAGAAACATCACTCTGGATTTGCTTCTGTGTCAAATGAAGAAGAAGCAGGAAATGAGAATTGGGTTTTCAAGAAACAATAAACAAGGTTATTGCTATTTGCTCCGCATCAGAATCATGTTCTCTGGGTTTGTTTCTCAGACAAACGAAGAAGAAGCAAGAAATGGGTTTTGAAGATACCTGACATTATTAAGGCTTGCTCGATCATCTCCAGCAATTATGAACTTTCAGTTTTAGTCAACTATCACCATCCAGCAATTCTGAACTTTGCAGAGCCGCATCAAGAAACGAGAAATAAGGTTATGAAGATTATTCAAGAAAAAAACAGGGTATTGAAGATTATGGAATTAGAACACGTACCCGACTCCATAGATCCAGGGCGAGCTCCACATCAGAAGCAGGTAATTGAATTTGGTTCACCCGCAGGAACAAGATTGTCTTTCTGGGTTTTGTTTCTGCAACAAATCAATGGGGTTTTGTTTCTGCGCATGAGAATGGGGTTTTACAGAACGAATGGCAACGGGTATATATGTGTTTATATAGAGGCCGGAGCGGGCAACAACCTGGCAACTGGCAAGATCGATTACAGATATTGTTGTCAACGGTCGAATTTTTCCTGAATTCATCTGGGTTTTGTTTCTGAGAGAAAGGAAGAAGAAAGAACAGGCATGGTTACGGTCAAAGGCTAGATGGCGGGAGACGACGGATTGCCAACCTGGCAAGTTCGCATATACGGTCAAACGCTCCTAGTTCTTACTTCCGTTTAAAAAATACGGACTAGTAAGGCACTCTTTTATTTTAATCCTAAATTTTATAGTATAAATAAATATCCCACTAGACAAATAAATACTAATTTCGAGCAAAACAAAATAAATACTAATTTCGATGAGATTTTAGTCGTGTTGGTAAAAAATTTACAAAAAAATTTATTAATAATTTTAGTCCAAAAATTTAGAACATGTTTGGTAAAACGCAAAATGGTTGAATCGGCTTTATCTGCTAAATTGATGAAATTTTGACGGGAATCTGAGAAAAGAATTTGTAAACTTCAATTTATAGTTCTGATTATAAAATTATCACAAGGAAATTTCTTTTTATCTGGGTCAAATCTCAAAATCTGCAAGTAACTGTTATTTTGGGATCGGTGGGATGTCCCAAAAAAGTATTCTCATTTCTCTTCTTGGAAAGTTTGTGTGGCTACTATTCAACCACAACCATACATTTCCATTTTATTTCCACTTTCTTAAACTCCGGTCCATTTTATTATTATTATTATTACTATTATTAATAGAGATGAATTTTTGTGAACATAATGAAATAAATATTACTACGTAATATTTGTAGACTTTTTTTACTCTTGCTTTTATAATCACCTAGAAGCTAAGTCAAGTATTTTGTGATATGATGACATCACTGTCACATTCTCAAGGTTCAAGGATGAGTTTGAATTTCCTCTTAATTCAAAAATGTTGACCTTAACATATAATTAGGGATGGCCTCGGGCCGGTTAGTTTTTTTTTACTATTCTTCCCCCCCCCCCCCCCCCCAAACCCCCCAAACCGAACCTAAACATCAAGCCCAACTCAATAAAGCCCAAAAAAATGAAACAACAAAAAAAAATAGTTTTTGGGCCGGACTCGGGCCCGACCCGGCCGGGCCGGTTCGCCAAATACAAGGCCCGAGCCCGGACCCGCCCCCCGCCCCCACCAGGCCTAGGCCCGACCCGGACCCGAGAACTGGGCCGGTTCCGGGCCCGCACAGTGGCGGGCCGGGCGGCCCGAACCGGGTCCATGCCTACATATAATGTATACTATAATTGATTAGGGAACTCAACCAACCAAAAAAACACCCCAAATGATTGGAATTGAAATGTTCATGTTCTAATGTATATAATTGATCATTATCGTGGACTGTTCATTAAATTACAATTACAATACAATATAAGTTTCAATTTATTAGCATCCCTAGGAAGATCTTTTAAAGTTATTATAGTACTCCCTCCGTCCCAATTTGTAAGATACATTACGGTTTACGATGTTTGACTGGCGATAAAGTAAATTGATCCCCGTCAACACTCAAATTAGTTCTAGAAAATAAAATTTACATATTCAGAAACTACATTAAAACTGCTACAAAGCCTGCAAAAAATAATTCAAATTTCATAAACTTTTGATATATAAAATAAAATATTAAGAGTGATTTATGTTGACCAAGTGAATAGTAAATGTATCTTACAATTTGGGACTGAGGGAGTAATAAATAGCACTAGCTTAGTACTAGAATTTGTTTGTAACTAGTCAGTTGACTTGTGTGTTGCAAGAATAATGAATGAAGTTGATTTTTTCGAAACTAATTCGTCTCATTAGTAACATGTATATGCATACTTGTTTTATATAGGTTGAAAATATTATATAAAACTGAAAAATGAGTACATATATAATATTGGTTACAAATATACTATTTTCCCCTGTAGCAAACCACACAAGGTGGAGGAAGTGCCGGGAACACTTTCCAATTTTATTAATAATCATTTAAAAATACAAGGAATTGAAAGATACAAGAAAATTAAAGATACATATGCTAGATGGAAAAACTGAAAGAAGAGATGCATTAGCAATTGAAATTCCTAGTCGGAATTCCAAGTGAAGCTGAGATACTCATGTTAAATTTGTTGTGGAACCTTATGGTGTTCCTCAGATATGGTTGGTAAGTTTTGGCTTGCAGGCTGGATGATTTGTAATTCATTAGGGCTGCAGCGAGTTAGTGTGGCGATTCGAGCCTCCCGTCAATCAGATATAAGTAGTGAGTTTCATCTTGGGGTTTCTTGGATCGAACTCTTGTAACCATGGGATGAGTGTCCTATTGAACAGTGGTTGATTTATTTTCGTTGCTCACCGACAGTTATTTTTCTGTTCCTTACCTGTGTGAATCCGTTAGGGCAGTCCTCAGTTGTGGAAAAATCTGTAACATTTAAAAATTTGTTTAAATCAATGGGGTCCTCAAAAAGAAATTCATCATTGAACAAAACCAGGCTAAGTGTAGTAGAAGCATCTGGGGGATTAGAAATGATTTCATCATCTCCCGTATTTGGATCCTCATTGTTAGAATCAGAGAGCAGCATATCTTGAGGGACAAACCCTCAAGATAGTTTTGTTTGGGTCAACTCAAATCCATTGGGTCATATTCGTAAGTCAAAATAAATAGGAGGTTAGTTTTAAACTTTTTGACTGCTCTAGCCAGTAATAGGTGCTCAGGACCGATTAGGGAATATGGTAGGCAAAGATGGAATTTTTAATGAATTTTCGATAAGACAGACTGTTAATTGAAGTCCGGGTAAAAGTTGGATTATTCTTTTCCAATTTTCCAAAAAATAATTCAAACGAGCCCTTGAGGACCAATCTGGGAGTCCGGGAATAGACTGGCCAGTTCCGATTTCCAAATATCATAAGCTGTACCAGCACTGGTGCGCCACACAGGTCCAACGCCCATACCAAATCCCAACCAGAATAAATGGTCCCAACTCCCAATCCAGTCCCCACCAGTCCAACCATGGAGCAGGTCTACCCCTACCCCCTACTTCACACGTCATGGTTTTATTACAAGAACAAAACAAAAGATGAAAAAAAGCTAAAAACACAGTGAGCACCCCAGTCCCCACTCCCCAGTACCCCACCATAGACAATTAGACACAAGAACCAAGCATAATAATGAATAAGGCAGTGGTGTGTTTCATTAAATAAAAGTTCCATTAGCATAACAAAATAATTTGGCCATAAGCCCCTAAGGATGAACCGTTAAACACTTTCTGGCATAAAACAACGGTTATACAATGTTGGGTCTAGACGGAAATGCAAATATACCGGTAGCTTAAAACTCCGTCTACATTAGATCCTCAAAAATACAAAAGCGAAATCATCTGCAAAACATGAAAAACTCGGCCGTAACATGTGTCTCAAATGATAATTCTAGAATGAGACCAATTATGAGATTTTCTTTTGAATAATGGAGGACTCCAGAAATACTATGGCTCAACGCTCAACCAGCTTCTGCCTCTAAGCACACTTGCATTCCTCTAAGCAGACTTACATTTATACGGA
Organism: Cuscuta epithymum; assembly: GCA_945859915.1. Taxonomy (NCBI): domain Eukaryota; kingdom Viridiplantae; phylum Streptophyta; class Magnoliopsida; order Solanales; family Convolvulaceae; genus Cuscuta; species Cuscuta epithymum. The sequence goes on from CAMAPF010000997.1 coordinate 26,426, forward strand.
TAGGACACACTCAATATGTCCAATATACCATTCAGGCACTTCTTACACATCCATGACAAATGGGGTGAAGTTGTCTTAAGTTGTAACTTCCTTACAAATCCAGTTGACTATCTCGCGATTGTTCCTCTACATGGCTGAGTCGTCAAGAGATAATGTGGATCTTTTTTATCTTACCCTCCTTCGTTCGCATTCTCTCTCCCTTCTGTCTCTTTCACGGCTGTCATCTCTTTCTCTGCTTCCCCCTTTTCTGTCCCTCTGCTTATCGCTTTCTACATCGTGGCCTCTTTCCCTCTCACGACGCCTTTCTCGCTCTCTGTTTAAGTCACTTTCCCTTTCCCTGTCTCTACTGGATGATTTCCGAGGTGGGCTCTCACTTCGCAGCCGCTTCCTTGATGCTTCTTGGTAATCGTGTCTCCTTTCTTTTCTCTCCAGAGATGATTTGAGAGCTGCAAGTAAAAGAAGTAACACATTAGCCACAATTACTCCAATCTCTACAGCTATATATCATCTTTTCAACTCACGTTTTCTTGAAGAATCTTCATTGAAGTTCAGCAAACCATACTCAGATTGTAGCCGTCGTCTATGGATTTCAACTTTCTTCTCAATTTCATCTAAACTTTTTACCCCTCGTTCTTCGAGGGATTCACGATACTCAATTAAAGCAACCTCCAGACGCCTTAGCTTTTGTCTGAAACAGAATTGTCCCTTTCATAAATCAAGAAAAATAACATACCACAGAGGCACCATCAACTTAATGAAGGTGATCTTGAAAAGAAACCCCAAAAAAAAACTACCTCTGTTCTTCATTTATTCCAGTTTCAACATGGATGGTGTTGCTTGCTTCAGTTGTAAGCTCTGCCTCATCAATCTTACTGGAACCATCACCGGCATTCTCACTCCCGGAGGATGAATATGTTAAGCCGAGATCTTTGTTGCTCTTTTTTTCTTCACCGTCACTTTCATCATCATCTCTAGCCCATTTTGAGGATGGCAAGATAGGGTCGTTTCTTGTCTCATCTGTTAAAGTAATTGATACAGGCTCTACAGTTTGACTTCTAGGGGGTGAATGCAGAGAGTCAGGGGGTGAATGCAGAGAATCTGTGCTTTTCTGTTGTGCATTTTCATCAACATAATGATATTGATCAAATCGACTGTTTCCTTCTTTTCGGCTAGTTGAATATTTTCCAGAATTTGCGTGGCTACCATGTTTCAATTCGCCATCTAATTCATAGCCCCTCTGCTTTTCTGCATCTTCAAGATAAAGCAATCGAGCAACCATCATTTCCCTACCACCTACAAGAGACAAACCATTATGCCTGCACCGCCTTTCTAGCTCTGGAAGAGGTAGATTCAAAAGCTCCTTCATGGCAGCTCCTTTCCCAATAGCCAATGCAGCATCTTGGTTAACTTTTACACCATCAACCATATCCATGGAGTTTCCTTTCTGTTCTATCTCAGGGGCATCACCGCATAGAGAATGAAAGGGGATAACACCAGAATTTCCTGACCGGAGAAAAGTTGCTCGTAAGCCATTGATGTAAGCATCCGAAAACAAAAACCAGTCAGCCCAAACTTGAAGAACTTTCAGAACCCTCTCCTGTAAAATTTCAAGTGCAGTTAACGATTTCATGTTTTTGGAGGGGGAGGGGGGCAACTGGGGAACAATTGTGCTATATAGTTTACCTTAAGGGCCTCAGCTGTCATTCGACCTGTGATGCTGCGATATAAGTCGTTGAAGCTTTCAATTACATCTGGTAAAGTGGATTCAAATTTGGTGCGGTAAGCAGATGCATTTTTCACAGGAGCGCTACTATTATGAAGAATGTCGGAAACCAACATTAATCGTGCAATCTTAGAAGGTGGTTGAGTTTCTTTTAGCGTCAAAGACTCTGTTAAAACCTCGACCACCTGTAAAACAACCATATTCATTATATCATTATGATGCTAAAACCACCAAGTATATGCTCTTCACTTCTTTACTTACAATAATCATCAAGCATGTGGAATCAAACGATTTTATAAAAACCTATATAGCAAATAATCAATATATGTCTGAGGAATTTTTGAGAGTATATGTCATGTGTCATATAAACAAAATATCATTGCTTTCTTCTTAATATATGACTCATTCGCTCCTAATTGGGGAAGGTTTATGCTTTTAATAGAACCAAATAAATCCTATTTTGGAAATAAAACATAGATACTCCTATTTGTGCACTTTGTCTTTGTTCTACTCCTATCTGGAGCAATATATATTACCATAACCTTCACCAAGTAGACAGTTCATATTCATAATGAATTCAGAGCAAGCTTTTTGGATGTGATACTATATTAGAACAACTATACCTCTCCAGCAGCATCAGCATTATCTAATGCAAAACCCATTGCATCTTTTATCTGCCTTCTTTCCAGTGTCAATGCACGAAGCATATCCTCAAATTCATCTCTCTGTGCATCTGTCAGTGTCCGTTCCACCTCCACACGCTGTGAGAATTTTAATGACAGATTTTAAGATGAGCTATTTTAATTTTTTAGTCGAGGCAATCTGCCACAAAGAAAAGAAAGATACCCGGCTCCGTCCAGCAGCATAGGTGCTTCCTCCTTCCTTCTCTTGGTCAACCCCTTTCGTTGATGGCAGAGAAGGCGGTATCCATCTGTACAGATAATTGGTTAAGAAGTAAATAATGTAACAAGGGATCAAGTAAAAATTAGAAGATGTCTTGTTACAATGAGGCTTCTCTTACCCTCCTGTCAGAGACAGGATATCATACTCAGGAGTGTAAATGTGCAACATCATGATCACGAATAAAATTAACATAGAAAAAAGTTTGCAAAAAAATAATTAAAAATACCTGCCACTACCAGTTATCATAATGAAAGGTTCAGTTCGCCATCTTTGAAGAGTATCTCCCTACACATAATAATCAAATTTCTTTAGTTGTTTAGTTAGGTGCTCTGCATAGGTCAATGGACAGTTCTCAGTCCTTTCGACGAGAGGACTTCCATGACCACGCTCCATTATGGATATATATATACATATATATATATATATATATATATATATATATAGGGTTAAGATCAGATAAAAAGTGTGTTTCCCATACAAAATGCAAAGTCATCTCACCCGTCTAATTTTACAAAATCAAGGCTAAGATTTGTTTAGATTCCTACAAATCAGCCGTATTGATGGAGGAGTTTTTTAAATTCTATCCACTACATGCGGCAACCCTATTTATGGGGAGTTTTCTCATCCACACCATTGATCTCATCCATATCAATGGTCAAGATTAGTTTGCACTTTGTAAATTAGGATGATTTTGTATGTGATCCTTAATCTATATATATATATATATATATATATATATATATATATATATATAATATATAGGGTGCGGTTCCGGTGAGAACACTCCTTAACGTGAGAATGAGAAGGCTAAAAACGATGCACTTTACCATTCACAAAAATGCACATTTATAATTAAAGTAATGCAAAATTCCAATGTGCACATTTACGTTTAAACTTTTGCACAGTTAAAATGCACATTTTCCAAATTTTCATATGCATTTTTATGTTTTACATGTTGCACGACACCGAAATCCGACGCTCCAAATTCGTTCTCATTTCTCTCCTAAGATGGTGTTCTCACATGATTCTTAATCTACACATATATATACCATATACCTGAGCAAAAGAATAAAGCCTCCAGACATAGTAAGTATGTTCTTTTGATCCAAGCTCAAACAAGAAAGTGAAGAGAGGACTTCCACGACCTCGCTCCATTATGGCTTGTTCAAAGGCACAACCTCCATCAAGAACATAGAGAGCCATTGTATCAATGACATGGCGTACATGATCATCGTCGGGTAGAACAACAGTGATATCAGGTACATTTGGAGTTAAAACCTGGATACCAATGGAAAAGATGAAGCATAAAAAGTATGCAGAGTATTTCTATTAGGCAGCAAAGACCCTTTATTCATTTGAGTTATGTAATCCAATCAGGAGAAAGGCATAAGATAAGTCATGTGGATTCAGAAAGTAGGAAGATGCAAATTAGAACATAAAACACTACGCATAATAACTCAGTGAAATATATGAAGAAAGAAAGGAAACATTATCTTGGCCAAGACGGTTATAGATAAATTAGCGGGCCCAAAACTGGATATATTTAGTTATTCAAATAAAACTCAAACGAAATCTAAATTCTTGTCATACCACAATCAACTTTAATGTTGAAAATATTTTCAGATTAGTATCCTTAATATGTTCTAAAACAACAAAATTGCATAATCACCAAGTAGAATGTTAATAAACAGAAATATAAAGCAACCTACTAGCTCAGAATTCTGACTTGGCACAGATGTGACTGGAGGACCTGCAGGACCAGACAAGATCACTGTGGATCCCTGAGAAAAAAAAGTTGTTTCATGTAATACGGAACACATCATTGAAAGCTGATGGAATATCAAGAAAGTGTGCTCGAATTTTATTCGGTAATAACAGAAATAAAAATAGTGATTATAGCTCAAAGAAAAATGAAACTAACCTCCTTACTTCTGATGGCCATATGTCCTGGTGGTGGAGCAGGCAAAGCTTGTGATGGGAGAGAGACAGATTTACCCCACCCGATCTTCAGTTCATACTCATAAACAATCACTCCTGCATAAAAGTAACTAGGTAAGTATTTGTTTTTATCAGAAAAAATAGAATACTTTACTTCGTAGTTACAATCTGCATACAAATAAAGCATAGTAAGAGGTAGATATACTGACAAAGTATGCACTTGAACAGAGATGTATAGATAGTGGAACTAAATGAAATTGTTCAATGACATGGCAAAATGGATTTTCTTCCATTTAATAGGTATTTAATAGGTTTTGTCACTTTGTGACAGGATCGAAGTTGATTATAAACTTATAGCGTCCAAATTCCTTGAAGATTTAGGGACAAATGAACCTGCTTTTCCAACTAACAGCTTAGGGACTGCCTTTTATTGTGACAATAGATTATAGAACCTTTCAACACAAAGAAATCGCTTATGTAACTTGTTATAAGTATATGAGGAATGAACTGCTTGTCTGCTTCTCTAGTATTCTAGCCAGCGTTTGGTACAGCTGGTTGGACAGGACTAGTTGCACTGCATTGGATTGATCTAGAATAAATCAATAAAAATGTTTACTGTTGGCAGTGGAGATAGATGAAGACTGTTTGTAGAAACCCAGCCAGATGGATTCTTAAAATGTTTCTAAGTGGGATATTCCAATTATCAGAATAAAATAATATGTTGGATGAAACACGCCAACCACAGGAAGCAGATAAAACACACCTATCCACCCATTTATCGGTTTATCCAGTGTTACACGTGGCCTAATAGTCTTGTATACATCTGCTGAATGATCATCCACTTCATTCTTTTGAGTATTTCTCATCCTTTAGATTTAACCATCTCCATCTTATGAATATTGATAAAGGCTTCCAAATCAGTAAAACGAGGACTCCCCAAACACTACACACTTCAAGTATAAATATTCAAATCTTACCTTGCATTTCATCTTTTGCAGCTTGAGCATCAGCCCTATTCATGAAAGCTACAAAACCACAATTCCTTTGCCGCCTTTTTTCCTCATCTGTCCTAGGCCACATTATTTTGACACTTGCAATGGGTCCAAATCTTCCAAAAGTGCGCAAAAGGAAATTTTCATCAACCTATAACAGTAACGAATCATATGAACTCTTTTTATGTGAAAGCAAAAGAAATAAAGAAAACACTTCTTACAGAAACACACCTGAGGTGATAAATTTCCAACATAAAGATTTGTGGTCTGCGGGTCCCCATCATCAAATGATCCGGGCCTTCCACTGGGATCAAAATCATCTGGAAGCTCATCAAACCGAGTGGATGGCTGCAGATTGAGATTAGATAAATTTGATACCAATTATCCAACCCACAAACCAAATGTAGATACTACATTGGCAGATAGATGCGAGGAAGTTAAAATACTTTTTTTGGTGGGGGCTAGCTCATCAAGGTCATGTCAGTTACTCAGTTCTAATAAAATGTAAGAGCATTGTATACAGTATGCACACAATGCATATGAAAAAGGATGAAAAGAACAATAAATTCCATAGAAACTTCATAATGACATTATGAACAGTTAAGTCTTTCGTCAAATGATCAGTTAGGAAAGGAAAGAGTCCGAGTACATTTTGCACATCTCAGAGTCAATTAAAAGGAAAACATCAACAGAAAACACTACATTATTCTGAAGTCTAATTCTTTCAACTTATTTCTTTAAAAAATGATTATAATATTACATATAGATATTTATTCTGAAAATGAGTGTTTACTTATTTCAGTCGTTAGGATAGAGGTGCAACATACAGTGGAATTATCAGTATGACGATCACGCCACTGTTCACGCTCTTGATTTCTCCTTTCCCTCATTTCTTGTTCATGTTTCAACTCCTCCATAAAATTATCGATGTTCCTTGCTTTTCCTCTTTCTTTTTCCTTAGGCTTTTCTTCCTTCTGAGTATATTAAATATAAAAAATAAACAAAGGCAAGTAATATGTGACTCATAGTAAATATAGTCAGGGACCCGATGAGGATTTTTTGGTGCCACTAACCTTCTTCTCATAATCTCTACCTTTAGTTGCCATAGGAGGTGGTATAAAAGATGGAACATACCTGCACAAACATGAAATATGTTCCAAAGTCTGTGCCACCAATAACTTTATTCTTTGGCTTGCAAAAAGGATGCATAAGATGGGTTGGAAATTGGAAAGAATAACTAGATATAAATCACATAAGTTAAAGGGGGTGAGTAAGAATGTGATATTGATATCACTTAAACCGTAGATAAACCAAGTAACAGCACATATTGGACATTAGAAACATGCCCAGTAAGCACAATATGGATAAGATCTTGGCATCCGTTATCCAACATTAGAGTAGCATCATAACATGGTCAAACAAAAGGTATATGTTTACCTACTCCCCTTCTTTAAACCAGAACCCTCATCGTTGGAAATTCCACCTGCCATCCGTGAATGAATAGAAAAAGCTCGTACTTTTATTAATGTGTCCATGTAAGAAAAACATCATTCATTTATCCAATATTCATAAATAAGAGAATGCTGAGTTGAGTGGGTATTTAAAGATTACTGAAAAAGAAAAACTAACAAAAGGAATTGCTGCAAACCTTCAGAGTCATTCTTCAACTTCTCATTGGGATTGATGAAACCTCCTCTAACAAATGCCTTTGAACCTGGCACATCATCACCTTGAAATGACTCCACAAACTCTTGATACAAACGAGCTGTTTCATCCTCAGCTCTCTGCAAAAGAAAACCAGCAACAGTTGCTAAATATTAAGAAGTATAAACATCTGTATAAAGTAGAGGCATAAAAAAGTTCACACTTGTACCTTTTTCTTAGCTTCTTCTTCTTCCCGGTGTTTCTGAAAAGGTGTCTTCTTTCGTGAACTCATTTTGTCACAAGACACTGGATTTACAGCACAGCTTAGTTGAGCAGACTACAGTAGCATAACAAGTCTGTCAGCAAAGTTGTCCATGTTGATAATATAGCTGAAGTGAAACGAAATACGAATGGGCTAAAAGAAATATATGTCAAATGTTAATAAGAAATAATTCAATTCGAGTTACCAGGGTCTCAAAACATCAAATGTAATTCAAAAGGAAACAAAGTTCGTTAAGCGTTTCCACTTCAAAGTAATAAGCAAAAGAGACAGGAGCCAATTCAGAAGCCCTACAAAGTAATGGAAGCACAATTAGCTATAAAAAACGTTGGAACTGCACATCTGGTTAATATGCTATGCAATGCAGACAAGTAATAACGCCACAGGAAATAACAATGTGATATTTCTCAAGTACTCAAGAAGAAAAAGCAAATTAATTCACCGTTGGGCGTTGGTTCAATACTGATCTCCTAACTGATCCAGAATTCTATAACCTAACTGGAAGTAAAAAAATCATACCAACAGAGTTTTGAAACCAAGGGACAAGACTAACAACAATAACTCTTTCTCAAGGAGGAATAGCTCTTAGAAAAATTTACAAATTCAAAGATCAAAACCCATGACTTCAACGGGACCATGAGCAAAGCTAAGAACACACCTGGAGGAATCAGCAGACTATGTTAATGAACAAAATAAGAGTCCTCAAAGTTCGCCTTCTGCACCGGCGTATGAGCCACCGTTTCTACGGAGGTTCACGGTCGTGCAGGATTTTAGACGAGTGCTTTTATTATTTAACGGGTTAGGGTTCCTTTCTCTTTGTTTTATACGAAGTGGTATATTATTGATTTATTTCTACTCCACTCGCTATACATTAATTTTTAGTTGGAGTAAAGGGTCATGTCCTCTAAATTGGAGAAAGAGGTGAAATAAGTTTTTATATAAGAGACTCTGTCCGCCCATCGTCATTTGGGGCGGTTTCTGGTGGAATTTTTTATGAAATTTTTTGAGCATCTTATTCATTAAGTGTAGTTTACTCATACCAAATTTCAGTTAAAACATCAATCGGGAAGGCATTCAAATGAATTCTTGAAGATAATTGCGCAGTTATCTTCAAGAATTCATTTGAGGGCCTTCCCGATTGAAGTTTTAGCTGAAATTTGGTATGAGGAAACTAGACTTAATGAATAAGATGCTCAAAAAAATTCATCAAAAAATTCTACCGGGAACCGCCCCAAATGGCGACGGCCGGACAGTAACGACTTATTTGACCCTTTTTATGCAATTTCAAGGACCGATCTGAACCTTTACTCTTTTTTAGCTGTTTGGGAAAGATTCTTTTTTTTAATTATGTTTAAATTGAACGGAGTATTTAACTTGGTTTTTTTAATATTAATGAAATAAAACTTATTTATAAAAGGGAAAATCGCATATACGGTCCCTCAGTTATCCACGAAATTAAAATCTCATACATATATTTCTTAGATTGTAAATGTCACCCCTCTATTGTCCAAAATGCTGTAAATGTGGTCCTTTTGAGGGGTGAAGTATACAATGTGGGCGATAATACATTTCACTACTTAAAGGACCACATTTACAACAAATTGGACAATTGAGGGGTGACATTTACAATCTCAGAAATACAGGTCTGAGATTTTAATTTCGTGGATAACTGAGGGACCATATATGCAATTTTCCCTTTATAAAAACTTGGGATTTTTAATTGTTTGGGAAAGAAAACATTTTTTAAAGGGAAAATCACATATACAGTCCCTCAGTTATCCACGAAATTAAAATCTTCAGACCAGTATTTCTGAGATTGTAAATGTCACCTCTCAATTATCCAAATTGTTGTAAATGTGTGTGGTCCTTTAAGATCAAACTTTTAGTGACTATAATTGTATTTATATCACACGTGAATAAATTAAAACACGGTAAACTAGACTAGACTTGGTCATACAAATTACATTTAAATATGATATCTTACCAAAACGAATATGAACCAATTAAACTAATTTAAATCAGACCATATTAGAAGAAGAAAAATTGCTCTAATGTATATAAAATCCCCATTCATATTCACACAATTTCTTTATGTAATTTATCACCATTCTTAGAGCATCTTTAGTGCAATTACTCATGTGCACGGTTCAAATGTGGTATGTGGGAGTAAAATAAATTAAAACCAATGTCATTACGGAGAAAAAGTTTCAAATAACATATAAGGCCGTTGAAATAAGGAGACTAATTCTATTTATTAAATATAGAGGCTTAGTTGATAGCTAAAAAGAAATAAAAAAGTGGCAGAAAAAATAAGGCAAGCCTGCTTGCTGGTTTTTAAAATGGGCTAGTGATGTCATGTCAACGTAATCCCAAAGCAAAAAAAAACCATTTTTTAAAGTTTTATAACCTTTTTATTTTATTCTAAGTTTATAAAAGTATATCAAAAGTCATATTTTTTTATGATCGTTCATATAAAACCAATATTACATACATAAAACTTTTAAAGAATATTAAAAGTTTTAACTGCTGGAGTTTTTAGGCCCCAAAGAACATGAAACACAAGTTTTTTTATCCATGGTGCCTCCAAAAATAATTGAAATTTACTTGAATTCATTTTATTTTATTTTTTAAAGGAATTCATTTTTATTAACAAAAAAAGTAAAAAAAACAACGAATGTTTATTTTTTAACATTGAAATGCGTATTTTTTAAATCCATGAATTTTCAGAAAAAAATCAAAGAAAAACATTACTTATAACAATTTAATTAATGTTTTACTAAATTGATAAGTAAAAAAATATGTTGAGTGTACTTTAGTAACCGTACTGAAATATAGGGAAAATGACATTGACAATCTAAACAATGTTTTATATATATCGACAAAGTCCATATTTAAATTTTCAAACGGTGTAGAAATGTGAATAGTCTAATGCCACATATACAGTAACACAGGGGCGGAGGTGCCTATATGAGTAAGGGGCCTCGCCTTCCAATTTTTATTTTTATTTTTTTAATAGTATTACTATACTAGTATTAGGATTAATGTTCTTGTCAGACTTTTCTGACCAAAGCCACCATCCGGACGCCTCCATTTGAGGTGCTTCCGGGTTGAATTGTTTGATGGGATTCCCTTATCATGTTCTCTAGATTTTATATACCAAATTTCCCCTCAAAATTCAACCGCGAAGTCAGTTAAGTAAACTATTGAAAAATATTGCGCCAAAAAATATACTCCGTATAAAAAACATAGCGTTTTCAATAATTTATTTAAGTGAATTTACAATTGAATTTTAAAGTAAAAGTTGGTGGATATAATCCACACTTGATAAAGAATATACTCAAAAAATTTCATAAAAAAGTTCCACCCGGAAGCACTCAAATGAAGGCGGCCCGAACAGCGGTTCCTGTCAAGAAGGCCTGACATGAATATTTCTCCTAGGTAGTATTAGATATTACTCTGGATTTCATATATGAAGGAATTTCTAGTTTATCTGATTATATGATTGTTGAGGTTTATTCCTTCAACCCTCGGGTCCAACACGTAAGCCCAAGGATTTCGAATGGATTGGTGTGCGAGTATGAAATGCAAACAAGTAAGATGGGCTAAGGAATGTATGCAATAGTGGGCCAGGTATTATTGATCCTTAATAACTCCCCGTTACACTGCAATATGCTAAGGCCGTTCGTCTTACACTCAAGTAGAAGAGCTGCAGATATTAAGCTATGAGCTGATAGTAAGCTAGAATGCTAAGGCAGATAAGTTGCCAACGCTTTACAATGAAATAAATGCTACTATTTAACTACCAATCAATGGCAGTTGGCTATGCTGACGTGGAGAGCCGCGAATGGCTGAAGCCTCAACCACCAAATCTCTAGCATTAAATGCGTTTCCCGCCAGAATCTCAGTTTCCCACCCAATCGTGGAGACGAGCGTCCTCCTAGGATTGGGGCCTGCCCTTGGTAATGCTGCAAAGGGTTGTGGGTCGTGCGTCGTCTGGCCCTTGAAGAATATGTTGATTAGTTCCTGGACTGGATCTCCTTCGAGTCGTGGGCCAAAGGTGGTGACGTGCGTCTACCTAGCCTTGGCTCTTGAGACTTGTTTACTCGTATTCTGTACAGACGAAGGTTAAGGAATTATATTCTTTAGTACTTGATGATTTGATACGCGTGTAATTTCCGTGTGTATGTTTACGTTTTTAGTTAGTTTTGGTTGTTTAATATTTCGGAAATTACACACTTTCGGTGTAATAGTTTAGTTTGTTAAATTCTTGTAAAATGTTTTAGATTAGGTTTATTATGAGCTCAAACAGGTCTACTATCACTCAAAGGACAGTTGGTGAACCCCAAAAGTGGAAGGAAGGTGCAAAATCACAAGACAAAGGGAAGATCCTGATTTTTTGGTCTATACCCGGTCGAGTATCATCTATACTCGATCGGGTATCTTGTTGAAATTTCAAACCGGATCGGATCCGAAAACAAAGGAACATGCAGGGAAGATTTTGACCACGATCGAGTGTCTATACCCGATCGGGTACACCGACATACTCGATCGGGTATATATATAAATAATACTCTGAATTCGATCGAGTATGGGTCGAATTCGAGTTTCTACACATACTCGATCGGGTACCTTTATATACCCGATCGAGTACCCGAGCTGCACCCCTAAAAAGCCTATAAATACACCCCTTTTCCTTCACAATTGGACAACAATTCCTTTATACTCTTAAGCTCAGTTTAGAATAGCATTTCTTTATATTTCTTCTAGCATGTTTAGTCTCCAAATGAGGAGCTAAACTCTCATTTCTTCGTATTGCTCTTGAAGCTGTGAGTTATTTTCTTAACTTCTTTCCTTGAATATTAATTCTTCCTTTAAATACTATTTCTATATCAATGTTGGGGAGTGTTGCCAAGATGACAATTAGTTAACATCTTGATATTAACTTTAGTAGGATTCATTTTCTTTAATATTCTTCCTTGAGTATTAATTAATTCCTATTCATATTTCATATTAATATTTTGAACATTACTTAAAGGATCAACTAGTTTGTTTCATATATTAATTATTACTAGAAACGATCAATGAACCGATGGTTAATCGTTGATAGTTTCACAAGTAAGTAACTTCGGTTTATTAATGCACGGTCGTGGTTAATAAACTTAAGAGGGATTAATTTTGTTGGTTAAACCGAAACCGTTGTGTTGAGGTTATCAATCTCAATTGATTTCATCAAGGAGTTAAGAGATTAAATGCTACTATCAAGTCGGTATATGGCGTTGTTCTATACTTGACTAATAGTAAGGGTTATTAATGAACGGTCGTTGTTAATAGCTATCCTCGATGAATTGGATATACTCCTCGATTGAGTATTCAAGAGGAGATAAGTTATAGATATAACAATGATCGACTAAAATATATCAACAAGTGGAAATAGCAATGCCAAGTCCCTTTTATCTTTGAATTAAAACCCATATAACTCGTTCATCTTTGTGTTTAATTTAATTAAATCACAAAATCAAAACCCCCTTTTATTTACTAGTTCATAAAAAGAGAATTATTCCTTTCCCTGTGGATACGAACTCTACTACGCTATACTACGTATAGTTGTTAGTATTGAATTATTTTGAGTGCACACACGACAAAGTGCACGTCATGATTTAATTATGTGTGAGTAGTTATATGTTAATATATAAATGGAGTATAGACTTTATTATCATATTATATTAAATTAAAGGGTCACATAGTACTATTATGATGCATCGATATATAATCAATAATTTATTATTTTATAAAGCTTTGTTTTAAGCTCATAATATATATAGGGGTGTTTGGAAATGGTTCAACTTCTGCTCGTTTATTAAAAGCAGAAGTAGAATCAGAATCATTTTTTCAGAAGATGCCCCCTCGAATCTAAAACGGCGCTTCTATGAGCAATTTGGAGCACCCAGAAGTACTTATATATTTTCACTCAAACACTCAAATATCTGTTTCTGCTCCCTGAGGGAGCAGAAACAGTTTTAAAAAGTAGATCCAAATACATGGAAGCTTTTTTGGATGGGTTCAATAAAAGTGATTTTGACATAGGATAAAATTAATCTTATACGAGTATGTCTATTTGTGTAATTATCTTTCAAAAATAGGACTAAATATGCTTTATTACTCAAATAGATTCGACGACTGCTCCAAGGGTCCCATCTTATGCAGTGGTTGTAAGGGATATCATCCCCGGACACCGCCTACACTCACAACCTCAGCTCTTCTCTGATGTGGAGTTCAAGGGTCTCACAGTTAAATCAGACGACAAATTCAAGGGTTTTTCGTTCATCTCCTTCACGAGAAATGATATTCACCTCCTATTTTCCTATAATTTCCCATTTGCCCTTGTTGGGACCTTCCCACAGAACCACCCTCCGATCTCTGCTATACAGATATATGGAAAGCAATGGAGGTGTCAGGTTTTGCACAATCGTACTCAGTCGGACTACTCCACTCGCACAATCCTGGTAAATTTCCATTCAGACTCTGATTTTCAGATATTTTGGCAAAATAAACGACCTAGGACTTCTTAGGGTCTACGATGACAGTGACCAGGTAGACACCTTTTTACTCCAATAAGTCAAACTCCCCTTTATGTCCTGTATGGCTGGCCCTGGAAGGGCTACTGATTCATCTTCATGATGAGTGTTATACTCGATTGCTGGTCTATTGGGAGAACCTTTAAAAATTGATACTCCTACTGCTAATTTTTCGACTCTGTCTACAACTAGAATTCTGACTGAAATTGATGTTTCTAAGGATCTCCCTGTGACACTCCATTTTTTTTAACAAAACAAAATTTATAACTCTATTAATGAGATAAATTATGACTTAAATATAGTAGACATTTATTAAATAAGCCTTATTAGTTAAGTAGATAAAATTTTAACATTTGACAAAAGTGACATTTTTGGATGTTGATTAAATTCATAAAATATACGTAGTACGATAATACTAGGGTGATACATTTCTTTGACTCGCAACTAATAAATACACAATATACTCAATATATACTTATCCACAGCACACATTATTACTAACTAATAAATTTAATATTTAATAATAATAATAAACAATAGAAACTTGACTATTCCTATGTGCACATGTATTTTCACACATGCGTTGCAAGTCTTACAATCACCATTTGAATGCTCGCACGATATTGGGCTGCAGAATTTAACACAAAGAAACCCTAGTCTCTCGAATAATCGATTACGTATATATATACACCACAACCTCGTACCATCCCTACGCCGCTCATACTCCCTAATCCGTATATCATATGTATATATTTATACCCCACGTCGTTCTGCAAAAACCAACGAGAAGAAGACAGATCCGTGCGTACGATCTGGGCTGTTGATTCGTCGGCCAAGAAGGAAGAGAGACCGCCGTTGAGGCTGAGCCGCCGGAGTTGTTACCGCAACCGGAGTGAGAGCCGAAACCCTGGGACGATCAACCCACTGCCGTCAATCACCAGACCGGACTGCTGCTACTGAATGCCATCGCCGCCGGAATAGAAGCTCGTACGCCAGAGATACGGAATACTGCCGGAGGGACTGATACGCACCTCGCCTAAAGAAGCCCAGCTGCCCCGACTTCCAACCTGCGCACAAGACTGCACTAGGGCCGAGCGTCCCTTGTCGCTGGAGGAAAGAGAGAGCGCGCCTGGAGGAGGGAACCGCTGCCACCCGATGGCCGGACTGAACGAACTCTGTTCGCGAAGAAGATTACGTACGTAACTCAGCATCCTTTTTTTTTTCAATAACATGTAAGTATATTAGAAACCGTCAACGAGTTTATCTGTACAACGAAAATATGAGGAAAAGTGTAGGCTATCCAAGAGTTGGATAACCTCTCACCTGCCAAAATAAGGGAGCCATAGCAGCCCCCCTATACTATCTCACGCCCAATCACAAGCAGAAAAAATTGACGGGCGGAAAGTTATCAGAGTACTACCAAATCACAAGGATAAATGCTATACAAAATTTTGTAGACAACATGTTTTATCCTAGCAGAAATTTCCTCCTCTTTAGGCAGGAATCCATCAAATATAGCTGCATTCCTGGCTCTCCAAATCCAGTAGATGGTGCAGGAGAAAGCAATCCTAGCAGCCTTGGCTTGCACGTTAGCTCCGCTTCTTTCCTTCTTGATCCATTTGACCGAGCTAGCTAGAGTCCCCATCGTCCGTGGAATGCCAATCCATGCTTTCATCATAGTCCAAACCTTACCTGAAAATGGGCATTCAAAGTAGAGGTGTGGAACCGTTTCCGGTCCACCCTTGCACAATACACAAGTATTATCCACATCTAATCTATGAAGATTATCACACGTGGCTAACTTATTACGGAATGCCAACCAAGTAATAAAGGAAAACTTGGGAGGGATGTAATCTTTCCAAATAAATGGCATCCATACACGGGTGGCGGCCCTATTCCTAAGCAAATTATAAACCTTTGAGGATACAAGCTTGCCATTGGATTGAAAAGCATTTAGGGCAAGTATAGCACTCGGAATGTCCGAAAATTTGGAAAGTATCTCATCACGGATTGATGCAATCTTTTTAAAAAGTTGTGAGTCTCTTTCGTGTGGGACAAATTCCCACACACTCCTGCCCTTTAGATAAACCCCATGGACCCACTTGACCCAAAGTGTGTCCTTTTTGGTATGTATATCCCAAAAAGTTTTTGAAAGTAAGGCCTTGTTCCAGACCTTCGTATCATGTATACCAAGTCCGCCTTCTTCTTCTTTCGGGAGGCAAATATCAGCCCAGGCAACCCTAGCAAATTTGCCCCCCCAAAGAAAAATACGACAAATGGATGTAATCCTGTCAAGAATAGCATTAGGGATGGGAAACATTTGTAGCCAAAAGGAGTGTACTCCCTGTATAACCGACTTGACTAGCTCAACTCTCCCTGCATAAGATAGAGATTTAAGATTCCAGGCATTAATAAAAGTGGTTATGGACTCTAAAAGGGGTGTATACTGGGCCACAGATAGCTTCAAAGGCGCCAGGGGAACCCCAAGATATTTGACCGGGAATGCACCAATTTTAAAGTCCACCAATTCAAGTATATTATTAAGCTCATAATATGCATTACCACCAAGGAAAATATCTGATTTATCATAGTTGACCCTAAGGCCAGATATGTTACCAAAATCTTCCAGAGCCTCTGTGAGAATCTGTATCGATGTGGTATCACCTCTAGAAAAAAGCATCAAGTCATCGGCATATGCTACATGTGAAATATTAAGCGATCTACACAAAGGATGGTGATTGAAGTTGGGATTTTTAGTCCTAACATTCAATAGTCTAGATAAGTATTCCATGCAGAGAACAAATAAGAGGGGGGACATGGGGTCCCCTTGCCGAAGCCCTCTTTGTCCATCAAAATGGCCGTGGAGTGTACCATTGACTGATACGGAGTAAGACGCTGTAGTGACACACTCCATAATCCAGTCAATAAATCTGGCCGGGAAGCCCAAATGGGTAAGCATACTAGCAAGGAAATCCCAAGATACAGTATCATAGGCTTTCCGGAGATCAACCTTGATCATGCATCTTGGAGACATACGTTTCCTAGAATACCCCTTGATTAATTCTTGTGCAACAAAAACATTATCAATCATAAGTCTGCCATCAACAAACGCCCCTTGGGCCTGGTCAATAAGGTCAGGGAGACACGGGATCATTCTTTTAGAAATGATTTTTGTGATGACTTTATATACCACATTGATACATGCAATTGGTCTAAAGTCAGCCGGGGTTGGTGAATGATTGGTCTTGGGAATTAAAGCAATAACCGTGTGGTTAGTTTGCTTTAAAAGCCTACCAGAACCAAAGAAGCCCCTCACGGCTTTGGAAAAGTCATATCGAACCTTATTCCAATTCTTTTTGAAAAATGCTGATGTGTAGCCATCTGGCCCTGGTGATTTGTTATCACCAATATCAAACAGAGCTTCTTTGATTTCAATATCAGTGATAGGATTAATCAATCCGGCAGCAGCCCCCCAAGGTAGGCACCTACCCGAGGTAACAATAGAAGGGTCAAATCCGGATGTTGGTTGGTAGGTACCAAACAAATTGGTATAAAATTTTACCAATTCCGTAGCTACTTGGTCAATAGAAGTGGTAGAAACCCCATTATGGAGTTTTAATGCCGTAATGGAGTTCCTAGCCATATTCTTTTTCACAATAGCATGGAAATATTTGGTACATTTATCACTTTGAACAAGGTGGTTTGCTTTTGCCTTTTGCCTAAAAAAATCTTCTTCGGCCACTTTAAGATTTAGAAGTTTTTTCTTGATCAGGGAGAGGTCTTCTTTAATAGTTTCATCCAACGGAGAGAGTATAGAGAGCCCGAGGAGCCTTTTATACTCTTTCTTGGAATCCTTAACTCTTTCAGAAATGTGGCCAAAATGGAGTTTGTTAAGCTCTCTAAGTGGTCTTTTGAGGTCTTTCAATTTTTTAGCTAGTATGAATTGGGAGCTACCATATACCTCTCTATCCCAATGATTAGTGAGGATATCATTAAAATTTTCATGGTTTAGCCACATATTAAAAAATTTAAAAGGCCGAGAGGCAGCCCCGTTAGTTTGCCCAATGGAAACCACGGAAGCTACATGATCGTATTCGAGTTCCATGTCATGAAAGTGGGTTTTGCACTCAATGGCCATAGTGGCCCAAAAAGAATTAATAAGAACTCTATCTAGTTTAGCCCAAAGCGAACCTCTATTCCAAGTAAGGAATTGGCCCGTGGATGGACAATCAACAAGATTAGTTTGCAATTTAAAATCATTAAGGTGTTGCATGTCATAAGCCGAGGGAGGGGAAGGACCTACCCTCTCATTTGGGCTCCCAACACAATTAAAGTCTCCCATTACTAGCCACGGGCTATTAATGTTAGGCTCCAAGTTGGCTAAGTGATCCCAAAGCGTTTGTCTTTCAAGCACCGTGTAGAGGGCATACACAAAAGTAACAAAAAACTCAATTTGGGTAGTTTTACAAGTGGCATGACAATGAATGTGTTGTTTGTCAATTTCAAGCACATTAACTTGAACAAAATGGGGATTACAAAGTATGCCAATACGGCCACCATCAATTTTGTCGAAATTAGTTATAGATAGCCAAGAAGGTAATCTATTTGAACTAAAATTAACAAAATTAGTAGTAGACATTTTGGTTTCAAGAAAACAACACAAATGAATATTATTAGTGCGAATAAACTTAAGAATAAAGTTTTGTTTGGAGACCTTGTTGAGGCCTCTTATATTCCATGCGGACACAATCATCAAACCTTTTTATTGTTGTTCCTCCTCTTGCCTCTCTTGTCTTGTATTCTCGGCCTCACCATATTTTTCCCAAGGGTAGGGCTCGACTTAACTCTCTCTTTGTACCTAGTAAGATACAATAAAGTATATGGATATTCAATGAACCAAGAGTTAAAATCATACCCATACTCCGTAGGAAAGACACCCGGAATAGCCTCCAAGCATTTGATGGTGAATGTAAGTCCCACGGTTAACACATCTTGGGTGACTCTCAAGTAGTTATCAAGCCTCACCATTTGGTCCTTAACTTCATCGAAATGTAGTAGGTGAATCAAAGGTAGGTTGTCTTCGCCAAGTTCAAGTTTCACAATTACATCATCTCGGTAAGCATCCCTAATGTCTTTCACAACTCGTACATTGTTGTAATCAACCATGCTTGGACGTTTCACAAGAGATGCTTTGCCCCTTGGACACCCATCTTCATAGAGTCTACAAAGATAGTGTCTAAAAACACCCCTCATAAATGTAGGACTGAAAGTGTAGCCTTCGGTTGTGGTTGTGATACCGGGCAGCCCCTCCAAAGTTGCTTTTGTAAATAGCATTCCCGGTTGGTCCTCCTTTACAATCTTAAGATGATGATCCATCTTAAGAATTATAGCATCCTTATCAACATGTTTCTTGTGTGTAACATTTATAGTAGGCATAAGAACTTCATCGGTTTCCATTTCAACTATCACTTCATCTTGGTAGGTGTCATGAAACTTTTGGACTTTTCGGACAAGAACATCTTCACCATCCTTGAAATCGGATGTGACACACTCACCTCTTATAGGCTTCCTCTTTCCCCATTTAAAGAGCCGAAATCTCTTGAAAAAAGGATGATCTCTTTTGGTGACAAAAAGATCACTATCTTCCCCAATTTCATCCTTGTTGTTCACTGTTTTGGCAGCCCTCTCGGCCTCATTTTCCTCCTTGTTAGTCACTGTTTTGGCAGCCCTCTCGGCCTCCTCATTTATCACCATAATGCCTTTACCCTTTGCAATAGTTACTTCCTTTTCTTTCTTTTCAATCTCGGCAATGATAGGACATGTAAAGGCATGATGCCCAAATTGTTTGCAATGAAAGCAATAATTTGGAAAGGTCTCATACCTCACATATTGTGTATGTAGTTTCCCATTTGGCAACTTGATTTTGAGATCAAGCGGGGGAGGTTTGGAGGCATCTACTTCAATTAGAACTCTTGCAAAGTTAGATCTAGCCTTCTCAAGTGTAACCTTATCCGTAGTTAAAGGTATGCCCACCTTAGATGCCACCTCACTAATAATGTCTTCCTCCCAAATTCTCATGGGAAGATGTGGGAATTGTACCCAAATAGGCACCTTAAGGAATTCTTCATCACTCATAGAGAAATCATCCGAGAGCAATTTCAAGGGAAATGTCTTGCCAAACATAGTATATGGCCCTTCCATGAGCACTTTGGCTCTAGCTTGTTCATTTTGGAATTTAAAGATGACCCACCCTTTATCATGGCTCCTAAACCGTGTTGGGACCCGCCCATTGTTGCACAAGAATTTGCAAATTTTTGTAACCGGGGTACCCGTTGTCAAAGTAACCAACTAGACAATGACCCCAAATAGCAACCATTGATGGTATCACTCGGTTAGATAAGTCAATAATGTCTCCTTTAGGCTCAATATATCTTAGTTTCATACCCTTATCGGGTTCCCTATTATCCTTGAAGAGTGAGACAAACGCTGGTTTAGAGCCTGGTTTACCCCATTTGTTACCTTCCAAAACCACGGCCTTGCTAGCAGTAGGTAATGCCGCGGGCTGAATGGCTGATGCCGCGGCATGTGAGGCCGATGCTGCGGGCTGAGTAGATTGTGCCGCGGGCTGAATGGCTAACGCTGCGGGCTAAGTAGATTGAGTAGATTGTGCCGCGGCCTGAGAGGCTGCTGCTGCAGGCTGACTGAATTGTGCCGCGGTCTGAATAGGCAGTGCCACTGGCTAGATAGAGGCAGATTCCACAATTTTATTAGCCTCTGCTTCCTCCTTCTCCAGCATTTGTTTCACAGTTGGGTCAAGTTCATACTCCTCATTTTCAACAATGGGAATGTCATCTAAAGTATGTTCAATAAGAGCAATTTCTTGGCTAGCCATGTCAGTGTCCAGCCCATCCAAAATAGGATCATGAGGTGCAACATCTTCCCGGTTATCCGCGTTGGTTTCTAACCCATCATTTTGAGGAGTAGGATTTACCTCCAATTCTAAGTCGAGGTCCACATGAGCAACCTCCACACTCGGTAGGGCAGCCTCTCCTTGGGAGTCCTCAAGTATAGGTACCAAGGGTATTCCGGAGTTAGACCTCTCACCATTGTTCTTGTTTCCATCTTGCGAAGTAACCATCGTTCCATGGTTCAAGGTCTCAAGTGTGTCAGCAGTTGCCTCATCGATCTCCTTGTTCTGTTTAGCTCTAAGTCGGGAGGAGGACTTGGTAGGTGCAGGCATTTCCTTCTTCTTTTTTGTAGTCATGGTAAGAAGGAGCAGGGGGGTAGTAGAAGCCCCTGCTAAGTGACCATCTTCTTTCTTTGTTCTTTTGAAGCTCGGACGTACAGAAATGGGAATGACCGTTGGAGAGTTGACCAAACCTCAATCTCTTTTTAGGCTTGAAAAACGGGTATATGCGTAATCCTGATACCAAGGGGGAGCCAGCAACACCTTCCAATCAAGGAAAGATCGAGAGGAACTGGAGATATCAGCGTTGACCTTCCCGGATGAACAGTGTTGCCGCGGTCCTTTGGAGTGAAAACCGACTAAAATCTCGAACACCAAGCTCCAAAAGAAGTGGAGAATTTACACCCAAGACGATTAAGGAGTAAAGCAATCAGTTTCCAAGCTCAAAGTGAAGATTAATGGAAGAGACGAGTATATTTGGATGTTTGCGTAGAAGAACCTCAACGAGAGGGAGAGAAACAGCTCTCAACTTCTTTCACACATAAAGTTAACTCCCGTAACTCAGCATCCTTGTTTACTTTTACTGTTGTTAGGCCGATTACTTTATTATTCGGACCAACTGCAAATTAAGCTTGTATATGCTGGCCGAACTGATTTGGGAAATCTCTAAATTGACTTGGACTAACTTGGACTAATTTTAATAGTTATAAACGAATCTAAATCATTATGGGCTATAATGGTGATAATTAAATTATCACTAAAGCAATTAAAAGAGGAAATATTTCTAAAGGGTAGAGAAATTTAAATTATAAGTTGATATTGATATTAGAATTTTAATATTCTTAGAAGGTGAATTTGGAGAAGATCAATATAGAAGCTTCGGTTAGGACTTATCGTGGTTTGAGGTAAGTTTCTCTGCCAATCCAAAATTGTTTCCTCGTATTATATGCTTATTATGTATTATGTGATTAAGTGTGAATTGTGAATTATGAGTATGTGATTTTGAGAAATACAAATTTACAGTACTTTTTGGGGTATTAAATATTTTTAAATACCTTTGAGACTAAATAGAGAGATTGAGAAGTATTTTTGAAGTATATCTTAAATCAAGATAAAAGTAAAGATTTTATAAAAGGTGAGTTACGCGGGAGAAATCCGCGGTGTCGGTTTTCCACATCCGGATAAATGTGGGGGGTGATTAGGGCTGCTACTACTAAGAAGTACAGTTTGAGTTTGAAGTAACATGTGGATCTATGATCCCTTTTAAGAAGAAGTTATAGTAGTAGTCCCTAATCATTTAGAGATATCTTATTCAGGGGTAGTTGGTAGACTGAGTCCCGATTACTCGTGACGACTTACTACTCGGAGGGCTTGGAATCCCTTTTTGGGGGTGTGCACACTTAAGGTAGTCGTTTCGTTTCCGCAAGAACAGTTGTGGTACCGACACTTGTTCGGGGTGGCCGTCCGTAACCACGGTCCACCGGGCTCAATTGAAAGGTTGAGCACCGCCCTTCTAAATTACTAGGATGTTAGAGAAGAAGTGATTTTTGGAGATGATCAAAGAAGAAGAAAATTTTTATGGAGTGTGTAATTTTTATATAGTGTTATATAAAAATTTATTTTTGCCAAACCTGATTATTTTACGGGGTTGGGTAGTACTTACTTAGCTCTAAAGCTAATTTTTGTTTTCTTCTCTTTGTTTGTTTTCTGCACTTTATTGGTGCAGGTGATGATGCTTGAGTTGACTGATGATTGTCTGATCTTGAGAGCGGTTTAGAGATGCCTTAGTCGAACATAGTCAAGAATAAACACTTTAATTTACTTATGTTTTGGACACCAGTATTAGTTTGTTTTGTCTGGGGTTAGCCTGTGCATTCGGTTAAGAGAGACCGGATGTGGCGGTAACACCCATTTCCCTATTAAGACTTCCGCTGTATTTTTCAAATGACTTTATCAATAAATAAAAGTTTTATTGCAAATATATCAGTATTTTGGGTGGGAAATTTGGGGGTGTTACAAATTGGTATCAGAGCAACCCTGCGACAGTGTGCTGACCCGTTAGATATCGGGCGGGCACTTAGCGGGGGAGGATTCTGGGATTTGATTGAGATTTGAGATTGGTTCAAGGGCGCAACGAGGACGTTGCGATCCTAAGTGGGGGTGATTGTAACACTTGAGATTTAATATAAACGGATTAATAGTACTACTCATACCAATAAGATGCATCTCCTTTTAAGGGAGCTCATCACCAAGAACTCCAAAGTTAAGCGTGCTTGCACGGGAGTAGTCTTGGGATGGGTGACCCCCTGGGAAGTTTCTCAGGGCGCGCACGAGTGAGCACAAAGTGCGCGGAAAAGGCTAGTGGCGGTTTGTGGGGACAGTACTATTGGTCCGGAGTAACTACCTCGGGTCCGGCGGGGCCGGGGTGTTACAGCTCCGGTATCGATAAGGATTCGTGCATGCTTCCCATTAATCTTTAGTGTTCCTACATTTATAAGTCATGTGAGATACCTTTCCTACCATTCTTATACATTTAGAGAGGTTTATTATGTTCACACACGTGTTTGGGATCAAGAACAGGTCTTAACGTTGCAATACGGCGCGAAAAAGTCGACTTTGGGCTGCCCAGGAGGTACGCACGGCGTGCCTTGGAGGTACGCACGGCGTGCGTGTCTTATAACCTCAAAACGGAGCTACTGCCACCAACGCACGGACCAACGCACGGACCAACGCACGTCCGTGCGTATAGCAATTTCTTCCCGGTTGCTACTGCCACCAACGCACGGACCAACGCACGGACAACGCACGGCCGTGCGTATAGCAATTTCTTCCCGGTTGCTACTGCCACCAACGCACGGACCAACGCACGGACAACGCACGGCCGTGCGTATAGCAATTTCTTCCCGGTTGCTACTGCCACCAACGCACGGACCAACGCACGGACCAACGCACGGACGCAAGGCCGTGCGTATGGTCCAGCCTGGTGTGCGTTGGCGGAAATCAGCCGTCTTTCGCCCGATTTCGCTCCGTTTGATCCCAAAACTTCGTGCAATGATCCCAACGACTAGCAACCTCAATTTATGGACTAATCAAGGGTAAAACACAAGTATACAAAAGGTAATACCTGTAACGGAATCCGGGTTAGCTTGAGCATCCGCCTCCGTCATCGCATAGACTCTAGATTGAGTCCTTCCTTGATTCACGGACGGCGCGTTGCTCGCGCTTGCTCCCCCTTGCCCCCTGGACGCGTGTGAAACCCCGGCTTGATTCCGTGTACCCGTCGGACCACTACTTGGTCCCGATGTCCTTGCCCCGCTCAGTTGTGGGCAACTCATCTTCATGTGCCCGGTGCTCCCGCATTGGTAGCATCTAGGAGGGTCACGACATTTCCCCAGGTGGTTCCTCTTGCAATTCTTGCAACGAGTCACCCCCGAGGTTTGCGATTGCCCGCCCGGGCCTTGACTTCCCCTAGATGGCAGTGGGGGTGTCCGAAAAGGTCCTCCTCCTCCATGGTTCCCCTTTTTGTTAGGACCCTGAGGTCCATGGTTCTCCCACTTCCTCTTCTTTGCCTCTTCGGCGTTTTTCAACTTCCTTTCTTCCCATTCCTTCTCTCCTTTCAATCCCTGCTCGACCACTTGGCTAAAGGTCATGTTAGGCAACTGTGTTGCCCTCTCACGCACCTCCAAGTCTAAGGCATCCCAGAAGTGATTTACCATCCGGTTCTCGTCACAGACATACTCCGGTATGAACTCCGCGAGCTCCCTGAATTTATGTTCAAGTTGCCTCACCGTCATTTTGCCACCTTGGGTCAGGAGGGTATACTCTCTCCTCTTAGCGTTCACCTCAAAATCAGAATAGTATTGGGCAAAGAACTCCTGTCGGAAATTCTCCCAAGTCACGGTATTGCCATACTTTCCCTTGGCTCCGTCCCACCATGTGGATGCCATCCCTTCAAGCAATCTCACCGCCACCCTTAGTTTGAATTCAGGGGTGAGTTGCATATCAAGGGCTGCTTCGTTCAACCTCTTGATCCATTCCGCGGCGACCGAGATGTCACCTGCTCCGTTGAAGGGTTTGCACCCCAAGTCTCTTGCCTCCTTGAGAAATTTTGAGATCCTTATGATTGGACCTCCATCACCCCGGCCCCCCATGTGGTTCAATGTGGGCCCTAGAGTCACCATGGCTTCTTCCTCTCGAAGCCCCATCCGAAGTTCGCCCTCCCCGGCGCCTTCGGCGTTCCCTCCTTTCCTCGCGCTCCCGCTGATATTGCTGGAGCAGCGCCTCAATTCTTGCTAGGGAGTCATTCCCCCCTTCTTCATCACTGACATCATCGTCATCCTCTTCGTAAGGGGTCTCAACCGGCTCGGTTTCCGGTTGGTAAGTCGAGTCCTCATAGGACCAGTAGGTTTCACTTTCTGTGTCAACATGACCGTCACTCACGGTCTGTGATCGGCCTCCACGGCCAGCTCCTCTAGATGCCCTAGAGGTCCTTCGACTGCCCTGTCCAGTCTCCACTGGTACACGGCCGGTCGGGTTTCTCTTAGTAATCCTGCCACCACGGTCCATTTCTGAAAGAAATTTGGAAAGAGTCGTTAGACTCGTATCAAATGTCAATTGACGGGTAGGTACTTAAGACACATTTTGGCTCGATTCACCGCCATACCAATTGCTAAGGGTACCATCTTAACAATTAGAGACCTTGCAACCCAAGTACCAAAAGCTCTCCAAGTACAAAACTTCTATGCTCATGGTTTTCAAAATCTTTTCAAAAAGAGAATTTTGAGACTTCATTATGAAGTTTATGGACTAAGGCTCTGATACCAATTAAATTGTCACGCCCCGGACCTCCCCGGACACGTCAACAACCCGCCGTACAATACGAATAGTCAACCGCAGTCCAACACATTCATATTATACAAGGCGTCGAGAATATCATTCACACGCAAGCCATCCATAAACAACATAATAAGCAATCGAATACGTAGCGGAAAATATAGTTTGAAAACAAATGCCACACGTGGCTAACATGAGCACGCAGGCTGTATAGTAAAATATTCATGAGCATGTTTATTAATGTTTAAAAACCGAATGGAGGAAGCACGAACCAAGTCTTCCCTCCTAGATGATCTCTCGAGCAACGAGCACAGGAAGCAAGCTCTAGCCTCAACCTGAAAAATGGTGGTGGGACGCCCCCGAAGGGGTCAGCACTCTATAGGGCTATAAAGTGCTGGTGTAGATGGCATCTAATAGATATACAACAAGTATTTCAAACACAAGACCCTCAAATAGGGTGATAATATAATCTAGGCCGTAACCCCAAGTTACCCCTTTTTAAAATATACTTACTTTATATATAAAGTCAAGTAGTCGGCCCGTAGGCCCAAGGTTTATTTACAAACATAGCCCAAACCCCGTGACCCCTAGTCACAACAATTCATAGGGTTCAACCCTAACACATATGTTTGCATTCTCGAGTCCAACTCAACTACATCACCATGCACCTTAATTAACATAAGCTAACTACTCCACCGTGCATTTCTTGAGTCCAACTCAACTACATCACCATGCACAACAATCACCCCATCATGTCTACCCAATGCAATTCTATGAGCACGGCTCAAGTACATCTCCTTACATTGGCATAGACCCCAATTCCTAAGCACTCGCTATGCCTAGAATTGTAATATCAATAATCTATTTTGGGACATCCTTACGGACTGCCCAACCATGGTCTTAGCATCACATTACATCAATTTAGTCACTTGCATCACAATCAAGTTCATCAATTACAATCAAATCCTTAGATTCAATTCTTCAACAATTACAACAATCATTAACTAGTATTTCAATACTATTAAGATTATTCTTATCCATCATATATTCCACTTGTAAAACCCTACATATTTAGAGATATGTAGCAGCAACTTAATCATTCAATGTAATACATAAATAATCATTTATGTATCTACACAATTCACACATGAGTAAAATGCCTATTTCACACAATAGTTCATTTAACTCCATTTTATCAATACTTTACCAAATCATTTCCCATTTCATTCTTTGGATAATAGATCAATATTCCATCAATAAGTTATCATCATAATCCATGGAAAACATTATTTAGGCATTTAGGTAATCTCAGGCTTAACCTACAAGTTGTAAGCAACTAGATGTCGATCCTCACCTCAATTGAGCTTTAAAACTTTCCTTCTCAATCCAATGACCAAAGCCTCGGCCAAGGAAGCTTGAGAACTGATTCCTTGCTTACAAATGAGTGTTAAACAGCCTCCTCAAAGTGCTAGTTCAACCCCTAAACGTTGGTACGAAAACAGCCCCTAGAATGGGTGTTTTCCGGCCAACTCGTTTCCTAGTTTTCCAAGATTTGCTCTAGGTTAGTATTTAACCTTTACATAAATAATAATAACTCTTTAAGGACCTATTACACACTTGGATTAGTGTATAATAGTTCCACCAATCGTTCATATCATTTGGAAAATGAAAGGAAAGGTTTTGGGGTTAACAACTCACTTTAGAAGAGTAAATCCGTTTCTGCGAGGTTGTGTTTTTCTCGGACGATTTGGAAGCCTTCCACTACTCCTATTGATGCAAACCAGACCTTCACGGATTCCTCGTCTTGAGAGCTTTCTTTTGGTATCTCACACGCCTTAATTGGATTGGTATAAATTGAGATACCAACCAAACAGCCTCAGCACTCTCACAGCTCGAGTTTACAGACCACCGCTCACTCCAGCTCAATTTTTGTAAGATAACCCTCTCCCCTCGAACAGAGACCACTCAAATATGAAAATAGACTTCAAATTATATCCAAGGACACCTCATTCACCTTATTTGGCCGAGTATAACATCACTCATGGAGGGAGACAACCAGCACCATCCTTTTGTGCGAAAATAGACTAGGTGGATGGGGTTCCCTCTTGTTTCCTTTGTCAAGTCCAGCCCCTAGAGTCAGATATGGCAGTCTCCTAACATTATTTTTCTTGTCTTGCAGGTGGAAAAGAAGGGATGGGGCGCAGCATGTTGTTCCCCAATTATTGGGAGCAAAATATTAATCAATACATCCAAAAATGGAAGAATGGGTCCTATTGTTTTATCTTTTGTCAAAGATGTCTTTTTGTACTCATCCTAATTTATTTAGAACAAGTCAACTTCCTACATCTCATTATTGATCTCCAATATGTGTAGGCTCATCTCAATAATTTACTTGATGGATATTATAGAAGGAAAAATCCTACTCCCATTATTTAACTCAATAATGTCAAAGATGGGATCATAGGCATTTGTATTCACCACAAATCATCCTATCACTTATTTCGACATTTGTCATCCATATTATTGGACTACCAGCCGTGTGGGTCACCCCCGAGTGGGCCTACGACGCCATTCTTGAATACTTGCTATTTTAGCGGGTTGAGCCCAAAATAATGTCTGGGCCGCCCGCCCTTCCTCAACTTGTCTTGAAACGTTATGTATCACTATTTAGATAATGTTAGGCTCTTTTATCTATTAATAAGGCCCAAACGAGTATTCGCAAGCCCGAAACTAATATACGGGTTCGAACAGTATAACAATCGATCATTAATTACGTAAAACATCAATCATTTACAATTGTTTGGGAATCAGAAATTCAATACATAAACTTTCAATTTTTTAAATTGAATTTTCAAGGACGTTCGGGTGCGGTGTCACAATCTTGCTCATTTCCCTTGGCCATGCTATCGGAGGCCTCACCACCAGCCTTATTAGAAGGGGCCTGGCTTGATGGTTCATCGGCAGTGTCCTCAGCATTGATAGGGTGGCCCTCAGCAGTCTGGGTCCTCTCGGAAGAGTTAGCAGACTGATCATCATTAGGCCGGGTTGTCACTGGTTTCTGTGACGGGGCTCTCTTTTTCTTACCCTCACTCGCTCTCGGCTTGGTTCCCGGGGAAGGTCCAGCTGGGTTTTGCTGAACCATAGGAACCGTTCTCCTTAGCGACTCTTTGTAGTCAATGACTGCCTTATCCCTCGGGTTTGCTAGATCAAGCAGGGAGTCCGGAATAGGCAGTGCTTCAGCTTTGTTGCTGTCCCTCTGAAAGTATTTGAGCTTGGGCGCAGTGAAGTGCTTGTCTTCCTTGCGCTTAGGGATTGTAGGGGTGGCTTCCATCATATTGTGGATCATCAGCTCCAGCCACCGAGCGTAGGGAATTGTGCTTCCCTTGTTGTTCTCCTTCATCTTTACCTGGTCCATCAGCTCTGTCCAGAAGAGCTGGGCCATGTCGTACTGTTTGTCATACGCGATCCCATGGAAGATTTGTAGAATCTGCTTGTTGCACTTGTCATGTCCGGCGTGCTTTGGAGATAGGCACTTGTTCACTAGGCCGAACAGACTCTTCCACGGGTGGGGCAGATTGGAGATAGTGAATTTGACAGCAGGGGCAGTGGGCTATTGTATCCAAGATTTTTCATCCCCTTGATCAGCTCTTCGTTTTAGGGGAGTGGTGCGTAGTTTTTGAGCACTGGGAGCTTCAGTGTCTCCCTGATCGTTGATGGTGTCAGAACCACTCGCACGTCATTCAGTTTGGTCATTATCTTCGACCTGTCCTTCTCTGAGGCTGTGTGCATCAGGCCCCAGAACTGTTGAAGATACACCTCTGGCACTGGTTTGGCTTCATTAAATGCAGACCATAGGTAATGCTTCTGTAGAATTGATAATATCACTGGATCCTGGCATTTGAACAACTTTAGGTCCAGTTGGAAGTTGTTGTCGTACAGTGGGACCCATTTCTCCTTTGGGTACACTGCGTTGCTTGGTTGTGCAGTTCTGTCTGTTCCTGACATTGTTAACTGAAAGAATTGGGTCAGCACATTGTTCACTTGAAAATCTTATTTATGTTCTGTTTTTGCAATTGTTCAGATCAGGTGTGTACTGGTGGGACCTCGAGAAAATTTCTGAGAGTAAACCACGAGAACTAACTTCTCGAGGTTTGAATATCGAGAAGTAGGTTCTCGAGGTTTAAATACCGAGAAGCTCTTCTCGATACTCAAATATCGAGAACTTGGTTCTCGATATGGAAGTATCGAAAAGTCCTTCTCGAGATTTAAACATCGAGAACCATCTTCTCGAGCTTTAGTATCGAGAACCTCTTCTCGATATTTCAAAGTTCGAGAAGTAGGTTGTAACACCCCCAAATTTCCCTCCCAAAATAATACATAAAGAAATAGTAAAGTTGATTTATTTATTTAAACTTTCAAATGTTTGCAGCGGAATTAAACAACGACAAGGAAAAGGGCGTGTCACCGCCACACCCAGCCCTCATCGGACTGGATGCTAAGGCTATCCACCATAATTGAAACCAAAGTGAAGATTTAAAGTTCAACATTTAAAATAGCGTAAACGAACAGAGTTTATTGTAATGAGACTAGCTTCTCTAAAAGTCTTCTAGTAGCACTCTCAAGACATCAATCTTCATACACCACATCATCTGTAACATAAGAAAAATAAAAGAAACAAATAACACAAAAATTAGCTTTAGAGCTAAGTAAATCCCACCCAACCCCGTAAAATAATAGGTTTGGTGAAAAATAAGAATTTGTACATAATATATACAAAAATGATTTTCTTCAAAAGAGTAGTAATCCCAATGATTTCCTCAAAATTTCTTATAAGTATTCCAAAGAATAATTCTCAAGTACAAAAGTATTTGCTTTTCCTCAAAATAGCTTTATAGCTAATTCTCTTAATCATTTAGAAGGGCGGTGCTCAAGCGTTATCTCGATTCTTGAGCCCAGTGATCCGTTGTTCTGTACGGTCACCCCGATCTCTCTCGGTACCTCATCTCCTCTATTAGAATCTAGACTCCTACCTTAAGTGTGCACACCCCCTAAAGGGATTCCAAGCCCTATGGGTAGAATGAAGTCTAAGTAGTTCTGACGTCAACGTCTCCCTACTCAAAATGGAATATACTCCCTAAGTTCTAGGTTCAAAGACCCTTAAGAGAATAGGTACTACTACTGCTTTAATAAAAGGAATCTAATGCCCAGTTGTTCGGGGTGGTTACCGAACCCTCCAAAAATTCATTTAATTTGTCTCAAGACTCTCAATTCAAGTAGTAGTAGTCCTAACCCTCCTTCACCATTAACGGACGTGAAGATGGCCCGACACCTACGGATTTCTCCCGCGGTGCCCCAATTATGAAAACAGACTTTTAACTTGTCTTTCCAAAAATTCCATATTTATGTCTCTTGGACAAAGTTTCACCACAAGGATTATTATCCTTAAATTCTTTACTTTATATGTTCTCAAAATATCCCACATAAACATGTAATTCATTATATCTCAAAATCACAACAATTACAACTTGCTCACAAATAAAATATTCATACCACCATATAATCACACATATCAAATAAATAATTACTTACGAGGTAAAAATATAATTTTGGTTGCAATGTGACTTACCTCGGAATGTGACGCTTCTAGTTCTTCTCGTCTATTCCGGTCTCTAAATAATCACCTTTTTAATTAAGATGATAATTAGTCGTTAATTCCATTTTAATAATGTATTCAATTTCCCCCACCTATATCTACGTATTAACTCAATAATTAATTTAATTATTAATTAATCACTTTTATTAATCACATCTCTTTATTTCTTAATCTAAATTCCTATCTTATTTATTTACTAATTTCAATTAGCCTTTTTATTTATTTAGTTTACTGTTAATTTAATGCAGTACTCAACGTATAGTTAACATTATAACATATCCGAAGAATATCAAAACAGTCTTAATTTACTAATAACCATTAATCAATATTATTAGTTTAATCTAGTACTCATAAAATATACCTCTAATTAATTATATATTAATATTATTAAGTATCCGAATGTATATGATTAATTTTTACCTTAACTGTAGTGTATCCGAATTGTATTATGTTATTATATTATTTGATCTGTCTTAATTTACTCACTAGTTAATATAGTTAACATCCTTATACTTTAATTAACCGATTAAACTAGTAATGGTTCTAAAATAATAAACAATCCAAGTAATATTATTATTATTATTATTATTATTATTATTATTAACCCAACAGAAAAATGACCAATTCATCAAATTTTATCTTTAATACTTCGTATTATCATCTCAGTTTTATTGCTTCCTATTATTCCCGCAGGTTGTTATTATCAATTTATTTAATACGTTTTTATTAAGATGATTATGATTAGCTCCATCCTCACTCTTATTATTCTTATTATTAAAACTAACCCAGCTTAACAAAATGCAATTGGCCCAATCATCAATATTTCCGTCTAGTTATAATTAGTTCTGTTCAGCCCAACCCAAGACTCATCAGCTTTTAAAATTAAAAGAAGATACGATCTTCTTCTTCGTTGGAGAACTTCAAACGCAGGCTACAAGCTAGGAGGAAGCATGGTCTTACCTTGACGACGTACTGAAGTCCGGCGATGGTGTAGTCTAATAGACGGCAGTCAGCAATGAACCAGCGGCAGCAGCTCCTTCTCTGCCTCCTTGCCGACAGTCAGCGGTGAACAGCCGGCGTAACTCCGGCGAGCGTTTCCTTCCTCCGGTGATCTTCTTTCCTCTCAGCAACTACGTATTTATTCTCCCCTACTCTCAGAGACTACGTTCGTGATGTTTCTAGCTCTAGTTTGGATACATACTTGCCGGCTTGCCGCAGAATGTATATAATTATATTATATGTATATATGTAAGTGTATATTATATCATACGCAGGAGTGTAGATTGTGTGCAGAGTTGCTTAACCCATCATCTCTATTTATACTTCTCAGTTCAAGCTTCTCGGTACTCCTACGAATTATTAGCCGTTCATATGTCAAATAGAACGTACTGTAGAAGTATGGGCGCATGGCCGACGACGTTGTACTGTTGGAAAATAGTCTCCTAATTTGTTTACTCCGTGATTGAAAATAGTCTCCTAATAGTCTCCTATATGCAATTACTTCTGTGATTGAAGACTTGTTGGGCGGCCACTGTACTACGTACTATAAAATTATTGTTATTATTTGTTTTGTAGTTGTATTTTTTACTCTTTGCATTGATTATTTAATTTGCTGCTATGAATTATATATGGGTTACGTATATATATACATATGTATTACATATTATGTTACTCTTCTATTCTTATGCGTATAAATTATAGTATTTGGTTCTATTAGCATAGTATATTCCTGTTAGTTCGAATTGCACATTTAATTCTCAAACCTTTATTTCCTAATAAAAGTTGTCACTTTATTATGTTGTATAAAAATGTCACAGTTGATATTTTAACCAAAATTTTATTTGTTTTTATTAATAGTGTCACTTTTGTAACATTTTATCTGATTAATAAAATTGAGTTATTTTATTTTATTTTATTTTTTTTAAAAAAAAACGGAGTGTCACATTTTACTCCCCTTAAAGGATACTTCGTCCCGAAGTATAAACTAAAAATATTCATATATAAAATTAACAGGTGTTACATTCTACCCCTCTTAAAATGAGGTTACGTCCCCGTAACTAATACATTACCTTAACCAAACAATTCCGGATAGCGATTTCGCATATCGTCTTCTGACTCCCAAGTAGCGTTTTCAGCCAAGTGGTTAGACCACAACACCTTTACCATTTTAACTACTTTCCTCCTGGTTTCACGAGTTTTGGTGTCAAGAATCTGAATAGGCCTCTCCTCGTAAGTCAAGGTTTCGTCCAACTCGACCACCTAATAGAGTTGAAGTTAGACGTGTCGAGTTTAATTCCAAATATCTTAAGGTCACTATTTGTACCTCAGGGTTAAGGACATGCGATTCGTCGCGGACATACTTCTTCAATTGTGAAATATGGAAAACGTTGTGTACCTAATTACATCACATGTTAGTGTTTGACATGTATTTACTATGGTATTTCACCATCTAGAGGTTTTAAGGTATGTCTTACCTTAGCCAAATCTGTCGGTAGAGCTAAGCGGTATGCCACTCGTCCCACTCGCTCGATGATATCATATGGGCCAATGAACCTCGGGCTCAACTTTCCCTTCTTTCCGAATCTCATTACTCCCTTCGTCGGGGAGACTTTGAGTAGAACTTTCTCTCCTACTTCGAATTCAGCTGGTTTTCTTCCGAGGTCTGCATAAGACTTCTGACGATCTTGCGCAGCTTTCATCCTGGCTTGAATCAGCTGGACCTTTTCTATGGTGTCTTGTAGGTACTCTGGCCCTAACACTACCTGGTCTGTCATATCATTCCAGCATAGTGGACTTCTACACTTTTGACCGTATAGAGCCTCGTACGGGGCCATTTTGATACTGGCGTGGTAGCTATTATTGTACGAAAACTCTATCAAGTCTAAGTGTTCGTCCCATGCCCCTTGTAGGTCTAGCACACATGCCCTTAACATGTCCTCCAATGTTTGGATCGTTCTTTCTGTTTGACCATCAGTTGTTGGATGAAACGCAGTACTCAGCTTTAGTTTTGTCCCCATGGCAGCCTGTAATTCCTTCCAGAATTGAGATAGGAATCGAGAGTCTCGGTCAGATACGATGTCTTGTGGAACTCCATGGTACTTGACCACGTTTTTTATGTAGGCTCTTGCTAGCTTATCCATACTCCAAGTTTCGTTCATGGGAATGAATCTCGTAGTTTTGGTCAGTCTATCGACTATTACCCAGATCTTATCTTTTCCAGACTTTGTTAAAGGCAAACCCCCAACAAAGTCCATCGAGATTGAGTCCCACTTCCATATTGGTATCTCCAAAGGTTGTACGAGTCCTTTGGGTTTGCATCTCTCAGCTTTGACCTTCTGACAGTTCAAACATCGTGCTACGAACTCGGCCACTTCTTTCTTCATCTTTGGCCACCAGAAAATTTTCTTTAAGTCTTTGTATAGTTTATCACCTCCGGGATGTACCGAATAGGGTGTATTGTGTCCTTCTTCCATGATTTGCTTTTTGATGTGTTCGCACTTCATGGGAACACACCACCGTTCTTTGTATCGGATACTCCCGTCTCCATGCAACTGAAATGGACCGTTTACTCCATCTTTCATCTCGGCTTTGACTCGTTCCAGCTTTACATCTCCTGGTTGTCCAGCTTTGATTTCTTCGAAGATAGAGGGTAAGATGGTCATAGTGTACAACTGGACCTCGTTCTCTACTTCACCGTATTCTTTCACTTCTATGTTTAGCCTTTGGAGTTCCCGACACAACTCGTCTGCTAGTATCCACGTTGCTCGGCTCGTATGTTCAGATTTCCGGCTTAATGCATCGGCTACGACGTTAGCCTTCCCTTCATGGTATAGGATTTCAAGATCATAGTCTTTGACAAGCTCTAGCCACCTTCTTTGCCTCATATTAAGCTCTTTTTGTGTGAAGATGTACTTAAGACTTTTGTGATCAGTATATACCTTGCACGGCGGCCCATACAGATAATGCCTCCATATCTTTAACGCAAACACTACTGCAGCTAACTCCAGGTCATGGGTTGGATAGTTAACTTCGTGCAGCCTTAGTTGTCGGGATGCGTAAGCTACTACCTTCCCATTCTGCATCAGTACGCAGCCCAGACCATTCTTGGATGCATCACAATATATTTCAAATCCTTCAGTTCCTGATGGAAGTGTTAGTACTGGTGCAGTTGTCAGTCTCCTCTTCAGCTCCTGGAAGGCTTTTTCACAATCTTCCGTCCACTGGAACTTTGTGGTCTTCTTCGTCAAATTGGTCAATGGTCTAGCTATCTTGGAGAAGTCTTTGACAAATCTCCTATAGTATCCTGCCAACCCAAGGAAACTTCGTACTTCCATGATAGTGGTAGGTGCCCGCCACTCGGTTACTGCTTCAATTTTGACGGGTCTACAGTAACTCCATCTCGAGTGATAATGTGACCCAAAAATGCTACTCGGTCCTTCCAAAAGTCACACTTGGAAAGTTTGGCGTAGAGTTGATGCTCCCTCAAAGTCTGCAAAACAAGTCTCAGATGCTTATCATGATCCTGCTGATTCTTCGAGTACACCAAGATATCATCTATGAATACCACCACAAATGTATCAAGATAGGGGCGAAATATACGGTTCATTAGGTCCATGAATACCGCTGGTGCATTGGTCAAGCCAAATGGCATCACGGTGAACTCATAGTGCCCATACCTCGTACGAAATGCAGTCTTCGGTATAGCTGCAGGTTCTATCTTTAACTTCTCAACAAATTTAGAAGAGATAAAACTGTGAGAAGCACCTGAATCAAATAGAACATAAGCAGGAGTGGTATTAACATGAATGATACCTGAAACCACATCATGTGCTCGGGCCTGAGCCTGATTCATTACATAAATTCGGCCCTGATTTGGAGCGTTATTGTTGTTGTTGCCCCTTCCCTGGTTCTGATTTTGGCCTCGGTTACCATTTCCTGCTTGATTTCCCGGGTTGTTGTTGCCCCGGTTCTCAGCTCCTGAACTGTTTCCGCCTCCTTGATTCCCACCTCCACGGTTAGGTCCCTGGTTCTGTGGACCCCTTCCTACATTATCCCAGCATTCAAAAGCCCGATGGCCCATTTTCCCACACGTGAAGCATTTCACTCTGTTGCCAGCACAGTCCACCCCTGGGTGGTCTTTCTTGCATTTCGTGCAGTTGAAATGCCTCTCCACCATGTTTCGTCGGTCACGTCTCTGGTCATGACCTTGGAACCTTCTTTCATCCCTCGGGCGATGGTGTGTCGGTTCTGCATGATGATGAACCCTGACCCTCCTTTCTCCTTGCCTATTCTCCTCTTCGTGCTTTCTTTTCTTGTGGACTTCTCGCTGAAGTTGTATTACTCGATAGTGCTTTGCAGCTTTGTAATAGACGTCATCTAATGTTTGCCATTCTTGCACAGTCACGATCTTCTGTGTGTCAAAATTTAGTCCTCCGATGAACTTTTCGATCTTGCTCTCCTCATCGGGTACAAGTGATGTTGCAAACTCTGACAGCGTGACAAATTGACTGTGATACTCTTGCACTGTCATTTCGCCCTGCTTCAAATGTAGGAACTTGTCATAATTTTCTGCTTGCACGTGTGGCGGGTAAAACCTTTTTCGCAGTGCACGCTTAAACCGTTCCCAAGTGAAGTCTGGTTGTGTGCTCAACCCTGCTCCCACATGAGCCCACCATTTATCTGCTTCTCCATGCAGATAATAAACAGCAATGTTAATTCGTTGTTCTGCCGGGCAATTGATCACATCAAATAGCTTGTCGAAGGTGCGTATCCAATTCTCAAGAAGGACTGGATCCTCTTGCCCAAGGAAGTTCGGCGGGTTTCGTGCCGCTACACGACTTTCCATGTTATTGCCGTTGTTGGGTTGGTTCTGAAACGCCACATTGATTGTCTGGGTGAGCTGCGTGAGAGCTTGCGCCAGCTCAGCATTGGTAGGGACGGCATTCGGATCTCTCCTCGGTGGCATGGTGTCTCCATATGGATAATAACTCGAATTAGTAAAGAAAACTTTCCCTACTCTCCTTAAGGATCCTAGAACTAAGGATTCCATAGGCGACAAAGTCATTATACAAATATTTCACCACATAGGTGCAAAACTTCATTATGTCATATTCACACATAGGATTCACATTTCATATTTCAACATTTTTGCACATAACGTACATACCTTGACCACCTTGGAATTTTTCCTTATGAGGCATTCCCTTCAACACTTGGAGATTCCATTTCACATATGGGTCCATAATTCTCAACTTTTCACATAATACATAGCATAAAACTAATACTCACAAGGTCCTCACCACGTTCCTAAAAGGCCATTTCTTAGCTACATTATTGTTCCTATTTTTTTTTTTTTACGTTTTGAAAATCCCCGGGTACAAGGCTCTGATACCAACTTGTAACACCCCCAAATTTCCCTCCCAAAATAATACATAAAGAAATAGTAAAGTTGATTTATTTATTTAAACTTTCAAATGTTTGCAGCGGAATTAAACAACGACAAGGAAAAGGGCGTGTCACCGCCACACCCAGCCCTCATCGGACTGGATGCTAAGGCTATCCACCATAATTGAAACCAAAGTGAAGATTTAAAGTTCAACATTTAAAATAGCGTAAACGAACAGAGTTTATTGTAATGAGACTAGCTTCTCTAAAAGTCTTCTAGTAGCGCTCTCAAGACATCAATCTTCATACACCACATCATCTGCAACATAAGAAAAATAAAAGAAACAAATAACACAAAAATTAGCTTTAGAGCTAAGTAAATCCCACCCAACCCCGTAAAATAATAGGTTTGGTGAAAAATAAGAATTTGTACATAATATATACAAAAATGATTTTCTTCAAAAGAGTAGTAATCCCAATGATTTCCTCAAAATTTCTTATAAGTATTCCAAAGAATAATTCTCAAGTACAAAAGTATTTGCTTTTCCTCAAAATAGCTTTATAGCTAATTCTCTTAATCATTTAGAAGGGCGGTGCTCAAGCGTTATCTCGATTCTTGAGCCCAGTGATCCGTTGTTCTGTACGGTCACCCCGATCTCTCTCGGTACCTCATCTCCTCTATTAGAATCTAGACTCCTACCTTAAGTGTGCACACCCCCTAAAGGGATTCCAAGCCCTATGGGTAGAATGAAGTCTAAGTAGTTCTGACGTCAACGTCTCCCTACTCAAAATGGAATATACTCCCTAAGTTCTAGGTTCAAAGACCCTTAAGAGAATAGGTACTACTACTGCTTTAATAAAAGGAATCTAATGCCCAGTTGTTCGGGGTGGTTACCGAACCCTCCAAAAATTCATTTAATTTGTCTCAAGACTCTCAATTCAAGTAGTAGTAGTCCTAACCCTCCTTCACCATTAACGGACGTGAAGATGGCCCGACACCTACGGATTTCTCCCGCGGTGCCCCAATTATGAAAACAGACTTTTAACTTGTCTTTCCAAAAATTCCATATTTATGTCTCTTGGACAAAGTTTCACCACAAGGATTATTATCCTTAAATTCTTTACTTTATATGTTCTCAAAATATCCCACATAAACATGTAATTCATTATATCTCAAAATCACAACAATTACAACTTGCTCACAAATAAAATATTCATACCACCATATAATCACACATATCAAATAAATAATTACTTACGAGGTAAAAATATAATTTTGGTTGCAATGTGACTTACCTCGGAATGTGACGCTTCTAGTTCTTCTCGTCTATTCCGGTCTCTAAATAATCACCTTTTTAATTAAGATGATAATTAGTCGTTAATTCCATTTTAATAATGTATTCAATTTCCCCCACCTATATCTACGTATTAACTCAATAATTAATTTAATTATTAATTAATCACTTTTATTAATCACATCTCTTTATTTCTTAATCTAAATTCCTATCTTATTTATTTACTAATTTCAATTAGCCTTTTTATTTATTTAGTTTACTGTTAATTTAATGCAGTACTCAACGTATAGTTAACATTATAACATATCCGAAGAATATCAAAACAGTCTTAATTTACTAATAACCATTAATCAATATTATTAGTTTAATCTAGTACTCATAAAATATACCTCTAATTAATTATATATTAATATTATTAAGTATCCGAATGTATATGATTAATTTTTACCTTAACTGTAGTGTATCCGAATTGTATTATGTTATTATATTATTTGATCTGTCTTAATTTACTCACTAGTTAATATAGTTAACATCCTTATACTTTAATTAACCGATTAAACTAGTAATGGTTCTAAAATAATAAACAATCCAAGTAATATTATTATTATTATTATTATTATTATTATTATTAACCCAACAGAAAAATGACCAATTCATCAAATTTTATCTTTAATACTTCGTATTATCATCTCAGTTTTATTGCTTCCTATTATTCCCGCAGGTTGTTATTATCAATTTATTTAATACGTTTTTATTAAGATGATTATGATTAGCTCCATCCTCACTCTTATTATTCTTATTATTAAAACTAACCCAGCTTAACAAAATGCAATTGGCCCAATCATCAATATTTCCGTCTAGTTATAATTAGTTCTGTTCAGCCCAACCCAAGACTCATCAGCTTTTAAAATTAAAAGAAGATACGATCTTCTTCTTCGTTGGAGAACTTCAAACGCAGGCTACAAGCTAGGAGGAAGCATGGTCTTACCTTGACGACGTACTGAAGTCCGGCGATGGTGTAGTCTAATAGACGGCAGTCAGCAATGAACCAGCGGCAGCAGCTCCTTCTCTGCCTCCTTGCCGACAGTCAGCGGTGAACAGCCGGCGTAACTCCGGCGAGCGTTTCCTTCCTCCGGTGATCTTCTTTCCTCTCAGCAACTACGTATTTATTCTCCCCTACTCTCAGAGACTACGTTCGTGATGTTTCTAGCTCTAGTTTGGATACATACTTGCCGGCTTGCCGCAGAATGTATATAATTATATTATATGTATATATGTAAGTGTATATTATATCATACGCAGGAGTGTAGATTGTGTGCAGAGTTGCTTAACCCATCATCTCTATTTATACTTCTCAGTTCAAGCTTCTCGGTACTCCTACGAATTATTAGCCGTTCATATGTCAAATAGAACGTACTGTAGAAGTATGGGCGCATGGCCGACGACGTTGTACTGTTGGAAAATAGTCTCCTAATTTGTTTACTCCGTGATTGAAAATAGTCTCCTAATAGTCTCCTATATGCAATTACTTCTGTGATTGAAGACTTGTTGGGCGGCCACTGTACTACGTACTATAAAATTATTGTTATTATTTGTTTTGTAGTTGTATTTTTTACTCTTTGCATTGATTATTTAATTTGCTGCTATGAATTATATATGGGTTACGTATATATATACATATGTATTACATATTATGTTACTCTTCTATTCTTATGCGTATAAATTATAGTATTTGGTTCTATTAGCATAGTATATTCCTGTTAGTTCGAATTGCACATTTAATTCTCAAACCTTTATTTCCTAATAAAAGTTGTCACTTTATTATGTTGTATAAAAATGTCACAGTTGATATTTTAACCAAAATTTTATTTGTTTTTATTAATAGTGTCACTTTTGTAACATTTTATCTGATTAATAAAATTGAGTTATTTTATTTTATTTTATTTTTTTAAAAAAAAAACGGAGTGTCACATAGGTTCTCGGTATTAAACATCGAAAAGACTCTTTTCGAGGTTTAATATCGAGAACCGAACCTCGAATTTTGAAATATCGAGAAATTGATCTCGAGTTCTAAACATCGAAAAAGTGAATTTCTCGAGTTCGTACTCAGAGAATATGTCGAGAACCACTTGCAAATTCACACAATCATAATAATAAACTCCATATTCAAAGCTTTTCGATGTTCATGTTTTCGGTTCGAGAAAAATAAAGTTCTCGATATTCCAATTCGAGAAATTTCTTTCAAGTTTGAATTCGAGAACTTTCACTTGTTTGCGAAAACCATTTTGAAGTATATTCGAAAGCCACATTACTACCTCTTGATTGATTCGAGAAGAGTTCAAAGAAGAATGGGGTCGAGAAGGTTGCGAAAACTTTATTGCTCTGGACTTCGAGAACTGAGAATGCGAGAAGATGTGATGTTGGGTTCTCGAAGTCCCTTATATATGCGAGAAAATTTTGGGTCTTGGGCCTTGTGGAAAGGATTCTGGGCCCGATTGTTTGAGTTGGGCCCAGTTACTTTTTAAAATTATTTTGGGCCCCAAAGATTTATTTATGTACGAAAGAACCCCCCCCCCCCTCAAATTGTGCATGAGAGAGAAAAAAATGTACTCACATACTCACTCTTTTTCTTCTTTTCTGATTTTTACACACACACACTCTTTTTCTGACTTTTCTGATTTTCTCACACACTCACACACACTCTTTTTCTGATTTTTCTGATTTTCTCCACACACACTCTTTTTCTCTCTTTTATGATTTTCTCACACACTCACACACACACTCTTTTTCTGATTTTCCGATTTTCTCACACACTCACACTCTTTTTCTCCCTTTTCTCCCCCTCAACACATGCAACGCACACCACACACGCACACATTTTATTCAGACCATGGAGATAACCCAATTACATAGGATCGAAGTTCAACATGCCTAACTTAGATACTAGGAACTGGAATCTCTTTTCATCCAATGCCTTAGTAAATATGTCAGCCAGTTGAAGCTCGGTGCTAACAAAGTACAAATCAACATCTCCCTTCTCCACATGGTCCTTGATGAAGTGATAGCGCAGGTCGATGTGCTTGGTGCGCGAGTGATGAACGGGGTTACTGGTTATGGCAATTGCACTCTGGGAGTCACTGTAGATGGGGATGTGATTGAACAAGAAGCCATAGTCTCTGAGCTGGGTCCTCATCCATAGGATTTGTGAACAACAACTAGCAGCCGCAACGTATTCTGCTTCGACTGTAGAAGTTGACACACAGTTCTGTTTCTTGGAGGACCAACAGACTAGCTTCTCTCCCAGAAATTGAGCACCACCGGATGTACTTTTCCGGTCTAACTTGCAACCTGCAAAATCAGCATCTGAGTAACCAACAAGGTCAAAACCCGTGTCCTTGGGATACCAAAGTCCTAAGTTGATTGTTCCTTTCAAGTATCTCAAGATTCTCTTGACTGCATTCAGATGTGATTCCTTTGGATTCGCTTGAAAGCGTGCGCACAGGCAAGTTGCAAAGACGATATCCGCTCTACTATATGTTAGGTACAACAAGGAACCAATGATTGCCCAATAGTTGGTAGCATCGACTGATATCCCAGAAGGATCAGAGTCGAGCTTTTGTGAGGGAGACATGGGGGTTTTCATGGTTGACTTGCTGTCCATCTTGAATCTTTTGAGCATTTCATGGATGTACTTCGACTGGCTGATGAATATTCCGTCTGGCAATTGCTTGATCTGTAGCCCTAGAAAGAGATTCAACTCTCCCATCATACTCATTTCAAACTCAGTGTACATCAAGTTACTGAATTCTTCGTAGAAGTTCGGGTTTGATGATGCAAATATGATGTCATCCACATAGATTTGTATCAGCATGATGTCACTGTTCTCTCGCTTGATGAAAAGAGTTGGATCTATCTTCCCCTTCGAGTAGCCTGATTGCACAAGAAAGTCGGACAGTGCATCATACCAGGCTCTCGGTGCCTGTTTTAGTCCATACAGAGCTTTCTTCAGCTTGTAGACATAATGTGGACGTTCAGGAGCAACAAAGCCTTCTGGTTGTGCCACGTAAACTTCTTCTTTTAATTCGCCATTTAGAAACACAGTCTTCACATCCATTTGATAGACGATGAAACTTTTATGAACAACATATGCAAGGAACAACCTGATTGCTTCAATTCTAGCCACTGGTGCAAAAGTTTCGTCATAGTCAATTCCTTCTTGTTGATTGTATCCTTTTGCGACCAGTCGAGCTTTGTTCCTTATGATCACACCGTCTTCATCCTTCTTGTTCTTGAAGACCCACTTGGTGCCAATTATTGTTTTCTTTGGGGGCCTCGGCACCAGGGTCCATACCTCTAATCTTTCAAACTGATTGATCTCCTCCTGCATTGCGATCACCCAATCAGGATCAGCTAGAGCTTCAGAAACTTTGGTTGGCTTAGATTGGCTGATGAAGCAAGAGAAGAGACATTCATTTGCTGTAGCCGTTCTTGTGCAAACTCCACGACTCGGATCTCCAATAATTTGTTCTGCAGGATGTGCCTTCGTCCATTTCCGCTCATGAGTTAGAGGGATTGGAGTTATGATGGGGTGATCCGGGTCCTCAAAAGTAGTAGATGTGGTTTGTTGAGGAGTGGATTGCACAGTGGTTGATTCAGGTTCTGTATCTGCTTGAGCTGGTATTGCTGAAACTTGTGCTGGTGAAGTTGCTTGTGTTGCTGCAGTGCCATGATCCTCAGTATCCTCTTGATCAGATGTAGGAAGTGAGTCAGCTTCTGTTTCAGTGAGGTCAGGCATGAATGGTGGTTGAGCAGCTTCTGTTGGTAATTGTGGGTTGGCGGTGCGTGCATTCTCATAGAAATGTTCAAATAGAGAGTCAAGAACCGCACTGTCAGCCGTTGTTTGCTTTGTTGCTTTAGCTTCATCAGGTTGCTTCCTTTGAGCAGAGAGTGTGGGTTCTATCAAGAAATGTTCAGAAGCAAAGTCAGCCATTTCATGGAATGCAACATTGACACTCTCAATGACTGTTCTGCGTTCACGTAAGTAGACCCGATATGCCTTTGATTGCGTGGAGTACCCAATGAATACTCCTTCGATAGCTTTCGGATCCATCTTGCTTCTTTCATTTCTGTCATTTAGAACAAAGCATTTACAGCCAAACACTCTGAAGAATGAGATGTCAGGGGTTCTGTTGAAGAGGATTTCATATGGGGTCTTGGTGAAGCGCTTGTGAATTGACGTTCTGTTCTGAGTAAAGCTCGCCGTGTTGATTGCTTCAGCCCACATGAAATGGGGAAGCTTTGACTGAATGAGCATGGTGCGTGCTGCTTCAACAAGAGTTCTATTCTTTCTTTCAACGACCCCGTT
Source organism: Cuscuta epithymum (assembly GCA_945859915.1). Taxonomy (NCBI): domain Eukaryota; kingdom Viridiplantae; phylum Streptophyta; class Magnoliopsida; order Solanales; family Convolvulaceae; genus Cuscuta; species Cuscuta epithymum. Next base: position 71,197 of record CAMAPF010000997.1, read on the forward strand.
CTGTTGTGGTGTTTTTGCTGCAGAGAATTGCTGTGTGATACCCTGAGTTTCATAGAAACCAGCAAGAGACTGATTCTTGAACTCGGTACCATTATCTGTTCTGATGATCTCCACAGTCTTTTGTAGAAAATTTTGGATTGTCCTGATGAAGGTTATAATGATTGCAGTTGTTTCATCCTTTGTCCTTAGAAATTTGGTCCATGTATACCGAGAGAAGTCGTCCACAATGACAAGTGTATATTTGCGTCCATTGATGCTTTGGACTCTCATCGGTCCACACAGATCCATGTGAAGTAATTGCAGTAGTCGAGAGGAGGATGGAACAGGTTTTAACTTGTGAGAGCTCCTTTTCATCTTGCCTAGTCTACAAGCATCACAATGATTGTCAGCGGAAGTCTTCAAAGGAGGCAGCCCTTTCACAAGTTTCTTGGAGGACAGAGTGGTGAGATTCTTGAAGTTGAGATGAGACAGGCGTCTGTGCCATAGACTATTTTGTTCAGAGGAAGCTTTGGACAACAGGCAAATGGAAGAAGACAATTGTACACTCTTCAGATCAATGGTGTACAGGTTGGAAGTTCTTGTGCAGGTCAATAATACCTTCCCAAACCTGTCCAGCACACAACATTGTCTGGCTATAAACTTCACTTCCATGCCACTATCACAGAACTGTCCAATGCTTAGCAGATTATGTTTCAGTCCTTTCACATATGATACAGCCTTTATTGTGACGCTTGCACAGATAACATCTCCATAACCTAGGATTGGAGACGCTGCATTGTTGCCAAATCTCACATTTCCTCCGTAGCATTTGGTGTAGTTGCTCAACAACTCTTTTATTCCGGTCATGTGGGTTGAGCAGCCAGAATCTAAATGCCACACATGACCGTCCTGCAAAACAGATTAAGGACTTTTAGGTACCCACCGCAGGATGGGTCCTTCCTTATCAATAGAGAATATCGTTTTGAATTTTTCTTTCAGCTGTGATCCAAGGTCAACAGCCTTTTCAGATAATGTTCTTTGTTTTTCAAGTTCAGCTTTTGGTATCCATTTTTGTTTGATTTTAGGAACGGAGGAGACAGAGTCATTGTTTCTGTGTGTGAATGGCTGGTTCGTGAGATAAGGTTTGAAAATTTCTTCTTTAGAGAGACGTTGTAAATGTTTCTTCGAATGAACTCTAAGAGGATATCTTAAATTTGGAAGATTATAGACACCCTCTACAGTTCTTTCTCAGACTGTTTTCTTTGTTTGCGCTCTCTTTTTTCTTTCTCACGTACAACATTTACATCATGATCAGAACCAAAAGTATTATTGCAAGTATTCACAAACCCAGAAGCAAACAACTTTTCATTGATAATGAAAGTATCAGATTTAAACTTAGAATGATTCAGCTTGGGACACAAGACTGAACTAGAACTACAAGACTGTGACATAGAACTAGATCTACGCTTATTAGAATAGACAACAGCATTTGAGCAAAACTTTTTATTCTCAGAAAACATCTTCTTCTTTCCTTCAGCAATCTCCTCTCTTTTCAACTTCCACTCTCTTCTTCTCTCCAATCTCCTACTTACTTCTCTTCCTGTTTTCAAAGGGGATTTGGAATGAGTGGACGTCTTTTGGAAAAAATTAGATTTGTTCAAATTTCGTTGAGAAGTATCAGTATCATTAGATGATTGGGAAGTTGTGTCAGATTGAGAACTTTCTTTCAAAATGGTCAGTTCCTTCAACAACCTCTCCCTCTCACTTTCAAATTCTTTTCTCTCTTCTTCAAAACTTTTTCTTTGATTTTCTAAAGAAATGTGTAAGTTTTCAAATTTTCTGATTAGTGGAGGGATATAAGGTTCTTCTCCACTTGAACCTGAGGTTGAAGGGGGTTCAGGATCTGACACAACTTCCTTCTCAGAAGGATATAGACTCACACTCTCATCAGTTGACAAAACAGGTTCAGCATTTTCATAGCTTTTGTTCAGGGAATCATAACTGAAAGGAATTTCGGCTTTTGAAGGATTTGACCGCTTTACCTCTTCTTCTTCTGTGGTTTCTTTCCCGTAGGTAAAAGCCATCAACTTGGTCAATCCTAACCCCATGTACTTTATGTTGTAAAGTTGGAGACAATCAATCTTTTTCAAATTGTTGGGGTTAGTAAAGCCAAGACCTTCTTTTGAGTTATAAAACCGAGTGTCCCTGTTTTGGTTTAGGAAAATTGTTTGTTCAGTTTGTCCTCTTTTGACCAGTAGATCTTCTAACTCTTTGATTTTTGTGTAAAGAGAACATCTTTGTTTACGTAGAAAGTCGTTTTCTGCTTTCGCAACGTTTCGTTCTAGTTCTGTGTCACTAACCCTCTTAGTTAGTTCAGCTATTTTCTGTGTAAGCATTTCTGCTTCTAAATTTTGTTTATGAACTCTTTCTTTCTCATTTTCTAGTTGTAATTTCCGGGAGTGACTCTTGTCTAGAGTATCAAGTAACACTTTGTAGTTATGATCTAACCTGTCTTTTAACTCCTTTATGGTGTTATCTTTTTCATGTGAGGAATGAACTTTGCAGGTACATGAGCAAGAAGGTTCAGAGGTACTTACAGTGATGTTCGAGCTTGAACTTTGACTTTTCCCGGGGATCGCAGCATCACCCTTTTCCTTTTCTTCTTCTTCTTCCACAAACGCCATCAGGGCCAGATTCTCTTCTTCTTCTTCATCTGAACTCTCCTCCTGCCACGGGTCATTCTCAGTAAGTGTTGCAGCACTATCATCTTCTTGCTTAGCCATGAACATCTTCTGTTTGTTCCACAGCATCTTCTGCTTATAATAGTTGAAGTCCCTTCTCCTTGGTAGGCGACAGTCTTTGATGACGTGTCCAGCCTTTCCACAGTTGAAGCATTTGGGGGAATCTTCTGCTGCAACAGCTTTACTAGAGGAGTTCTGATCATTGTTCTTTGTTTTGTAGTTGGCAGAGGAGGTTCGCAGTTTGTTGGATGAGCCTCCCTTCTTTGAAAATTTCTTGTTGAACTGATTGGTGAGCAGAGCCATCTTTTTCTGCAGATCAGCCAACTCGGATTCAACATCTACTTCTTCTTCACTGTCTTCTTCTTCTGACTCCATCTTAACTGCTTTCTTCTTCTTCTGAACCTTAGATGAACTCTTTGGTTTAGCTTCAATCATGAGTGCTAGAGGATTAGCAGAAAAGCTTCCTTCCATCTCAGCAGTGTCATTCACAAACTGCTGGAGGTGCTCATGAAGTGTACAGAGATCCAGTTCATCTAAGTCCAAGTGTTGTCTCAGGTTCTTTACAGTTCTCTTCCAATCAGGGGGCAGGCTCGACAAGAAACGTATATTCATCTCCATGTTTGATTTCACAACCTTGATCTTCCTCATCTCGTTGATCAGTTGCACAAATCTGTTATACGTTTCATGGAGCGCCTCCCCTGGTGCAGCCTTGAACGCATCATAGGCAGTTAAGATGTTTGCTTCTTTGTCTTTAGTCCAAGATCAGTTCCAATCATCAGCTTTTTCACTTCATCCCACATCTCTTTGGCAGTCTCCATGCTATCAATCAGAATGTAGATATCATTGGGGATAGCTTGCAGCAGATATGTTTTTGCCATAAGATCAGCTTTGATTCTCAACTTGTCAGCTTCAGTGTACTCGCCTTTTGTCTTCAGTCTTTTCACAAAGTTAACAGGGGGATTGTTTACATCTGAGGCATCTATTTCTGTATAGATCTCAGCAGGACCTTGTGTGAGCGATTCAAGCATGGCAGATGAATTATCTTTTCCTTCCAGAAAGTTCAAGAATCTTATCTTCCACATTTGATATTCTCCTTTCCTGAGGATGGGTGGTCTGTTGTCATTTCCAAGTGCTAATGCTTCCATCTTTGCTGATTGAGCCTTAAAAGATCGGTCGAGTGTTTTGATCAGAAAAAAATTTAAGGTGCAGAATGTGGAAAACCTAATTCAAGAGATAGTTCGAAAACTAAGGTTCGAGAAGTTCTATCGAGAACCAGTTTTCGATAGTGAATATCGAGAACCTGTTTATTGAGAAGCTGGATTCGAGAAGCTATATCGAGAACTACAGTATCGAGAAGCTAAGTTCGAGAACTTAGTTTCGAGAACTGAGTGGCGAGAAGGTAGTATCGAAATCCCGCAAATCAAAAGTTCAGTTTTAAACAGTTTAAACAACTTTTCTGTGAAGTTTTCGATCTCGAGAGTCTTCCTGTAGTTTTCGTCCTGAAAAACCTGCTTAAATGTCGAGAACCCTGCTTTTCGAACTCATACTATCGAGAAATCAAAAATATCAAGTTTACTGAAGTCGAAAGATAAGATATACCCTTGGTTCGTTTTTGAACGGCGAATCCAATGGTATAACTTTTACAGTTTATCGATCAGAAACAAGATTACAGTGATTAAAACAGAGAAATATCGAAAAGTATGAAAACAGAGAAACTTCGAAAACTTCTTCGCGGCTGATCGAACTCGAGTCGGCTCTGATACCAGTTGTTGGTCCCAGTTTATGCAGACTAACATACAGCTAGATGGTATTCATCGATAAACAGAAGAAAAGAAGATCTGATAATGATAAAGAGCTATCGAGAACGGAGAAATTCTTTTCTTTTGTATCGAGAACTAAATTTGGCAGCGTAAGGCTAAGAGCTGTATTGATCGATATCGGCACCTGTACACAAGGCGCATATTTATAGGCGCTGTACAGGTTACCGATTTAGGTAAACCTTGGAAGTTGGGCCAAGGCCTTTTTGGGCCTTATTCCCTTTAACTTATTTATTACATAATCATTACTAATCTAATACCATAAATGGTATAACTAGTCTACTTTATTAAACAAGACATTACGGACAAACTTGACCCACAATAAAAGTTCTAACAAGAGAACACTGACGTGCACTTTGTCGTGAGTGCACTCAAAATAAATTCAACACTAGCACTTATACGTAGTATAGGTGAAGTAGAGTTCGTATCCACAGGGAAAGGAATAACATTTTTTTTATATAAATAGTAAGTAAAGGGGGGTTTTGATTGTTGAGTGATTTAATTAAATTAAACACGAAGATGAACGAGTTATATGGGATTTAATTCAAAGATAAAAGTGACTTGGCATTGCTACTTTCCACTTGTTGATATATTTTAGTCGATCATTGTTATATCTATAACTTATCTCCTCTCGAATACTCAATCGAGGAGTATATCCAATTCATCGAGGATAGTTATTAACAACAACCGTTCATTAATAACCCTTACTATTAGTCAAGTATAGAACAACGCCATATACCGACTTGATAGTAGCATTTAATCTTTTAACTCCTTGATGAAATCAATTGAGATTGATAACCTCAACACAACGGTTTCGGTTTAACCAACAAAATTAATCCCTCTTAAGTTTATTAACCACGACCGTGCATTAATAAACCGAAGTTACTTACTTGTGAAACTATCAACGATTAACCATCGGTTCGTCGATCGTTTCTAGTAATAATTAATATGCGAAACAAAACTAGTTGATCCTTTAAGTAATGTTCAAAATATTAATATGAAATATGAATAGGAATTAATTAATACTCAAGGAAGAATATTAAAGGGAATGAATCCTACTATAGTTAAATATCAAGATGTTAACTAATTGTCATCTTAGTAACACTCCCCGATATTAACATAGAGGAAGGAATAGCTATTACTAAAACCAATGTCAAGATGTTAACTAATTGTCATCTTAGTAACACTCCCCAATATTGATATAGAAATAGTATTTAAAGGAAGAATTAATATTCAAGGAAAAGAAGTTAAGAAAATAACTCACAACTTTAATAATCAACAAGCTTCAGGAGCAATACCAAGAAATGGAAGTTTAGCTCCTCATTTGGAGACTAAACATGCTAAAAGAAATATAGAGAAATGCTATTCTAAACTGAGCTTAAGAGTATTTAGGAATTGGTGTCTTAAAGTGAAGGAAAGGAGGTGTATTTATAGGCTTTTTGAGGTGCAGGCTCGGGTACTCGATCGAGTATATACAGATACTCGATCGAGTATGTGTAGAAATACCAGATTCGAGGTATACTCGATCGAGTATATGTTCATACTCGGTCGAGTATGTGCAGAAAGTGATATTCGAGCCATACTCGACCGATTTCGGATTTAAACTCAAAGGCATACTCGATCGGGTATGTCGGTCTACCCGATCGAGTATAGACACTAAATCGTGGCCAAAATCTTCCCGGCATGTTCCTTTGTCTTCGGATCCGATCCGATTTGAAGTTTCAACCTTATACTCGATCGAGTATAGGTAATACTCGACCGAGTATAGACCAAAATCAGGATTTTCCCTTTTGTCTTGTGATTTTGCACCTTCCTTCCACTTTTGGGGTTCACCAACTGTCCTTTGAGTGATGGTAGACCTGTTTGAGTTCAGAATGACCCTAATCTAAACAAATTACAAGAATTCAACAAACTAAACTATTACACCAAAAGTGTGTAATTTCCGAAATACTAAACAACCAAAACTAGCTAAAAACGTAAACATACACACGGAAATTACAAGTGTATCAAACACCTCAGGCAATTAGTCTTCACCTGCGTCTGCACAATTTTATCAATAGTGACTGAATCTAATCCCGATTTGGGGGTCCTGGGTTTGTGGGCGGGAAAGCTCCAAGCTTCTTAAAGCCGAGTTTTGTAGGAAAACTAAAGCCTCGAGAATAAAAATACAAAATTGTCCATAGTCTGAGATAGAAGATCACGTAATCCTGAGAAAGAAGCTGAGCACCTGCTCCTCTGTTTTGGTTTTTACAAGTTGTATGCATTTTAGCATTTTGATTGCTATGTGTTCGCTGAAATGTACATGTGAAGTGTTCTAGGTAACTACCTCACATTTACTTACAGTAGGAGGCTGTTTTTTATTTCATTTTTCCCTCCTTTTGGTTTGCTAACTATGTAGTTGCTAGCATGTAAAAAATTCATATACAACATGTTAAATTTACAGTTTACAGAAATGGGGAGGAATCACATTTCATACTTGATGGCTACCACTATACTTTTCACCAAGAAAAAATGCAGGTTAGTAGTAACATTGCATATTGCTTACCCAAGTTACCTCATTTTTATTTAACCGTAGTTGAAGAAACAATTAGCCATGGGGCTGTTAACCTTGGTAAAGTTAACAAAAGTAACAACATCAAATAACCACTGTTCCTTAAGTAGTTTTTCCTTGGAGTTCTCTCACTAGGTAGAGAAACTGAGTACTAAGAAATTAAAGGGTTTTCACACTTGACAGATCTTGACTAAATGTGTACATAATAGTAGTATATTACTCCGTATTTTATAATATTGTCCTTTTAGAACAGGCGTTTAAGACCTTGACCTTAGCAAGACATTTCAAATTCCCCGCTTCCTTCATATGTGTTCATTGCGGGGGCTGCTATGGGAATGACTTTTGCAATCTTTTCACAACAAGAAAATGGAGCTTTTTACAAGCTCATACACATAACTAATATCATTTTGGTTACTTATATTATTGATCTCTTTCAAGTTCAATTTTACCAAACTTTTACGATTGGACCAGCTCGAGTTGAGCTTCGTCAAAGCTGAATTAAACAATATTTCAAAAATGGGATAAAAAAAGTTAGATTAAGTGAGCTTAGACTGAATTGCATTTGAAAAGAGGGTACTAAACATAGGGGCATGTTGTTGTTCCAATGTTTTTATTAACAAGCAGTTAGATTTAGATTTAGAACGCATGCATACATGTTTAAGTTTTAAAGCCACATATCTCTTGCCAGGATATGAAATGTACACATGCTTATGCTTTGCAACTATCTTTGTGCAGGGTTCATATAAAGAGATTTTCCTATAAATCCTATAGTTGAGTAAAATAGGACTCCCAATGTACCAGCATCTGATTAAAGATAATTTATGTGAACCCCTTTTGAATTTTGAAATACTCCTCTGATTTAAATTCTCTGTTAAATTGGTTCAGTTGTGCTAGATATTTGTGTGCATTTACACTTTCCGGGTGTTGTGTGGTAACCTTACCTGAATTTTGTCACATACGGATTAATTTTTTTCCTTTTATTTATAGAATATATTACGTCCTTTTAGTAGATCTTGGTGGATCTAATCTCGTTTTTGGTTGGGAAAAGTGCTCTAGATTTTATTTGCTGGTCTTGTTTTAGAGATTATCTAATTTTGATTTATTCATTGTTGTGACTAACCAGTGTTTAACATGAGAGTAAATCATTTTCTTAAAGTGTCCACCTGTACTACAAAAAGAAACTTTATTAGCTAATTTTACTTTTTAGTGTTTCATTGCCCATGGATCACATGCTATTCATATTCCAGACTGGAGAGGGTCAAGTTATTTCAATAATTAGTAGTTGTTTTACAAATTTCTTATTGAGTGATGATGTTTCATTACAGTATTTGCCTTTTGATTAATGAATCATCTTTATTGTTGGAACCATGGAATGAATGAGGCAGGGAGAAGGACGGGTTTTTATTGAAAGGGTAGTTGTCTCCCTCTCATTTGCGCATGACTTCTACACGCCCTTCTTGAACCGCCCTTTCTTCTTTGTTTCTCACAAGAAGTTGTGAAAAAGAAAAGAAAATACAGAGTATAATGAAAATGAAACCATTTCATCGATCAACTGAAAGTAAGGTCATTGTTAAAGGTTAAAGATTACGGGCACTGTTTGGTTGTTGTTACTGCTAGCATTCATCATTCTTGATTTATGCATCTGGAACTGTTTTTACTATGGGCTGCAGTGTATATTTTTATTGTTAAAAAGTATGAATAGGCTGTGATGATATGTTCTTTTTGTTCTCTTTCTTCCTGGGCTCTACTATATTGAGGAATTGGAGGACCAGATTCGTAACTTGGTGGGGTAATAAACCGGAAATGGGCTCGGTTTTTGCAGCCATGGTGGTCTCGTCTTCCCATCGCCTATGAGAACAATAGATCCAAGCCTCTAAAAAAATGAATCATATCCGAGCCTCACAATTTCTAAATGCTAAAAGTAGAAATCTTCAACACTTACAGTTTTTTCGACTTTGTATGCAATAGTACTGCTGAGTTGCTTATAGTTTTTACAGCTAAAGAAACATGGACAAGGATCATTTATTCTGTTCACAAGTTCATGATATTGTATTTATTTATTCATCAGATTCGAGGAAAACATTGCTGAATGGAAATTAAGTGTCGGGCTAAAGTTAGTAAACATATTTCAACAGCCTCTTTACTTATCAACCACAAATGAACAACTCCTCAAGAATGAAGAGTATATAGATTTCGACATCCTCTTTACTTACAAGAAAGAACCTACCAACTATTTTATTTGGAATTGGAATTAAAACGTACAACCATAATCATTTTATATTTAAAAGTTCTTCATCAAATACAATGAACACAATAATCTCATATTTAGAAAGTGTGTTGGTTCACAGATTTTGGCAGTGTGTGAATTTTTAAATGATTCTGAAAAAATATGAAGTGATTTTCTTTAATCTAAATGTAATATTACTATTAGTCTTTGTTTAGATGTTGTCACCTTATGTTAAAGACTTGTAAAACTTTTATAAACCTTTTGAAAAATATGAAGTGATGAATACTACAGATTATATATAGTTTTATTAGATTTTAATTTTTGGCACATTTCAATAGAATTCCTTGCATCACCGACCTGAGTGAATCCAGATTTTATTTTTGTTTGGTTTTAACTATTATGCTTGTATTAGCATTGGGCATTTACTCGAACGCGCATCGCGCATTAATTAACTAGTACTTACATAACCGCTGAACCATTCAGGAAAATCTTCAGCGATAATACGATACAAATCTATGTGACCTTGTGATTGAATGAAATTTGCAAATATTCTGCAATACAAAGTCATATGTTTCAATTAATATGAAATTATAAACCATCACAAGTCATTAAAAGTCAACTACTATATGTAAGCATAATAGTATACATACTCATAATATGGTTGGATTTCAGCACAATTCAATAAGATATATGTGCATTCTCCAAATGTTGAAGGAGTTCAACGTCTACTACACACGTGCAAAGAGTTTGAAAAAATTGACTTAACTCGGCAATCAATTGCCACACTGTGGAGGGTAACATCTCCTGAAACACAATCGTAACAAGTCTTTGCACAAATACATGACAATCATGACTTTTCATGATAATGTAGATGGCCTTATAAATTTTGTAACACCGTCCCCAAATGTAATTACTTTTAAGAGTATAATGTATTGAACCTCATGGAATGGTTAATGAAAATACGAAGTGGTGAATTTTTAATACTTCTTTTGCGTGAATAATAAATTCGCACGTGGGACCCACACCGGGAGCGGGGCCGCCCGAAATCCCCGAAACCATATATTTTATTTATCTTGGTCAAGATAATATTTATATAGTGGTGGCTATTTCATTTGGACCATGGAAAGGTCCAGAGTTGACCGATCGGTCAAAAGAAGCCCAAATATCGGTATTGACAATTTAACCGATAAAAGCCCGATATTGAATTTCGGGGACTTATAAATTAAAGTTTGGGAATGTATATTCATTATAAAGGTTATAATGATTAAGAACACATAATATATTTTATTTGACCCGATAAAATAAAATACAGTTAAAACAGTCCGAAAAATACAACTTTCGGGACAAATTGTACACTTCTGGACAAAAAGGGTTGACCTCCCACATGGGTGGGGGCCAACCCACGAATTTGGACACTCAATTAAAGGGGTTGGTCGGCTGGAGGAGTATGGAGAGAGTGGGAGTTGATGGGAAAAGAATCAAACAAATACAAGGTGGGCCCTTTCCACACCACTCATGCATTTGAGACAAAAGAACACCCACCCCCCTTCTCCTCAATCATTTTCGGCCAGCATCCCTCCACCAAGAGCAAGGAAGCTCTCAAACATCTCACCATTGTTGAAGGAAGCTCCACCAAGAAGGAAGCTCTAGGAAAAAGTATAAGCTCCAAAAGTGTACAAAACTTGAGGAAAGGCTAGGTAATGGCTTCACTTACCTTTCTCTTCTCTTTTTCTTGAATACATTATTATTTGAGAAATTATGAAGAACCCTAGGATTGTTCTACATGTTGATAAATGTGGAACAAGGGGTTGGAAGGTGGTTCTATGTCCAAAAATGGATTTAGAAGCCAAACCGACAAGTTCACCGGAAAATAACCTTTTAGAGGTTATGTGTATTGATTAAGGTTTTATGATGTTAAAACCTTGTTAGGAACTTGATTTAGAGTATCTTTGAGCTTCGCCGGAGTTTCGCCGGAGTTGGTCAAAGTTGGCCGGAGTTGGTCAAAGTTCGCCAAAGTTCAACCGGGAAGTGTAGAACGCGCTTAAGCTCACTTAAGGTGAGGATGACCGACTATATTGTTTATAATTATTGGGTTAATTTCATAAGATTGCCTAAATGAATTATATGTGTTTGGCATGAGTTATTTATGATTAAGAATGCCTAAAATGGAATATAGTATTGTTCATAAAGAAAATGCATAATATACAAATTTAAGAATAAATTGTGTATGATTATGTGTTGTGATTATAATGACCCAATTGTGGTGTAGGCTATAAAATTGTATGGTGATAAATATGCTTTTACCTCATGAAGGGAATAAAAGTGATATTTTGATATTGAATCAAGTTATACTTGAAGGTGAAATTAAATTGAAATGTATGAATTATTATGAAATTGGCGTTGGCTTATTAAGATTAGACGACTAGTATTGAAGACTAGTCGGGGATGTTAGTTCAATAGTGCTTGGGAGCTAATCCCAAAATATTGAAGCTAAGTAACCTTAAAGGATAATTAGGGTGGACTTTACGAAGTCAAGTTATGTTAGGAGTAGACCTCAAGGGTTACTCAAAAGGAATGGAGCCTAGACTAAGAAGTGGTTTAGGGATTAGATGACGTGACTACGAGCCGAGCTCTAGCACGTGGTAGTATGACTATGAGCCGAGCTCTAGCAAAAATGTAGGAATGACTATGAGCCGAGCTCTAGCAAAATGTAGTGTGACTATGAGCCGAGCTCTAGCACAAAAATGTAGGAATGACTATGAGCCGAGCTCTAGCGAAATGTGGTGTGACTATGAGCCGAGCTCTAGCACAAATTAACATGACTATGAGCCGAGCTCTAGCATGAAAGAACATAAATTAATTTCAAATAGTAACATCCTAAGTTGAGGGTCTTGGAAATTGAAACTTTGATTATACTTAGTATAGTTGTCATTGTACTTGTCAAATGCTTCCAAGTACTGACCTCCCCTTCACGGGGGAGGCCACCTCACAGTTTCAGGTCGGGATTAAAGCTTGCCGCTACCGCCCGTTGTATCGGAGAATTCAAGAGAAGAAGACGTGGTTCGTGCTTCTTCTGTTTCTGTTTTGAAAACGATTTAAACCATGCTCATGGATATTATTTTTCTTTAATATGTATTTAGGGCTTGTATGCCCATGTTGCCAAAGTGTGGCGTGCACTTTGTATTGAATATTTCCGCTGCTTTAAATGATTATTTTACATTATGTTGTTTATGGATGTACTATGTGTGAATGGTATTCAAGACGCCTAGTATAGTATGGATGAGTTGGACTGCGGTTGACTATTCGTACTGTACGGCGGGTTGTTGACGTGTCCGGTAGGTCCGGGGCGTGACAATTTAATTGGTATCAGAGCCTTAGTCCGTAAACTTCATAATGAAGCTTCAAAATCTCTTTTCAAAAATGAATTTGAAAACCATGAGCATAAAAGTTTTTGTACTTATAGAACTTTTGATACTTGAGTTGCAAAGTCTCTAATTGTTAAGATGGTACCCTTAACAATTGGTATGGCGGTGATTTGAGCCAAAGGATGTCTTTAAGTACCTATCCGTCACTTTACATTGATACGAGTCTAATGACTCATTCTACTTCCTTTCAGAAATGGAGCCAACCGGAAGGGTCACTAGGAGGAACCCGACGGGCCGTGTACCGGATGGATCCGAGCGCGGTAGCCGGGGGTCCACTAGGGGATCAAGAGGAAGGGGCCGTGGAGGCCAACGTCAAACCGTGAGCGATGGCCACGTCGACACGGAGAGTGAGACCTATTGGTCTTATGAGGACTCAACCTACCGGCCGGAAACTGAGCCGGTTGAGACCCCTTATGAAGGGGATGATGATGATGTGAGCGACGAGGAGGAAAGTGGCTCCTTGGCTCGGATCGAAGCGCTGCTCCAACAATATCATCGGGAGCGCGAGGAAAGGAGGGAACGCCGAAGGCGCCGTGCAGGGCAACCTTCGGGTGGGGCTCCAAGAGGAAGGAGCTATTGTGATTCAAGAACCCATGTGGAAGCGCATGGGAGTCGAGGCGATGGAGGTCCAACCATAAGGATCTCCAAATACATCAAAGAGGCAAGGGACTTGGGGTGCAAACCGTTCGATGGGACGGGGGACATCTCGGTGGCCGCGCAATGGATCAAGAGGCTAAACGAGGCAGCCCTGGACATGCAACTCACCCCCGATTTCAAACTGAGAATCGCGGTGAGGTTACTTGAAGGGTTGGCATCCAAGTGGTGGGATGGAACCAAGGGCAAGTATGGAGGGAATGTTACTTGGGAGGATTTTCGGCAAGAATTCTTTGCCCAATACTACTCTGACTTTGAGGTAAATGCCAAGGTGAGAGAATACACTCTTCTAACCCAAGGGGGTAACATGACGGTGAAAGAACTTGAGCACAAGTTCAGGGACCTTGCCGACCACATACCGGAGTATGCTTGTGATGAAAACCGAATGGTGAATCACTTTTGGGAGGCCTTGGACTTGGAGATACGTGATAGGGCGACTCAATTGCCCAACATGACTTTCAGCCAAGTGGTTGCCCAAGGGTTGAAAGGAGAGAAGCAATGGGAAGAGAGAAAGAAGAGAGACGCCGATGAGGCGAAGAAGAGGAAGTGGGAGAACCATGGCCCCCAAGGTTCTAACAAAAAGGGGAACCATGGGGGAGGTGGATCGTTCAGAACACCGGCACCGCCATCCAAGGGGAACCCGGCCTTCAGCGGGCACAACTCGGGCTCCCAAGCCTCAACGACGCCCAGGTGCAGGAATTGCAACAGGAGCCACGCCGGTAAGTGTCGTGATCCACCACGGTGCTTCCAATGCGGGAGCACAGGGCATATTAAACCAAATTGCCCTCAACTTGGTGGGAACCGAGGGGCGGGATCAAGCGGCGCCACCACGGCGAGTAGGAGCCGAACCGGGGCACCTCATGCTAGTACGGGGCAAGGGGGAGCGAGCACGAGCAACGCGCCGTCCGTGAATCAGGGGAGGTCTCAAGCACGGGTCTATGCGATGACCGAGGCCGACGCTCGGGCTAATCCCGACTCCGTTGCAGGTAATCCTTTGTAACGTTTGATAAATTACATGTATCGAGTGCTAAAAATGATAGCGGATTTGTACAGGCCCGCCGGGGCCGATACCGGTCGGTTTCTTGGCAAAAAGTTGCAAAAATAAGCTACCCAGGGGTAAACCGGCGCCGGTCAAGGCTCAAACCGGCGCCGGTTCTAATTAAAAATGGCTGTTTCGGGGTCGCCGTGGGTAAACCGGCGCCGGTTTTGACCCATAACCGGCGCCGGTCAAGGGTCGGGGTGACTCAGGCCAATTAAAACTTGAATTCCGGGAGACGCCGTAGCAAAACCGGCGCCGGTTTTGGCCATAACCGGCGCCGGTCTAGGGGAAAAAGTGGTCGGAAGAATCACCGTGCTCGTAACCGGGGCCGGTTTTTGAAGAAAAACATTTTTCCGAAGTTGCCGATGGTAAACCGGCGCCGGTTTTGGCCATAACCGGCGCCGGTCCAGTTTATTTTGCGTGAATCCGGCCACCCCGAAGGCAAACCGGCGCCGGTCTTGCCTAGAACCGGCGCCGGTCCAGTGTATTGTCACCCGAAAAATTTTCGTTAAGCCCCGTTTCGATCCGGTACGTTGCCTAGTGTGTCTCACATGACTTATGAATGTAGGAACATTAAAGATCAACGGTAGAAACGCAAGAATTCTCATTGATACCGGGGCACAACGTTCATTCGTGAGTGAAGCGTTTGCCGAAAGTTTAGACGTGCCGATGATAGTAATGACACAACCCCTGTTGGTCTCTACACCGTTGGGAGACGATGTGGAGAGGAAACACTACTATCCTTCGTGTGAGGTAGAAGTGACGGGTCAACCTTTGACTTGTGACTTCGTACCTCTAAGTATGTTAGAATTCGATGCAATTCTAGGGATGGATTGGCTCGAGAAACATCATGCTCGAGTGGATTGTTATGCCAAGGTTTTGGAACTCGAGGATGCTGAGGGAAACACTCTACGTTTCGAGGGAGATCGGGGAGGATCTCATAGTTGCATAATATCCGTGATGAGGGCACGGAAGATGATAAAGAAGGGATGCCACGCATACCTTGCTTACGTGGTGGATGAAGCAAAGAAGGAGGTTGACATCAACGATGTACGTGTCGTGTGCAAATATCCGGATGTCTTTCCCAAAGACTTGCCGGGGCTTCCACCCGACAGGGAGATCGAATTCGTAATTGAAGTGGAGCCGGGAACCAAACCCATTTCGATTCCTCCTTATCGAATGGCACCGGCCGAGCTTCAAGAATTGAAGGTTCAACTTCAGGAGCTATTGGACAACGGGTTCATTAGACCCAGTCATTCACCGTGGGGAGCACCCGTACTCTTCGTAAAGAAGAAAGATGGTACACTAAGAATGTGTATAGACTACCGACAGTTGAACAAGGTCACGATCAAGAACAGGTATCCTTTACCGAGGATTGATGACTTGTTCGATCAACTTCGAGGGGCAACAGTATTCTCGAAGATTGATTTAAGGTCGGGGTATCATCAGTTGAAGATAAAGGAGAGTGACATACCTAAGAGTGCATTTCGCACTAGATATGGTCACTACGAGTTTTTGGTGATGCCATTTGGTCTAACCAACGCACCGGCGGCATTCATGGACATGATGAACCGTGTGTTTAGTGAATACTTAGATCAATTTGTGATAGTGTTCATTGACGACATTTTGATATACTCCAAAAGTGAAGAGGAGCATGAAGATCATTTGAGTCTTGTACTTGAACGGCTAAGGGAAAAACAACTCTTTGCCAAGTTCTCTAAATGCGAGTTTTGGCTCAAAGAGATTGGGTTTCTCGGGCATGTCGTGTCAAGTTCGGGCATTTCGGTGGATAAAGCCAAGATAGAAGCCATTATGAATTGGGAGAGACCCAAAAATGTGAAAGAGATACGTAGTTTCCTTGGCTTAGCGGGATACTATAGAAAGTTTGTTGAAAAATTCTCCGTATTGGCGTCTCCATTGACAAAGCTCACGAAGAAAGGGGCCAAGTTCATATGGGACGACAATTGTGAGAAAGGCTTTCTCGAACTAAAGAAACGGCTTACGGAAGCACCTGTTCTCGCTCTACCCACACAAGGGATAGGGTATGACATATACAGTGATGCTAGCATCCAAGGGCTTGGATGTGTACTAATGCAAAACGGTCGGGTGATTGCCTATGCTTCTAGGCAATTGAAGAAACACGAGGCGAACTACCCTACCCACGATCTAGAGTTGGGGGCGGTAGTGTTTGCACTAAAGATTTGGAGACATTACCTCTATGGGGAGACATGTCACATTTTTACCGATCATAAGAGTCTGAAGTATGTATTCACTCAGAAGGAGTTGAATATGAGGCAGAGGAGATGGATGGAGTTGATCAAGGACTATGACTTGATCATCGACTATCATCCCGGAAAGGCCAATGTAGTGGCCGATGCGCTGAGCAGGAAGAGTACGTCGGGGACACTACTCACATGTCTACGAACTTTGAGGGCACAAGTGGAGGTGTCCACGAGTGGGGTCCTCATTGCTAGATTCGAAGTTAGGCCTACATTGTTGAGTGAGATCAGTAGATGTCAGGCCACTGATGAAGAATGCCAGAAGATCCGCGAAAGGATCCTTGAAGGGCCCGTGGAGAACTTTCGGGTACGTGATGACGGTCTTTTACTGTTTAAAGACCGTGTATGCATACCAAAGAGTGAGGAGCTCCAAAAGTCCATACTAGAGGAGGCTCATTCTTCGGCATATGCTATGCATCCAGGGGGTACCAAAATGTACCGAGACTTGAAGGAAAGTTACTGGTGGTCGGGTATGAAGAGAGACATCGCAGAGTACGTGAGTCGATGCCTTACTTGCCAACAAGTTAAGGCAGAGCATCAGCACCCGGCGGGGCTTTTGCAGCCACTGACCATTCCAGAATGGAAGTGGGAGCATGTTACCATGGACTTCGTGGTGGGGCTACCACGAACAGTGAACAACTACGATGCAGTATGGGTAGTGGTTGATAGGCTCACTAAGAGTGCACACTTTTTGCCTATCAACATTACTTATCCTCTTGAAAGATTGGCAAAGTTATACACGGAAGAGATTGTGAGATTACATGGAGTCCCGATATCCATTGTCTCGGATAGGGATCCACGATTCACATCTCGGTTTTGGCCCAAGTTTCAAGCATCTTTGGGTACTAAACTGAAGTTTAGCACAGCTTTTCATCCACAGACGGATGGACAATCTGAGAGGGTGATACAGATATTGGAGGACATGCTTAGGGCATGTGCTCTGGAGTTCCAAGGGAGTTGGGACAAACATTTGGCTCTAGTCGAGTTTGCCTATAACAACAGTTATCAGGCAAGTATTGGCATGCCTCCATACGAGGCATTGTATGGGAGGAAATGCAGAACACCGTTGTGTTGGGACGAGGTTGGCGAGGCCAAGCTCGAAGGGATTGAACTTGTTGAAATCACCAAGGCTAAGGTGAAGGTCATTCAGGATAGACTCAGGGCTGCCCAAGATCGGCAGAAGAGTTATGCCGACAAACGACGCAGGCCATTGGAATTCGAGGTCGGTGATAAGGTCTTCCTAAGGATTTCTCCTTGGAAGGGTATCATCCGATTTATATCGAGGGGAAAGCTTAACCCCCGATACATTGGTCCATTTGAAATCCTTGAAAGGATAGGGGCCGTAGCATACCGTCTCAAGTTGACGCCAGAACTTGAGAAGATACACGACGTGTTTCATGTATCGATGCTCAAGAAATACGTGAGAGATCCGTCTCATATTCTTGAGAAGCCACCGGTGGAGATACGTGAAGATCTACAATATGCGGTGGAACCGGTAAAGATTGTGGGTCAACAGGTGAAGAAACTGAGGAACAAAGAGATTCCTATGGTAAAGGTTCTTTGGAGGAGTGATCGAGTCGAAGAAGAAACCAGGGAGACTGAGGTCTCAATGAGGGAGCAATACCCGTTTCTTTTCGATTAGACACGTAGATTTCGGGGACGAAATCCCAAATAAGGGGGGGTGAACTTGTAACACCGTCCCCAAATGTAATTACTTTTAAGAGTATAATGTATTGAACCTCATGGAATGGTTAATGAAAATACGAAGTGGTGAATTTTTAATACTTCTTTTGCGTGAATAATAAATTCGCACGTGGGACCCACACCGGGAGCGGGGCCGCCCGAAATCCCCGAAACCATATATTTTATTTATCTTGGTCAAGATAATATTTATATAGTGGTGGCTATTTCATTTGGACCATGGAAAGGTCCAGAGTTGACCGATCGGTCAAAAGAAGCCCAAATATCGGTATTGACAATTTAACCGATAAAAGCCCGATATTGAATTTCGGGGACTTATAAATTAAAGTTTGGGAATGTATATTCATTATAAAGGTTATAATGATTAAGAACACATAATATATTTTATTTGACCCGATAAAATAAAATACAGTTAAAACAGTCCGAAAAATACAACTTTCGGGACAAATTGTACACTTCTGGACAAAAAGGGTTGACCTCCCACATGGGTGGGGGCCAACCCACGAATTTGGACACTCAATTAAAGGGGTTGGTCGGCTGGAGGAGTATGGAGAGAGTGGGAGTTGATGGGAAAAGAATCAAACAAATACAAGGTGGGCCCTTTCCACACCACTCATGCATTTGAGACAAAAGAACACCCACCCCCCTTCTCCTCAATCATTTTCGGCCAGCATCCCTCCACCAAGAGCAAGGAAGCTCTCAAACATCTCACCATTGTTGAAGGAAGCTCCACCAAGAAGGAAGCTCTAGGAAAAAGTATAAGCTCCAAAAGTGTACAAAACTTGAGGAAAGGCTAGGTAATGGCTTCACTTACCTTTCTCTTCTCTTTTTCTTGAATACATTATTATTTGAGAAATTATGAAGAACCCTAGGATTGTTCTACATGTTGATAAATGTGGAACAAGGGGTTGGAAGGTGGTTCTATGTCCAAAAATGGATTTAGAAGCCAAACCGACAAGTTCACCGGAAAATAACCTTTTAGAGGTTATGTGTATTGATTAAGGTTTTATGATGTTAAAACCTTGTTAGGAACTTGATTTAGAGTATCTTTGAGCTTCGCCGGAGTTTCGCCGGAGTTGGTCAAAGTTGGCCGGAGTTGGTCAAAGTTCGCCAAAGTTCAACCGGGAAGTGTAGAACGCGCTTAAGCTCACTTAAGGTGAGGATGACCGACTATATTGTTTATAATTATTGGGTTAATTTCATAAGATTGCCTAAATGAATTATATGTGTTTGGCATGAGTTATTTATGATTAAGAATGCCTAAAATGGAATATAGTATTGTTCATAAAGAAAATGCATAATATACAAATTTAAGAATAAATTGTGTATGATTATGTGTTGTGATTATAATGACCCAATTGTGGTGTAGGCTATAAAATTGTATGGTGATAAATATGCTTTTACCTCATGAAGGGAATAAAAGTGATATTTTGATATTGAATCAAGTTATACTTGAAGGTGAAATTAAATTGAAATGTATGAATTATTATGAAATTGGCGTTGGCTTATTAAGATTAGACGACTAGTATTGAAGACTAGTCGGGGATGTTAGTTCAATAGTGCTTGGGAGCTAATCCCAAAATATTGAAGCTAAGTAACCTTAAAGGATAATTAGGGTGGACTTTACGAAGTCAAGTTATGTTAGGAGTAGACCTCAAGGGTTACTCAAAAGGAATGGAGCCTAGACTAAGAAGTGGTTTAGGGATTAGATGACGTGACTACGAGCCGAGCTCTAGCACGTGGTAGTATGACTATGAGCCGAGCTCTAGCAAAAATGTAGGAATGACTATGAGCCGAGCTCTAGCAAAATGTAGTGTGACTATGAGCCGAGCTCTAGCACAAAAATGTAGGAATGACTATGAGCCGAGCTCTAGCGAAATGTGGTGTGACTATGAGCCGAGCTCTAGCACAAATTAACATGACTATGAGCCGAGCTCTAGCATGAAAGAACATAAATTAATTTCAAATAGTAACATCCTAAGTTGAGGGTCTTGGAAATTGAAACTTTGATTATACTTAGTATAGTTGTCATTGTACTTGTCAAATGCTTCCAAGTACTGACCTCCCCTTCACGGGGGAGGCCACCTCACAGTTTCAGGTCGGGATTAAAGCTTGCCGCTACCGCCCGTTGTATCGGAGAATTCAAGAGAAGAAGACGTGGTTCGTGCTTCTTCTGTTTCTGTTTTGAAAACGATTTAAACCATGCTCATGGATATTATTTTTCTTTAATATGTATTTAGGGCTTGTATGCCCATGTTGCCAAAGTGTGGCGTGCACTTTGTATTGAATATTTCCGCTGCTTTAAATGATTATTTTACATTATGTTGTTTATGGATGTACTATGTGTGAATGGTATTCAAGACGCCTAGTATAGTATGGATGAGTTGGACTGCGGTTGACTATTCGTACTGTACGGCGGGTTGTTGACGTGTCCGGTAGGTCCGGGGCGTGACAAATTTTATCAACAAATCTGATGTCACACATATACTTGGACGATCACAGTATACTCCAACATATTTTCGCGCCTTCAAGTTATCTTTCGTCCTTCTTTGTCATTCATTATTGTATAAAATAAATTGTCAAACACATTCTTTTCGATATGCATAACATCCAAGTTGGAAAAAAAAGACTCAGATTTACAAAACCAAGGTTTTCTTCTGTATCTTGTTAGTGAGTTTATTTTTATCCTAGAAAGATTTTTCTATATTTTTTTCAATGTATTTTATGTTATTTTGTATTATCGTATTTGTACTCTAAAATTCTGTTTATGTGGGTCCACACGAGCAGAATAAAATGAAAAATGTGGCTAACTAATAAATTTTCCAGCATGGAAGCTCCCAAAAAACACTCTTTTTTGTCCACTTATGGTTGGTTCCATAACCCTCAGGTAATTCAAAGGATCATCAATTGTTGTAGGTATCAATCACTTCTAGGCGACCATATATCTGCCTCATCCCCGACAATCTAATAGGTGGACGACTAGTTTCTTTTCTCCCTTTTGTGAATGATTTTACATCTCCGCGATACAAGTGATTTCGTGGAAGGAACTGTCGTCTATGACAATCAATATAACATGCCTTTCCACCATACTTAAGGTGGAATGCCTTGCTACTTTCCATACAAATAGGACATCCTAAAACTCTGGCAGTACTCCATCCCGACAGCATTCCATATGCAGGAAAATCACTAATCGTCCACATCAACACAACTCTCATGGAAAACTTTTCATTTTTCGCCACATCATACGTTATGGAGCCCTCATCCCATAGATGTTTCAACTCGTCAATAAGTGCTTGTAGAAAATTATCAATTTTCCTCTTAGGACACATTGGGCCAGGAATTATGAGAGATAAAAACATGTATGGAGATTTCATGCACATACTACGAGGAAGGTTGTACGTTGTTAGAATAACCCGCCAACATGAATATGATGCACCATATTGCCCATGTGCGGCAAATCCATCTGAACACAATCCAATTAAAGTCGGACATTATGCGGATCAGACGCAAAGTCAGGATATGTTTTGTCAATGTGGACCTTTTTTGTCTTATAATAATTTCTTGGGACAGTGTTGTCACGGGGTAAGTATCGACTAAATAAGTTCAACCACCGATTAACTTCATCTTGTGGAGCATTAAAATCCAATTTTATAATCATTACTTCAGAAATGAATTGTAATTGAGACCCTTCACTACATCCTTCATATAAAGGTTGATTGGAAACTCGCAATACATTCTAGAAGTGATCCGCCAAGTATGATACATCATTCATGTTTGGCGATTCATCACCTTCTGCTTGTGCATTAGATGCATCAAAGTTTGTACGTGGAGTTTGTTGGCACTTGTCCACCAAAAATGTCTTCTAGCATCCTTTGATCCCACATCATCACAACATGACTTTCAAAATGTGATCCATGAACATTTTCACTAGTATATCCTTGAACATTTTCACTAGTATGTTCATAGGATTATAGGAAGGTGTTTGTGAATCTACAAAAGAGGAAGCTTGCAATAACTCACCATGAGAAGTCCAGCATTCATAAGCTTCAACAAATCCATGTCTATAAAGATGAAGCTTTACTGTTTCAGTATCATAAAAGCGTCGTTTTGCACATTTCCGACGTGGGCATCAAATTTCTTCTCCACTAATAAACTCATGTTGAGCACAAGCAAATTGAACAAAACTCTCAACTTCATTTATAAATTCAAGAGAAACGTTTTTTGTACACCCAACTTCTATCCACCCCATTCATTCTAAAAGCATATACTGTAAACAAACATTGAAAATGTAAGGTTGGTTCAGAAAAGATGAATGAAGTTTAGGCAAGTATGTTATTTTGATATAAAGAGATCCATACCTCCGATGCAACTTAAAAATTAAAGAGGAATGCTTTTTCCGACGGCTTTCCAACGGATTTCCGACATAAATTATGAGTGAGAGTTTCCAACGGAGTTCCAACAACCCCCAACACATTGCCTACAAACTTCTTACGGATTTCAAACAAAAAATATCTATGCATAAAGTAAACAATTTCCAATGGAATTGTAGCAGATTTCCAATGGCGAAGTCGGAAAATCGTTGGAAATCCATTGCAAACTTTCCAACGAAAAAATCGGCAGGAAAATTGCTATTGCAAATGGGGTGTTTTCTTGTAGTGTGCAAAGCACAAAGCAGAAGCCGGAATGAGTCAACTCAATGAAGCGGCGAAGACACGAAGTCACCAACCCATGCGCCCAGCCGCGCAACCACACGCCGTCCTGGTCCATGCATCGGCCATCAGTGTCTCTCTTGAGTCTTGCACTCCAGCCTATAGCTCATTGCGGCTTTGCCTCTCTAGTCTCTTCGAGTCCAACTAACCGCCTGTAGCTGAGTCTAGCTGTCCAATCGTCCACGTATACTCTAACTAGTTTTCAACACACGCTTTGCGCGATTGAATAAAATGCCCAATGTTTTTTCATTGAGGAATATGTATATTGTATGTTGATTTGATACAATTTCTTTTTGTATTTGACATGTTATCATTTGTATCAACTTAAAAATAGAGTATTTATTGTTCCTTCATATGAAAGAGGATCCAAAATAGAGTATATAGACTATCCAATTCATTAGAATTTATATTATTGATTGTATTTGAGAGAGAATGAATGGAATGTCCACTACGTGCGTACAAAAGTTTAGAATGGCATATTAAAAAAATCATGGCATTTACATAAATGGAAGTATAAATATTTAGGCAAAAAATGGGCAGGGGAAATGCCAATTACAAATATGTATTATTATTGGAAATACCGTTTATGATGAGAAAATACATATACGTAATATACAAAAAAATTGCACACACTATTCATAAAATGATCTAAGTAATAATTATATTAATAATAAGGGATAAATATCACTTTGGACACTATGGTTACACGTAAATCTCATATTGGCCACTAATGTTTCAAGTGGACCAAATCAGACACTATAGTTACTTGTGAATCTTGTATTAGCCACCAATGTTTCATAGTTCATAGTTTTTGAACATTCACTTTTTATTTTCTTCTTCCGTTAAATAGGAGTAAATAAGTTTGAAAATTCCAAAATAGGACTGCCATGTTTTTATTCCCAAAATAGGAGTAATTACTGCCAGATTTGGAAAATACTGTCATCTTTAAAGCCTGGTACTGCCAAAACATGACAGTAATTAGTCCTATTTTGGGAATAAAAACATGATAATCCTATTTTGGAATACACAAACGTTTCTAGTCCTATTTAGGGTAATTTCTCCAATAAAAATCGTTAGTGTTATTTTTCCTCTCTTTTTTGGTGTCAATAGACTAACTTAATTGATGCATATAATTTTGAAATATTTAATTTGACGTTTTAGAATATATAATTCGATTTTAATTAGTAACTTCTTATATTTATGAAGTTAAAAATATATTTAAGACTTTTCGTTGAAATGATTTTATGAAACTTTAATTTGGGAAATGTCGATTTGTTAAATTGATTTAGTAATACTATAGAATTCAATTACTCCGTATATTATAATAGATGTTCTTAATTGGAACATCTAATTATATATATTCTAAATCTACATACACTAACTAAGTTACTTTTATTTTTTTGGTACATAAAACAAGGGAAAAAGGTATACCCATAGCTTTCAAATGTGATTTTTTTTTGTGGGTGTCCAAAAATGATCAGAAAAACGTTAAATTTAATCTATTTGAAACTTTAGTTTGCAATATGAAACACATATATAGTTATAATGTCCAATTTGGTACATTTAAAATCTTAGTGTTCAATATGAGATTCACATATAACCATAGTGTCAATTTCACCTTTATTCCTAATAATAATAATAATAATAATAATAATAATAATAATAACAACAACAACAACAATAATAATAACGACAACAACATCAATAATAATAATAGTAATAAAAGAAATTGTTTCTATTTAACGTTTTAGGATGTTTTTACTTGGACAATAATCTGTCCCAGATCAGACCAGACTAGAACAGAACAGACCAGACTTAGATAATTATAAAAACACAAGAAACCAGACCAGACCAGATCAGACCAAATCAGACCAACAAATTACACTTCAAGTAAAACATCCTTACATACCTTCTTACACCAAAGAAAGTGAGTGAGAAAATTTGTCTTCAATAAGGTTCCTACAAGTCACAAGTGACAAGTCACATTTATGCTAAAGCCGTTTGTCCATTTCAATTTAGATGGGTGCCAAAAAAATGAATTTAATATTCAAATGTGAATGAAACTATTAACCGAGAAAAATAAATCAAATACGGAAGGAACAATGTGAAGTCGGAACTCGGAAGGTAACTAACGACGGCTAAGCGCATGGATTTAACGGGGAACTCGGAAGGTAACTAACGATGGCTAAGCGCATGGATTTAACAGAAATAAAAGAGTAGCAATATGTGGTATAATCATGGGAGCATAATGTACAACAACATCTTGCTTTATGTTACACCAACACATTTAATATACCAAAAATACCCTAGCAACCCTCATTGGTGTTTATAATATTTTAGATTAGATTTAGATACTCTTTTAATTTACTACCTCCGTCCCAGAAACAAGTTCTCGGGTTAACTTTCACACATTTTAAGTAAATAAAGTTTCTGAGGGGTAAATTTTACTGTTTTGACACTGTTTTGCACTGTTTCGACACTGTTTGATACTGTTTGACACTGTTTTGCACTTTTTTAAGTAGATAATTTGCCAAATAAGAAAATGAGAAGTTTATTTTGGGAAATCCAAATAAGGAAAGTGGGAACTTGTTTCCAGGACGGAGGGAGTATTATTTTGTATATTTTTTTAGATTTGTAATTCTATTTGATTATTAATTGAATTTTATGTACGTAGCTAATAAAATAGTGTTTATTCATTTTAAATTTATTGATTTGACATGTAAGAAAGAATTACAAATCTCAATTCAATTTTGAAATTGGGAATACTTATATGTTTTATGTACAACCGTTAGCATTATATTCTATAGAAGTATTTTTTTTTAAACCAACGATTTTATTAAAATATCGAAAGAGGGGATACACAAAAAGAAACGTTTAAGATGCCAAAAACAAATACAAGAAGGCTTGTGCCAAAGGTGAAGCGCTGGAGAGCCGTTTAGTTGAGCCTGGTTTCATCCAAAAGTGGGACATTGAGGTGGCCCATTAACTGGTAAGTAGAGGATGGCCCAACCGATCCGAACATAATACGCCAAGGAGGAATGTCGGACGATTAGGGTTAACACATGCGAAGGTTGAGAGCGCTAGAGAAATACTATTAGGCTGCGCTGAAAGATGAAGACGGATTACCCAGTGTCCCTAAAGAAGGAGGATCCTTTCTTGTCTGCAACATAGCTTTTCTTTGCTTTAGATGGCAAGTCGGCTGCTGTAAAAAACAATGGTTGTGAGAGTGATGAGCGGAGTGCCATATTGGCCAGAAAGTGAGCAACAAAGTTTGCCTCAATCACACCCCAGAATCTTTTCCCCTGCTATGTGTCCGCCCGATACCCAACGGATCAGCACACTGTCGCAGGGTTGCTCTGATACCACCTGTAACACCCCGGCCCCACCGGACCTGAGGTAGTTACTCCGAACCAATAGTACTGTCCTCACAAACCGCCACTAGCCTTTTACGCGCACTTTGTCCTCACTCGTGCGCGCCCTGAGAAACTTCCCAGGGGGGTCACCCATCCCAAGACTACTCCCGTGCAAGCACGCTTAACTTTGGAGTTCTTGGTGATGAGCTCCCTTAAAAGGAGATGCATCTTGTTGGTATGAGTAGTACTATTAATCCGTTTATATTAAATCTCAAGTGTTACACCTTGTAACCCTTATCTATCATGATTTGGATTGAGGTGGACAATGATGCAATTTCAGCTTGGAGAGGGTTGCGTGCAGTGACAGGAAAGGCTACTGCTTGCTGGAGATCACCAAACCTGTCTCGAAGAATCGCTCCTCCTGTAGCATTATTACTAGCGAAGGAAGCGTCTGTGTTGAGGGTAAGGTTCCCTGTGTACTCTGTGAGCCAAGTGATTTTGTGTGTATGACTTCTCTTTTGATGTTTGAAATAAGGCACTAAACCGTCTGTGTGTAGTTCCGTGTCAAATTCAAATCCTTTTTGATGAGCATGGCTGTACACCCATTCTCTCGTGTATTGCTTAATTGTTGAGATGGTATGTAATGTTGAAAATGTTTTCCCTTCCCAAATGGTGTTGTTGTAAGCTTTCCAAATATGCCATAGGATTATTCCAGGCATAGCGTGTCTAATAGTGCTCTGAATGTTTACTGATTTGCCTCCAAGCCACCATATAAACAATGTTTGCCTTAGACCTGTGTGGTTTGTTCTTCTGACCTGCAAAAGACAAGCAAAATAATCCCATATGGGTTTAGTTAGAGGGCAACTGAATAAACAGTGGTTTAGACTCTCTTGATGGTTACAGCACATGGGGCACCGGGTAGCCAAACTGATATTGAAACGGGTAAGGTTATCTGGGAAGGGTAGGAGGTGGGTTAGACTTTCCAGAGGAAAAGCTTCAGTTTGAGTTGAAGTTTGGAGCACCAAATTTGGGAATAGCTGAATAGGATGGGATGGTGGGAGCGAGTTTGATTGTAGGCACTGGATAGGGAGAAGTTACCATCTTGTTCTGGAACCCAAATAGGACTAGAGTCGGACTCAGGATGTTTTTACTTGGACTGTAATTTGCTGGTCTGGTCTGATCTGGTCTGGTCTGAACTGGTATGGTCTGGTCTGTTAAGGTCTGGTTTCTTTGTATTTTTATAACTATCCAAGTCTGGTCTGGTCTGGTCTGGTCTGGACTGGTCTGGTCTGGTCTGGTCTGGTCTGGGGCAAATTACAGTCCAAGGAAAAACATCCTCATTGATTAAATCATGGTGGGTCTGATCAATAGTGCAAAGGAGTTTCCAAATGGGGGAATCCTTAGACTTAGGGATCATAAGACCAGATCTGTAGTATCTCTTGTGCATGTACAGTGACCAGGCAGACTTATTCTCTTTATAGCGCCACCAAAGTTTGATATGCAGTGCTTCCTGATTATCTGTGATTGACCTTATGTTTAGCCCGCCTTCCTCCCCCGGTCTGCACAGGGCTTCCCATCAGGGCCGTCTAATGAATTTGGAGGCCCCGGTTCCAAATGTAAAATTGGGACCCCACTAGAATTAAAATATTTAAAAAAAACTTAATTCAAATACTTATACTTAAATCAATTGAATACTTATTTAATAATGTAATAATTTTTTATCTAAAACCTACTTAATTTTGATTTAAAGCAAGACACCTCATTATTCAAGCAATTTGAGTAAATGAAAACTAAAGGACCAACGAAAAACGATAGATCTATATTTTTCTTCATTACTAATTGTATTTTACTGATTATTATTATATTAATATATAATACTAATAAATGTTTAAAATTTGGGGGCCCATAAATCTGGGGGCCCTGTTCCAAAGAACCTAATTAACCCCCTAAAAAACGGCCCTGCTTCCCATTTCTTCCAGTGGTATTTTGGTTTGGTTGTACCACTGCCCCAGAAAAAATTAGCTAGCATTTGATTTAGCAAGTGGGTAATCTTGACCGGAAGCTTAGTGAAGTATTTTAATCTATACCAATAAATACTAGCTAGAATCTTTTTTTTTTTTTTAAAGAAAATTCTAGAATCTTTAATCACCATTAATAAATTTATAATTATATCCTACCTCCATCCGAAATGAAGTTCTTGTTCACTATTCATTGGACAATTTAAATCACTCCTAATCTTTTACTTTATGTATCAAATTTAAATTTTCTTGATTAGGCTTTGTAGCGGTTTTAATGTAGTTTCTGAATATGTAAATTTTATTTACTAAAAATAATCTGAGTGTGCAGATCGAGTTGCTTTATTGTCAGTCAAGCATGGTAAATCGAACGAGAACTACTTTACTGGACGGAGGGAGTATAATTTATTCCTATAATTTATAAGTTATCAATAGGCTAGACTTCGGATCGAACCGAACATCATTATGTTCGAACTCAGATTGAATAACTTTTTGAACTCAAAAACTAGTCCGTGTTCGAGTTCAGAACTCATAAAGCTCGAGTCATTATATTAAATTCGAAATCACGTTCGAACTCGATTAATTCAAAAAAAGCTCGACTCGACAACAACCCTAAGCTAAACCTTTTATGCGCAATGACAATTTTTTTTACTGCATATCCTACCACACCCCTCTTTTCTGGATCCGCCCCTGACTCCCTTCGATCTCCATAACCAAATCCTTAAATCTTATCTTCGTTCCTACACATATGCACAGTTAACATTTGTACCCCCAGTCTATCATACCTTAAAAAGATTTGCACATATTGAATGCAAAACGAAATATAGGATTGCGTACAAAAAACAACATGATTTACTCACTAATTAAAGAAAGAAGCTAAGGAAAACTAGAAAGCAAAACCAAATATAAAGATTACGTACAAAAAACAACTAAAGTTACTCTCTAATTAAAGAAGAAACTAAAGTAAAAATAGCAGACTTGATGGCGATGTGTAAAACAATGCATGCATTTACCCACTTGGAGTTATGATCAACTGTGGAGATTTTTACCTATAAAAGGCCCCCTCCATTGCATTTACTGCATGTAATTTCTCTCATCTTCTCCCTCGCCGGCGCTCATAATTGTAGACTATGGCCGCCCTTCAGTTCTTTATGGTTGCGAGTGCCGTTTTGGCTATATCTTCTTCTGTTGTCTTTGCACACGACCCCAGCCCTTTGCAAGACATTTGCGTTGCCGATCTCAATTCAACTGGTAAATGATGTATACTCAACATACAACCCTCAAAAAGTTTTTACTTCAACTATTTTCAGTCCTAATAAACCATATAGGATAGTACTACGTAGTAGTATATTAGACTAAATCAAATTTAAACAGACAACATCAGACTTGAATAGTTACAAATACACTAAGCTAGACAATACGTTTACCAGACCAGATCAGTGCACAATACACCAGAGTTAAACAGACCATACGTCCAGGCTAAACTAGAACAAAACATAAAATTTTAGTCCAATTAAAAACATCTAACTTATTTTATTTTGAGCTTTCGCCAATCAATTTATTACTTGACTTATTAATTAGTTGGAGTGAATTGAGCAATTCAAAGGGATTATGGAATCACACTAGTATCTACCTATTAAAAAGCAAACGAATGCGATATGTTTGGTACTTGCTAAAATGAGGTTTTATATTTTCTTGGTTCAACTAATGATTTTGATGTATAGGAATGTTTTTTACAAGAATATTACTAGAATAAAACATACTTCGTATTTACTTAAATATGACTATTCATTACTACAATATGAGATTTTGGTAACTTAAGCTCAAAATTTGAATATGAATTACTATGATTCCATTACTACTCTAGTCACTAGTCATAAATTATCTTTATTTTGGTCATATTTATATAAAATAGATTGTAATTGATATGGGGTATGTAGTGTATTGAAAAATCTGGATGAATATAAGAACTATTTAAGGAGTGTTTGCAAAAAAATACAAGTTCAACTAGGGGTGGAAACAGGCCAGGTCAGGCCAGACTTTTGCCTAAACAGGCCGGGCCTGTTTTAGAACTAATAGGCATGAGCCTGGCTTGTTACCTGTTACAGGCCTGTTTGTTCGGCCTGGGCCTGACCTGTTGAAAAGCCTGGTCTGAAGCCTGTTTAGCGGGCCTGTTAAGAAAAAAATCAAAAGTTCAAAAAAATATAAAATAAAAAGTGAAAAATCCTTTTAGCCCGATATAAAATTTGCCCCCCCCCCCCCCCCAAATATTCACTAAAAAGTCTAATAATACATTAGATTTGCTTTGAATGTAATAATACGTTAATTATGTAGCTTATAAATTTTTATATACTTCAAATCTTGAAAATCTTTGAATTTTAAGTACCCTAATACCCTATTAACACACTTTATATAATTGAAATAGTATTCTAATATTAAGTGTGTAATTAAGTGTGTATTTATATAATACACACTTCATAAAAATACTATTATGCTTAATTTGCTATAGTTAATTATACTAATATAATATAAATAATAAAAAATAAATATAAATATAACTAAATATTTATACAGACATATATTTATATACACATATAAATAGGCCGGTCTGTTAAGCTAAATAGGCTTTAGAGTTTGGCTAAGCCTGATCTATTTAGGTAAACGGGCTTTTCGAAAAGGCCAAGCCTACTTTAATTATTAAACAGGTCAGGCCAGGCCAGGCCTTAAGCAGGCCAGGCCATAGGCCCCTAACAGACTGCCTGACCTCTTCCCACCCCTAACTTCAGCTTATATTTAAGTACTAAAAACTAAAAGCTAGAAACATGTGAAGTGTGTTTTAAACTGTTTTTCACTTTATCTATTACATAAAAAACATTGTTTTATCAAACAATGTTTTTAAATTCCGTGAATTTCAAAACGTTTTACTCCTATTTAGGGCAATTTCTGCTTAAGAATTCCCTAAATAGGAGTAAAAACATTTTGAATTTTCAAAATAGGATTATCATGTTTTTTTATTCCCTGAATAGGAGTAAATTTCTGCCAAGTTTGGCTTTACAGGACTATAAACATGACATTTTTTTTTCAAACTTGGCAGATTACACTACTATTCAGGAAATAAAAAACATGATAGTCCTATTTTGGAATTTCAAAATGTTTTTACTCCTATTTAGGGCAATTAGTGAACATTTTTTCCTCAAACACTAATGCTTAATTTTTACTATTAAGCATTGTTTCTAAACTTTCCATCAATTTTCAATGGAGCCAAAGACTCACTATTTTTTGACGTGAGAATGTGATGGAATAAAGCAAAATGGCTCAGTAAACTGTCTGCGCTTCTTTGTTATGAAGTAACAGTCAATCTATGCAATTTTCGACGCGATTTTATCTATGGGTCATTCAGAAACAGTCTCGTTGTACATTAGTACAGGGGTAAGACTGCGTACATCCGACTTCCCCTTACCTCACCGTAGGTGGGGAGCCTTTGCGGCACTGGGATAATGAAGATGATGATGACGAAGCATTGTTTTTTAAATCACTTTAAAAATTATTTTTTTAAAGTGGAAGCAATCAGAAACACTTTCTTAACCATTTAGCAAAATACACAGTATTAGCATGCAATAGTTTTTATTTTTCAAATTAAATGATAACATTACGGTTTGAGAGCCATATGTATGAGGCGACGACTACGGATGTTTTTACTTGGACTGTAATTTGCTGGTCTGGTCTGGTCTGGTCTGATTTGGTCTGGTCTGGTCTGAACTGGTCTGGTCTGGTCTGGTAAGGTCTGGTTTCTTTGTATTTTTATAACTATCCAAGTCTGGTCTGGTCTGAACTGGTCTGGTCTGGTCTGCTCTGGTCTGGGGCAAATTACAGTCCAAGTAAAAACATCTTGCATCATATTTGAGACCTAATAAACACTCAATGATGCAATCATGCAACCATGCAACAAAAGGAATAATGTTAGAAAAAATTGTACCCATTTCCGAATATGAATACAAATTCAAATGAAGAATTAATGGATATTATTCAATGAAATACTTACATATGTTGTGTGTATTAGTTATAAAGTACTTATAAATTTTGGTACAAATTTTAATTTCTGTTAAAAAATTATAAATATGAAGCTTTGGTCCTTTTTTCCCCGATAATTGAAGGTACACTTAGAAGATGTTCTCTTCACCTGATCTGAATGTTTCTGATCTGAATTAATTTTTAAGTTCTGATCTGATCTGATCTGAATTTTTCTGATCTGATCTGATCTGATCTGATCTGATCTGAACCTTTCTGATATGGTCTGAATGTTTCAGATCTGAATCCTTCTGATCTGATCTGAATCTTTTTTATCAGATTTCAATAGTTCTATAATTATAATTAAAGTTATAGTTATTATAATTATAATTGTAATTACTAATATAATTTAAATAAAATTATAATTATAATTATAAAAAATATAATAATAAATAAAATTAAAATAATAATTATACCTATTACACTAATTATAACTATGGATACAATTATAATGGTAATTATATTTTTAATTATAATTACTTATATAATTTATAATTGTAATTATAATTGTAATATTTATTTCTATAATTATAATTGTAAATATAATAAAAATTACTCCATATAATACTAATAAATACAAAAATAAAAATAATAGTATTATTAATAATAATAATAATATTAATAATAATAAATATAATTATATCTAAAATTCTAATTATAATTATAATTATAATAATAATAATATATTATTATTATATTACTATAATAATAATATTATAATAATAATATGCATATTATTACTATTATATTATTATGATAATTATTATAATATTATGTTTTTATTATATAATAATAATAATAATAATAATAATAATAATAATAATAATAATAATAATAATAATAATAATAATAATAATAATAATAATAGAAACATTATTATTATTATTATTATTATAATATAATTATTAATAATAATACTAATAATAATAAATTATTAACTATTATATAATCGTAATAGTAATTATAATTAATATAATAATAAAAGTAATAAATCATGTTTGAACTTTTCTGATCTGATCTGATCTGATCTGAATGTTTGTGATCTAATCTAAATCTTCTGATCTAGTCTAATCAGAATCTTTCAGATCAGGTCTGAATATTTCTGATCTGATCTAATCTGAATTTTTCCGATCTGGTCTGATCTAGTCTGATCTGATCTGAATAAAATAAGAATAAGCAATAAATAATAAGAATAAGACGAAGAGAACGACTTCTTAGTTAGCAATCCATGATTATCATAGATGGTACGGAGTATAAGATAAAGAAAAGATGGAACTCTGGTCTTTTGTTTTTCTTAAACATTTGAAAGTATCCTAACAAGTTTTTACTTGGATTGCAATTTTTTTATCTAATCTGTTTGGGCTGGTCTGGTAAAAAATGTTTGGTTTCTGTGTATTCTATAACTATCGAAGTTTGATTTAGTCTGGTCTGGTCTGACATGGGACTAGAAATAATTATAGTAGATTAATTTAACTTGATAATCCATTATCAATTAATTAGAAAGATACGTAGTATCAATTTATTAAATTTGAATAAGTTTTGCCAAAAGAAAAAATCGAATAAGTTAAAAAATAATATACTACGTATATAATTATAATATGCAGTACTTTGTATTACTAGTAATATTTAATGTGGCATTACGTACTAACTACTAAAACTAGTCTACTATGAAAAATTGAATATAAATAAAAAATCTCTATTTTTTATATATTTGTGAATAGGATAAAATAAAGCAAAATGACTGACTAAAATGCCTACGCTTTTTTTTTGTTATGAAGAAACAGTCAGTCCATATAATTTTCGACGTGATTTTCACAATGGGTCATTCAGAAACAACCCTCTTTGTACTTTAGTTGTGATAAGACTATGCACCGGGGTAATGATGATGGTGAATAGATAAAAGGATTTGACTAGGAGGATTTCAAGCATTAATGAATACAGTAACTTAAAATTGTTGGAATCGGAGCACACCAAATCATAACGGTTCAATCCGGTTTGATTTGCAAAATTTTTGGTCCAAAATCTCACCCCTACTTATTTGGCTATTTATAGTTTATACCCGGTAAATAACCTGCTATATCATTTTCTTCTATTGGGCAGTATTGGTGAATGGGTTTGTTTGCAAGAATCCGGCGGCCGTCGTAGCCGACGATTTCCGATTCCAGGGTTTAAACATTCCCGGAAACACCTCAAACCAGCTGGGAGTGGCAGTGACCGCCGTGAACGTAAACAACCTCCCCGGATTGAACACTCTCGGCACCTCACTCGCCCGAATAGATTTTGCGCCGAGAGGAGTGAACCCTCCCCACACCCACCCCAGAGCCACCGAAGTCTTTGCTCTCCTGGAAGGCACGGTCGACGTCGGGTACGTCCTCTCCAATCCGCCGCCGGGAATGCAGAATCGCCTTATCGCGACGAGATTGAACGCTGGAGATGTTTTTGTGTTTCCGCAGGGCCTCATCCACTTCCAATTCAACGTTGGAGAAACGCCTGCCCTTGCCTTCTCAGGGTTCAATAGCCAGAATCCAGGGGTGATTACTATCGCCAACGCCGTCTTTGGTTCCGATCCGGCGATCGACCCGGATGTTCTGATTAGGGCTTTCCGATTGAGCGGCCGTCAGATCCAGCGTCTCCAAACTCAATTCTGGCCCAGCAATAATACCTAATGGAGTAACTAGTAGTCTAATACGGAGTACTTATACGGACTTTATTATTATTAAGGAGTATAATAAAAAATAAACAATAATTAATAAGGAATAAATCTCACTTTTGGTCATACGAGTGTCGCATCAATTTTACAATTGGTTCACGTCTTTGACTTTAAACATTTGGTACATGACTATTGTGTTTTCGTTGGTTAAAATCGACGAAAAAGATCACATATGGTCAAGAAACATTAGTCAAGTGTCAAAAGTAGACAAAATAAAAGACGTGCACTAAATGTGGAATTCACATAAAACTCATAGAATCAAAAGTGGAATTAATTCAATAATAAATGAGTTTACATATGTATCTGCATATTAGTACTCCGAATTATTATTATTAATATTTTCCGTACCGGCTTCTTGTAACTTGTAATAAAACGCCACATGGCACATAAATGGATGTACAAATGTAGAATAAATATATCATGGGTTTCCTGGGATTGCAATGGTTTCAATTAAGTAACAATGATAATCAATGTGATCTGTTATGTATCAATCCATGTATGTTGGGTGTGTTCAGCTTTCTGCATCATTTTTGTGTAGCTTTCCATTGTCTGCAATTCTGTATGTAGCTAGTCATGGACCCGGTCCGGTCCGACCGGCCCGGCCTGAGAACCGGCCTGGCCCGCTACTGTGCGGGACCGGCCCGGCCCGGAAGACCGGTTCCGGTACTGGGCCTAGGCCCGACCCGGAGAGCATACCGGGGGCGGTCCCGGGGCACCAAAATAGCGAACCGGCCCGCCCGATTCGGGTCACTTTTTTTGGGTTTGGGCTGGGTTTAGGTGGGGTGGGTGATTCCGAGGGGTTTGGGGGGTGGGGGGATGAGGGGGTGGTAGGGGTTGAAATAAATAATAAAACACAAAAAAAATAACCGGGAACCGGCCCGGCCCAGAACCGGTAGCCTACCGGCCCGGTCCCGGGCCTTACCGTCAACCTTCCAGGCCCGGCCGGGCCTAAGCCCGAACCGGAACCGGACCGGGCCCGGTCCACCACTATATGTAGCTCCTTCAATTTATTCTAATCAGGATGCCCTTAATGAGGGGAGGTTTCATTCATAATCCTTGAGTTATGAGGTAAATTTATGCATTCTTTCAGCCATTTGGTGGTATTACACAAAAAAGTGATGTACTCTATTGTTTGTGTATGGAATACAATACAAATCATTCAAGAGGAAAGAATTTAAAGAAGAAATGTATCATGACAAATTGTTGCCTAGATTCTTGAAGTCCAGATCAGTTGTAAACAAAGCTTTATATATTAACCCAGAACCATCTACAGAGTTGATAACCAAGAAAAATGTACTTGGGATGAATTGTGACACGTGTATTCATTAAAGGTCTTCAAAGATGAGGAAAGTGAAGTGAAATAATGGCAGTAAAAGTTTATGCGCTATATAATGATTATTAGTGCAGAAATTAGAAATCGATGATTTGAAAAAAAAAAATATATCAGGATCATAACAATGTTGTTATGAAGAATTTTCCATGGCTTGAGAAAAGTCTTTTCAAATGTTAACTTAAAATAAGTTAAAAATAATGTTTGCAAACAATAGATGCTAAAATTAAGTACTAACTTTGCCCCATAATGTGAGATGCACTTGAGTTTGGTGCAGGTTTTAAAGAAAACAATAAATAAAGTAATAAATAGATAAGGTGAGAAAGTAGAAAGTTAGTTGAATCCGATTTAGGAAAGTGATCATATTTTTCGAACAAGTCAAAATCTTACAAAATAGGACGGATATAGTACTCTAAAGCTAAAAATAGGAAATATGTGGATGTCGAGTTCTATCAAATGTTTATTTTTTGCCAAAATACTAACTTTTACTTTTCAAAAGAATCAAAACCATCTTTGTCATATAATACTGTATTATCGTATGCTATTAATTACTTAAAATAGAAGCAAACACAAACACTAATTATATACGTAGTATATTTTAGAGACATGAAAGACCTTTATTAACCACAGAATGGCTTTCATAAGTTTGATGTATTCCCCTAATCTCCTTACGCGTAAGAGAGAAAAGAAGCTTCAGAGCTAGTAGACTTGATCTTAAGCAGGGAATTGAACAAGTCCAGCCTATGGTATAGTTGTTGGGTAAATATATTTAAATATCTATATTAAGAAAACATAGCTATAGACTTGATCTTAATTTAAGCAGGGACTTGAACAAGTCCAGTCATAATAGAGTATGCATTACAATATAATAATTGATAGTAAAGACTATAAATATACACTCCCCTCCCTCTTCTTCTCTCATCAATTGTTCAAAAACTTTTAACTATATAATCTTCACAGCTTTTCATTCCACATAAGAGAATGGCTTTTCGGTTCTTCATCTTTGCTATTTTGGCTATTACTATAGCTTCTTTTGGCAGTGCATCAGATCCCAGTCAATTACAAGACTTTTGTGTTGCAATTAATGATTCCAAGGCTGGTGGTATATATCGATCTCATATACCCAATTCAATTTCATTAATTAGTGTTATTTTGGAATTTAATTATGTGTATCATTATATGTATTGATGTTTCTGTAAGAATATAACATGCTTGTAAAATGTAGTGACTCACTCTGCCATAAATTGATGTGCACTTTTTATGGGCCTAACACAATTCAATTTAGGGTATCTATGATTTAATTTTCCTCTTAATAGCCTCGGCACATCACAATATTACATGCCTAGAGCACCACTTTTAAAAGGGCCCACTCTATAAAAATAATAAATAAACAAATCCATATGGATACTCATTTACAAAGCCTCAATTGCCATTAAAATTAATTAAATTTCTGTACTTATTGGTCACAAAAATTACTCCGTATCAGTTTTTCTTCTTTCTACAATTATCAATCATATTATTTTTAATTTTTAGTTCTATATGTTAGTCAAATTTGAAATGGTCTAACAAGATGAAAAGTGCATCGTTCATTAGTTCTTTGTATATACTACCCGTCTACCACTCTACCCCGTATTCTTTTATTTTACAACACTTTCTTCTTTAATTAGGACAGTGTTTTAGTCTTTGCAAAACTTTCTTTTTTGGACAGTGTTTTAATTTTTGCAACACTTTCTTTTTTGGATAATATTTTAATCTTGGCAACACTCCCCTTTAAGGTGAAGTTCTATTTATTAAATTATCTAAATAGCATTACCTTTTAGTCTTTTACTCTTGATTCCTTTTTCCTCACCTACTCTATCGATTTACAATATCTTTGTTACTTTATTATTTTACATTATTTCTACTTCGTTTTAAGAAAGATATTTACAATATCTTTCTTACTTTATTATTTCTAAACCGGCATAATGTTACAAATAAATGATACATTTAAGAAAGTGATTTGTTGTTTTTTCTTGTTGACTATTACACCTTTGTATGTGTACATTTAACATCTGACTTTTCGTTTTCTATGGTAGTGTTTGTCAATGGAAAGATTTGCAAGAATCCAACAGATGTCGATGCTGGAGACTTTTTTCTCTCGGCGGGCCTTAACAAACCTGGAAATACATCAAATCAGCTTGGATCTGCAGTTTCAGCTGTGACTATAGATACCCTACCTGGGTTGAATACTCTCGGCATTTCACTAGCTCGTATTGATTTTGCTCCCAACGGGGTCGTTCCTCCACACACCCACCCAAGAGCATCAGAAGTCCTCGTGCTCTTAAAGGGTACTCTATACGTTGGATTTGTCCTTTCAAACCCTCAACCGGGAATGAAAAATAAGCTCTTTACTAAGACGTTATACCCTGGAGAT
This sequence comes from Cuscuta epithymum, assembly GCA_945859915.1. NCBI lineage: Eukaryota > Viridiplantae > Streptophyta > Magnoliopsida > Solanales > Convolvulaceae > Cuscuta > Cuscuta epithymum. The sequence goes on from CAMAPF010000997.1 coordinate 110,208, forward strand.
GTTTTTGTGTTTCCACAAGGCCTTATTCATTTCCAGCACAACCTCGGGAAGTCAAACGCTATTTCCTTATCTGGACTAAGTAGCCAAAATCCAGGAGTTATTACGATCGGCAATGCTGTTTTTGGATCTAATCCACCCATCGATTTAGACGTTCTCACTAAAGCATTTCACGTCGACACCAAAGTTATTGATGATCTTCAATCGCAGTTCTAGTACGATGACCACAATAATTATTATCAAGATGCCATTTTGTTAGATCTTTATATTAACAATAAACTCATGTAATAATACTTCCTATATATTATACATATATGTTATATGTAAAATGTATAATGTATAATATAATGTGAACACTCATGGAATAAAGTTGCTGTCTTTACATTTAGAAAAGTACTTCGTATTAATCTCAACATTTGCTCAATAATTTTCACATAACCACCTCTTATAAAGTTTATTATTAATATGTAATTACACTATGTTAGGGTGTTTTTACTTGGATTGGAATTTTTTGGCTGATCTATCATGTCTGGTTTGAAATCTGAACTAGTCTAGTCTGATTAATGTTTGGTCTCTATATATTTTATAACTATCGAAGTTTGATCTGGTCTGGTCTGGTCTGTTATGATATGGGACTAGAAATAGTTCCAGTAAAAACATACTTACGCTTATAGTGGATTAATTTAACTTTTTTTGAAACAGTGGATTAATTTAACTTGATAGTCCATTATCAATTACGGAGTGTTTAGAAAGATATCAATTTATTAAATTTGAATAAGTTAACAAATAATATAATTATCATACGCAGTACTTTGTATTCCTAGTACTCCCTCCGTCCCACTAACAATGGGACAAGAGAGAGTGACACACAAACTAATAAAGAGTGGTTTATGTGGTTGATGTTGAATTGATAAAATAAGAATGATTTAGAGTCACACAAACTTTACCAATTTGGTATGAGACAATCTTAGTGGGACAGACCGAAAAGATAAAATGAGACAATATTAGCGGAACAGAGTAATATTTAATAATGTGGTATTACGTACTAACTACTAAAACTACTATACTATATTAGTATGCGAAATCTCTATCGTAATAAAAAAATTGAAAATAAATAAAGAAAAAATAAAGCAAAATGACTCACTACATTGTCTACGCTTTTTTGTTATGAAGAAGCAGCCAGTCCATGCAATTTTCGACGCGATTTTCACAATGGGTCATATGGAAACAGTCTCTTTGTACTTTAGTACAGGGATAAGACTGCACCGGGATAATGATGATGATGGTGAATAGATAAAAGAGGATTTGACAAGAACATGTTCAGTAGGAATTTAAGCATTAATAAATACAGTAACTAATTAATGTTGGAATCGAAGCGAATCGAATCATAATGGTTCAGTCCGGTTCAATTTGTCAAATTTTTGCTCCAAAATCCCACCCCTACTTATTTGGCTATTTATAGTTTATACCCAATAAATAACCTGCTATATCATTTTCTTGTGTTGGGCAGTATTGGTGAATGAGTTTGTATGCAAAAATCTGGTGGTCGTCCAAGCCAACAATTTCCAATTCCAGGGTCTTAACATTCCCGGAAACACCTCAAACAAGCTGGGAGTGGCAGTTACCGCCGAGAACGTACTCAACCTACCCGGATTGAACACCCTCGGCACCTCACTCGCCCGAATAGATTTTGCGCCGAGAGGAGTGAACCCTCCCCACACCCACCCCAGAGCCACCGAAGTCTTTACTCTCCTGGAAGGCACCGTGGACGTCGGCTTCGTCCTCTTCAATCCGCCGCCGGGAATGCAGAATCGCTTGATCGCGACAAGATTAAATGCTAGAGATGTTTTTGTGTTTCCGCAGGGCCTCATCCACTTCCAATTCAACGTCGGAGAAACGGCCGCCCTTGCCTTCTCAAGGTTCGATAGCCAGAATCCAGGCGTGATTACTATCGCCAACGCCGTCTTGGGTTCTGATCCGGCGATCGATCCAGATGTTCTGATTAGGGCTTTCCGATTGAGCGGCCGTCAGATCCAGCATCTCCAATCTCAATTCTGGCCCAGCAATAATATCTAATAACTAATCTAATACAGATTACTTATACGGACTTTTTTTATCATCAAAACAGGCCTCTATTCATATCAAAAGATTCAGAATCATTACATCAATCAAAGAGAAAATAAAACTGACACCAACTGAAACTCCAACAACTACGACTGTAACCCTATGGTGAGACATTGAGACGGTCACCCCTAAAAGAGCAACACGAATCGCTAACCGTGTAGTGGGCTTGACACAACCAAACTTGTTCCCATAGATCCAACCATACCCAATGACTTAAAGAGAGACTAAAAACTCAAACAAATTGTCAAAACCAACAACAGAGATGAACACAGGGAAACAAATGACAAACAAATAAAAATTACTAGGAAAACTTTCACGGACTCTAGCACCTCGTACAACCCATGCATGGTGGTGGTTCAGGCGGAGGTCGGACCGTCGCTCGATTGATACCCTCTTTCAGTGGCGTACCCGCCGTATGACCCAAATCCATGCCATCAAATGGAGCGTTCAGCCTCTCCACGCTAACCATGTCCCGATCATCCCTACGTCTCTCTCTCGCTTCTTTCACCATCTTCTCGCTGCCACAATCATCCATCCCGAGCTACGTCCAAACCAAGGTAATCCGGCGCAGTGCTGCGTCGATTGAAAGAAATGCCGCATCAGGGTGGCGAAGAAAAAACCCTACGCGAGAGATCTCGCTAGGGAAACCCTGACCAAACTTCGATCAAGAAAGATCGAAAACGGAAATTGCGTAGCGGCGGCTCTGCCCTAGGAGCTCTCTAGTTGAGGACGAAGTTATTCTTATACAGACTTTATTAGAGATATTTACCTAAATAGGAGTAAATAAATCTTTAATTGCCAAAATAGGACTGAAGTGTAAAAATTCCCTAAATAGGAGTTATTATTTAAAATTAGACAAAAACACCCTTGCTTGGAAGTCATAAAGCTGCTGACCAGAACACTGGACCACAGGTTGCAGATCAGGCGGTTGCCGGACATAGTCGTCGCCTCAAAAACTGGTCGTTGTTGGAGATCAGGTTGTCGCCGATGCAGATCTGGTGGGTTTCGGCGGAGATCTGGCCAGATCTATCCTCCGTCGTCCGTCGGCCGCTGCCCCCGCAGATCGAGCCACAGCCAACACCTGCCACTACAACTCCGACCTCCTCAGTTGCAGATCTGGTTGTTGCCGACGTGAATGCCAAGGTTTTTATCGGATTGCCATTGACCGCGACCCCCTTGTCCACGTGGTGGTGCCCCACCATAGCCGCGTGGAGCCTGGCCTCGGCCCTGAGGTGGGGGAACTGCCGCAAACGCCTGGTGGACGGTGGACTGCTCCTGGGAGTGAACAGTAGAGTTCCTGCGTTCCTGTGCTTGAAGAATCGGGCGTAGAGACTCCAGTGTGGCATTCCCAGGGAAATATGATATTGTGTTGATAAGAGATTCATAGTCACGACCCAAACCCACAATAGCATATTCCATCAAATCACGGTTACTAACAAGAGAATTAATCATGGCAAGGGCATCAGCAATCAGCTTAATTTCCAACAAATATTGATCCATGGTCTGTGATTCTTTCTTTTTAATGTGTGACAGAGATATTGTTTAAGTTCAACAGACCGCGCAAAACAGGCAGACATAAAACGCGATTCAAGGCGCTCCCAAATAAGATGAGAAAATTTCAAATCATATACCTCCATCAAAATATCCCGAGCAAGGGTAGCAAAAATCCAAGACCGAACCGTTTGGTCTATTTTCAACCAATACGGATAGTCCGGATCCGTGACCAGTGGGACCCTAATTGAACCATCCAATATCCCAAGAAGACTGTGGGATACCAAGAAGGACTCAAACTGGGTCCGCCACGGTAAATAATCCTCAACGGCCGATAAACGGGTAGTAACAATATTAGTCACATTCGGCGTTGAGAAAGTCAATTGGGAGGCCAAAGCAGATAAAGAACATGTGAATTCAGAAGTACCAGAAAAAGCTGGAAGACCTGGAACCTGCTGATGAAACGGCGTGGGGTTCTGTTGGGCTGTAAAAGTCGGTCCACCAAAAGACAGAGATGGAAGATTGACCGCAGGAGCCGACGACAGGATTGGTGGTGGCGGGAGGGTCGTCGTTGGCGTCCATGTAAAAGGAGGCGGCATATTAAATAATCTGTAGGAGTCAAGAGAGGGAAACTCGGTCATGCGTTCCCGGAGATGAGCTGCTAGCGGAGATCGATCAGTCTGCGCAGCTTGAGTTGCCGATGGAGGGAGCGGGCTTGAAGGAACCACGCTGCTGGAACCACTCTCGAACGAAGGCAGCACTACCGAAGGCGCCTGGGATGAAGGCAGCACTGCAGGTTGCGCCTGAGAAGTCATGAAGCCTATGGATGAAGACGGCACTGTTGAAGAGGACGATTGTGTGGAGACGGCCGTAGGATATGCGCCGGTCATGCCAGGAAGAGAGAAGAAAGACCTAGGCGACTGATACCATATACGAAAATATAATTTGAGGAATAATGGCTTACCCTCTTGGGTGCCTTAGGCTTGTATTTATAATAAAACAGAGTTATGGAGAATTACAAAGTAATCCCTAAATATTACATTATTAATTACAACATTTTTGAAGACTAAAAATGCCATTTTAATGGCATTTCAGAGTTTAACTTGGCATTTTGTAACAACCAAAGAAGAAACGAAGCATGGGGAGAGAGAAATAGAGAAGAGGAGGAGAAACGAAGGGGATACCAGTTAGATAAGAGAATCTGATCTATGGAGAAGAAAACTCGATCTCCGGCAGCGGTAATGACGGACTTCGTGGTGGCGGCTATGTCTATGGCTTCTAGTTCGTTGTTCATGTGCGAAGAAGAAGGATAGGAAGATTTGCAGGGGAAGGGGTGATTACATGGGAGGGGATGGGGATGATGGGCCGCGCAGTAGAAGAACGATCAATCTATCTAGGGTGTTGCGTAGGAAAATTAAGGAGGAAGAAAATCAAGGGTAAATGGGTAATTTGAACCTAATTGGGGAATAAAAATATATATAGTCCCATTTGGAAATTTCAGGAACAATATAATCCTATTTAGGTCAATTTTTCTCTTTATTATTATTAGGAAAATCACATATATGGTCCCTCAGTTATCCGCTGAATTGAAATCTCAGACCCGTATTTATGAGATTTCAAATTACACCCCCGAGTTGACCCACTTACATTAAATGTCATCCCTGCCGTTAGAAGTCCAACTAACAGCATCCGGTCTTCCATTGTTTTCAGGGGTAAACACGTAAAATTCCTTCCTTAAAAATTTAAATTCCTAATTTCATAACTATCTCTTCAACCTTCATTACCTCAAGTCTTTATCACGCTGATCACTCCCAAATTCAAATCCATTTCTTAAACCTCAAATACTTCCGTTGGACATGGCGCTCGATTTTTGAAGGTTAGCTTTCCGTTTGAAGGTCCAACCTTTGACGGAGGAAGGATGACCAGTCTAAGATTAAATGGTTTAAATGCCACTCCGAAGTGTAAGACCCCTAACCAAAGTTCTATGTTGTTATATAAGTTTTGTAATGGTAAAGACAATGACATTTATGAGAAGCTAGTTCATCCTATATAAGTTTTGTTATATAAGTTTTGTAATGATAAATTCATCCCAAACATACATATATTATCTTCTTTTGTAATTTGCAAACCATATATATCTTTTTTTTTTTTTTACCCCGGAAGACCAACCACCGCATCCAGTGGGGCAAATGCCGGGGAACATTTGCCGTTATTATATTAATAATCTAGAGTGAAACAAGAAGAGGGGGACCAAACCAAAACCTCTTCCGAAGGGGTATTCCCCTTCAAAAATACATGAAATGAAAGTAAGAGAGAAACAAATTAAAAACAGAATCTCGGAAAACCAAACAGATCAGCATGATAACTAAATTTAACCTCTCTAGGTAAGTATTTAATCTGATCAAAGAAAATAGCTTGGGCTTCAGTAATCTTTTGAACCGCAAGGAAATGGGCCGGTTCGTTAGCTTCTCTAAAAACAGCAAACCATATATATCTTGTTCAAAGTAAGAAAGAAAGAAAAGAAGAAAACCAGAAAACAAGAACGCCAAAGGGAAGAACAAATATCTTACTACGAACCTCAACCAAAGTTACCCTAGATCGTTTGACAATGGCGGAGCTCCTGGACAAATCTCACGGCTGGACGAATGAAGACTAGGAGAAGTTTTACAGATGCGAAAGAATGAACTTTATGTGTTGTGCGAATGAAGGTGTATAGTTATTTTAAGTAGCTAGGTTTAAGTATTTAAAGATAAAAGATGGGAATCTAAGCGTTTACCCCTGATAAAATGGAAGACCGGATGTTGTTAGTTGGACTTCTAACAACGTGGAAGACATTTAATATAAATGAGCCAACTCGGGGTGTAATTTGAAATCTCAAAAATACGGGTATGAGATTTCAATTCGGTGGATAACTGAGTGACCATATATGCGATTTTCCCTTATTATTATTAAGGAATATAACAAATAACAAATACGTAGTAATAATTAATAAGGAATAAATCCCACTTTTGGACACAAGTATCACATCAATTTTATAATTGGTTCACCGTTCACGTCTTTGAATTTAATCACTTTCGGTACATGAGTATTGTGTTTTCGTCCATATATGCTCCTGTTAATGTTTTTGTTGGTTAAAATCGACAAAAAAGGATTACATATGGTCAAGAAACATTAGCAAGTGCCAAAAGTAGACAAAATGTGTAATTACATAAAGGAAAATGCTAAAAGTACAAACAAACTTACAAAAAGACTTACAAACAGGTGATGTGGCTATTGTAATAACTTTTGATGTAAAAGTGATATGATGCGTTAAATAATGTGATGTTGCCACATACGTCTTGTGTAAGACTTTTTGTAAGAATGTATGTACCTCTAGCATGACTCTTACATAAAACTCACATAAAACTCATACAATCAAAAGTGGAATTAATTCAATAATAAATGAGTTTACATATGTATCTGCATATTAGTACTCCGTATTATTATGTGTAATATTTTCTGTACCAGCTTCTTGGAACTTGTAATAAAACGCCATATGGCACATTATGAATGTAGAATAAATATATATCATGGTTTCCTGGGATTACAATGGTTTCAACTTACTGATGAAATAAAGTAACAATAAGAGAAAATCGCACTTTTAGTCCCTGTAATAGTCACCATATTGAAATGTCAGATCCGAATTCCCAAGTTTGTAAATGTCACCCCTCAAATGTCCAAATCGTGGTAAATGTGGTCCTTTAGGGGTGAAATGTACAATGTGGGCGAGGAGTACATTTCACCCCTAAAAGGACCACATTTACATCAATTTGGACAATTGAGGGATGACATTTACAAACTCGGGAATACGAGGCTAACATTTCAATATGGTGACTATTTGAGGGACTGAAAATGCGATTTTCCCTTTATCAATGTGATCTGTTTTGTATCAATCCATGTATGTTGGTTGTGTTCAGTTTTCTGCATCATTTTTGTGTAGCTTTCCATTGTCTACATTTCTGTATGTAGGTTCTACGATTTATTCTAATCATGATGCCCTTGATGAGGGGAGGTTTCATTTACAATCCTCAAGTCACTACAAAAAAAAATCGTATTAGGCAGGGATTTTGGCTCAGAAAAACCCTCATTAGTCCGAGTCTAACGGGTTTGGCACGGACATAGGCAGGGTTCCGGAATGCGCGACACTACAGCCCTTCCAAATGTGTAGGATGGATTAGTTCTTCCGTGCCAACCTTTGTCTCAGCGTTTGGCACTGATTAACAGAGACAACCACGGATGGTGTCACCAGTGAATTTGTCTCGAATTATTCCCTGCGAACTTAATTCCGAGCCAAAGGTAGCCGTTCATCATTTGAATTTGAAGAGAGATATGGATGGGAATTCGTCCGAGCCAAATATAAAAAAATAAATTAAAAAAAATACTTGCCATACTGTGTACGACAAGTATTTTTTTCAACATCAGAAAACATATACAAACCACATTCAAAAATAATAAAACCATTCCAAATTAGAATTAGCATTAAAATACGGAGAAGCATGCAAAATACTCCGTATCATCTAGCATCCAAATGCATTACAGACATCCCAAAAACATGGTTAAACATCCTACCATCAAACCATAATGTTTAAGCAAAAATATAATGTTTAAGCAAAAACATACACATCATTACATACAAAGTTAGAACTTCAAACAACAGGATTCCCATCCAAGTCAGCAAACAATTCCTCCATTGCTATGTCAGTTGAATCTCCTCCAAGTTGGCCGTTAGAAGTGTTCGGGTTCGGGGTGCTAAAGCTGAAGGCAGGCAGCGGTATGGATGGATTGGAGCGCCGCAAATTTTCCATATAAGACATCACAATCCCAGACAGGTTCGCCATTTGAGACTGAAATTGTTGTTCATATTGCCGCCGCCACTGCTCTTGGGCTGCCGCCTGTTCAGCAAAGCGAGCTTCGACCTTTTCCTGCACAATCGCATCGATATCCTGTTGACTAAGTCCACCAGCTCCACTTGAACCATCACTATCGGCCAGGTTCATGGCTTCACACCCTGTTCCGTACCGCCGACCCCTATACTGTGGGACAACCTTACAAAAAAGCTCAGTGTCATCTTTGTCGTATGACTTCCCTTCAGATTCAGCTTGAGACTTCAACTCATTATATTTTTTCTGCCAAATCAATTAAAATTATATTTAATCAGGAAAAACAAAATCAAACACATCTCAGATATTGTGGAGCCTTGGCAGAAATCTCACCCGAGTTTCAACCACTCGAAGCGGAGGATCACCCTATTTCGGAACGAACACTTTTTCAAAAACTTCAATTCTCAAAGGTTTACGCTTCAAACTTTGAGCCTAACAATAAACAAATAAATCATATTCATAATAAGGTAAAACAAAATATAAACAACCTTAAATACATTAAGAGTGGAATAAATCCTATACCAGTTTTTTTAGTGTGAGCAGACACGGGTATACGACCACCCCTGTATTGAGACTGCTTAGCAGCATCAGAGTTCCTGTTTTTTGAGCAAGCCACACTTTTTTTCTTGAAAGAAGCTGTGCTCCAATATTCCTTCAGAGTAGCCCAATCAGCCACCGAGATCCAATCTGGTTTAGTATCAAACTTCCTCGCCCTGCCAAGATTCTTACTCAACCATCCAGAAGCCCGAGTACCATGCATCCTTTTTATTTTCTTGGTGAAACGAGGTTCCCAATCATACTTGTTCTAATCATTCAAGTTAAAACCATGTCAATAGCATATTAGATAAAGCATGTGGCTGAAATGTTTAAGAACTATTGTAATACTTACCGAGAATAAACGCCACCAATGCTCCCGAGCTGCTTCAGACGCTTGATGATAAGAGCGCCAAGCTCCATGGTAATTAGTGGTCATAAAGTGGACAATGGTGTCAAGAACAGCAGAATTGCTAAATTATTTTAAACCCAATATTACATCAAACACAAATAAATTCCAGTCAAGATAAACAACATATTTTGCTGATTGCAAAAACAAAACACATATACCTTGACATTTCCTCAGGAATGATCCAAATTTTCGGAATAGAAGGATCAGGGATATGAGAACCAGAACCAAGCTCTTGTTCTTCTTGAACAACAGGTCTTGACTGGACAGATTCATGTGAATCAGAGAGTGGAGAATTTTCCTCTTCATTACGAGTGTGGGTCTCCCGGGACATTCCACCACGTCCCCGGCCTCGCCCACGACCCGAACTTACTGAGTTCCAACTTCCCCGTGCACATGACATTGTACTAAAGAATAAGTGTAAACACTTTCGAAATATTAAAATATGATACAGGGATTGATGGTCCCGGATAGGGTAAAAGTCTAGAGGGGGGGTGAATAGACTTTTAAATCTTTTTCAACTTTTTGAAGTTTTTCCCTCTAGATGAATTGATCTATAATCTTTTGAGAGATTAATAGATGCACAGCGGAAGTCTTTACCCTTTATGTAATGAGTGTTTGACCACTTTCTAATTTTGGGAAGATTGGACTTAGATAGCTAGTAGTTGGCTTGACAGTTAGCTTAGCAGTTGGCTAGGTAGCAGGAAACTGCTGAGGTAACTGCTAGAGAAATATTGACTTTATGATGAAAGTGATGGTGAAACGTTGTTTAGCACACAAGAAAGATGTCTGAAAAAGTACTTAAGTAAGGTTAAGGTGAAGTTTAACTGGAGCAGTGGTCTTGGCAGTTGAGTGGTACTAAGGGAACTGCTGAGCCACCTGCTTAGGTTATGAGCAAACTTTCAGAGATCCTTTTGAGCAAAACTTCGTGTTGATGATGTTATGAGGATCTGGTGATGTTGAGTTGTTTTTAAAGGAAATATATGTATGTGAGCAGGGAGCTCAGCAGTTGGGTGGTACTGAGGAGACTGCTGAGGCACCTGCTATATTTTGAAAGTGAATTTCCGGTGACTGATAGAACAACCTATTTGATAATGCTTTGGCAAGTGAACTGTGTGAAGATAGTCTCAAAGAGAGTGAGTAATTATGCAGAAGAATAAGCAGTTGGGTCAATTAAGACAACTGCTTAAGATGCTGCTGGCAAACTACAATCTTTATACGAGAGGTGCTGGGTGTGTGTTTTGTTGAATGAAGTAAAATCAACACACGATGTATCCTGGTTCAGAGGTGGTGTAATCCTCCTACGTCCAGTCCCATTCTCTTTCAAATGGATTTCCACTAAAGTATTCAGCTTAATACACTTAGTGACAATCTGGCCTTTACAACACTTAGGCCTAGATTGATGGTTTTTCACAATGAGTATTACACCACTCAAAGTTACTCAGTCCTTAGACTTTTCTCGATTGATCCAGTGGGGATCAAAAGGTACTCTATCTATCTAACTACACTTTAGGATCCGAACAACTGTTCTCCTAAGTGTTTACAACCACTTGTGAAATGTTACAAGAAAGTTCTAACCTCCAACTATGAACTAAGCTCTAAAAATGTGAAAGTGTTGATCTAATCTAGGAGCTTAGTGAAGCATGAGGCTAAGCAGAGAGTAAAGTTGAGTTTGCACTTTCTCTTTTGCTAGATAGCTCGTATATGCTTTGATGAAAGTATTTCTCTACTTAGGATGCTCAAGCTTGTTTTTGAACTCATGCTTCTACCTATATTTATAGGCCTTCATGGTTGATTAATCTCATCCGTTGGTTGAGATGGATTAATCTTGTGCGTTGAGGGTCTGGCTGGGACGAATTGTACATTCGTCTTCTTGTGCAGGAGCTTTTAATCCTTTTGTTTTCTGTCTTGAATAATTGGGCCGCGGCATGGGTTTGTCTTCAGCCGCTGCAGCTTTACTCCAAAAGGACGTCCCATGCTGTAGGACCATGTACCTGTTTAAGTTTTTAATGCTGGTCAAGTTTTGTCTTCCAATCATACACCTTTGATGTATATGATTTTTCGAGCATCTTTAAAATGTGACATTTATTTAATCTTTGAGCCAAATGATATGTGCCGGTTGGATCTAAATATCCGTTTAAGGTAAAAAAAAAGTACCTTATTGCATTTTTACTTTTTCCGGTACTATTTCATTAGTCTCAAAAATTGTACATTTATTTTGTCACATTTGAATAATTTGAGTGCTAATACTTGAATTTAATTTAGACACAATGTACGGGTGCAAAGTATAGTGGCATCATCAAAATCTTATCAAAATTGGGTACTAACAATTTCCCCCTTTTTGATGATGCCAAAACTATACAACACAAGAAACAAATGTTTTTATTGATTTTCATGGAGACAATCGTACATTGGTCTACAGTCTAAAGTACATTAGTTTTTAGTCACTTTCGGACTTGAGAACTAATCTATTCTTGTTTCTTCTTAGCAGCTTCTTCCTTGGCTTTGGCTTCTTCTTCCTTTCTTCTTCTTATCTCAGCTTCTTCTTTGTAGAGTTGGTTTTTTCTTCTTGTTGCAGCCGCTTTCTTTGCTGCCAGAGATCGATTAGAAGAGGGGCCTGCTTGTGTTGACTCTTCCCCCTTTTTGGCATCAGCCAGGAGGGGGGTTTGGCTTTCTCTAAAGAGTGCCTCAATTTCTTCATCTGAGTCTTGATCCTCAATTTGTCTCCTTGATGGATCCAGACCATATACTTCAATGGACAGGGCCTTGATATGGTTATTGATGTCCAAAAGATCTGTTTTGACTTCATCTTTGACTTCATTCTCTAATCTTTGAAGCTTTTCCTGTGTAGCTACTAGGCTCTGACCTAGCTTCTGAAAGTCAGACCCTTGCTTCCAAAAGGTGTCCTGAGTAGCCTTTTGAAGAACTTGAAAGTTGTTCTTAATAGCCGTTGTTAACTTCCCATATGCTTGTACATGAGCCTGCTGTTCTACAAGGAATTTCTGAGATAGTTGGAGCATGGCAGGGAGTTCTTCATTCCTTAGTTTGTTGATGTAAGCCTCATGCTCTTGAATTGTTTGGAGGGCCTGCTCAAGGTTGGGAGGTAAAGAGGGAAGAGAGTGTACCTGCCCAGAGGGCTCTGCTGAGGGTTGGGAGGCACCTGCTAGCTCTTGGTGTCTTAGTTCCCTTAGCGAGGCGAGGATTTGGTCTTCCAGTGCTTTGTCTTTGGCACGTAGATCTTCAAGCTCCTTGTGTATAGCTTCCATTTGAGCTGGTTGCCTGGAGAGTTGGATGCTGAGTTGAGCTTTTTGTTCAGAATTGAACACTTGCTGGATCATTATGTTGCTTTTGAGATGGCAGTGGACCTCTGCAAACCTCATGTCCAGTCTTGCTTCAAGTTGCTTCTTCATCTTGATGAGCCGTTTGTGCAGTCGAACTTCAGCATTACTTATGAACTTGGTTGTTGCTCTTCTTTCCCTAATGAAGACATCTGCCAAGGTAGCAGTGTCTTCCTTATCATCCTCGGTTTCAAGAATGAACGTGGGAGAGTGCTGCTCAATGTTTTGAGTAGATGCCTGTGAATGTGAGCTAGTCTGCTGTTCGTGATCTGCCATTGTTTGGGGAGTAGACGCCAGTAGTGGAATATTGGCAGGTTGCTGCTCAGTGGACTGCTGTGCTTCTTCCGCCATTACTTTAGAGGTTTCTCCACCTCCTCTAGTCTCAAATCTAGATTTTTCTAGAACCATTTGAAGTTCTTTATCACTAGAAGAGGAAGAGGAGATGATTTGTTTACCTCTATTCTTTGAAGAGCCATGTGGCGCATGATTGTTGTCATCATCATCAGCTGGATCATCATCATTGGCATCCGTGGAGTGATCTTCTTGTGGCTTATCAGTCAGCTGTTTCTTCTTCGAGATATAGATCAGATGAATCTGGTGGAGATTTGTTGCCTTTGCTATATCTTCTGTGCCAAGCCAGGTTAGGGCAAAGTACTCTTCACTGATGAATTTTGATAGAGTACTGGCTTGGTGGAGGATTTTGGAGAGTTTCCATTCTCTCCAAGCTTTGACTCTACACCAGTCAGCTTCCAACCTCTCCAGTGGGGTTAGTGAGTGGTCTGTTGGCGAAGGTGGAGCCTCCTGTTCTTCTTCCTGAGTTGTCACCTCTTGACGATTTATTGACAGTGGAGTAGCAGAGATAGCAATACCTGAAGAGGAAGTAGCCTGTTGTTCTTCGCTCTGTTTGGAACCTCCACTTTCTTCATGAATAGTGGGTAGTAAAGAGGCAGCTTCATGAATAATTGGAAGAGGAGAGACAGGTGCTTCCAATTCCAGTTGTAGATTTCGAGTTGGGGCAGAACAGGACTCCTTTTTGGATTTCTTTGACTTAACCTCTTGATTCTCAGATCGATGTCTTTTTAGTGATTGAGTTTTGATCTTTCTAAACTCCGTTTTGAGAGGCTCATCCGAGAGAAATGTGTCTTCTGCCTTAGGTAGTTCAGGGGCTCCCTGATTGGACTTGAGAGAGAGAAATTTTCTCCAGTTGGTTTCTTCTTTAATGTTGCTGCGAGCTCCCTTTCTTCTCAAGATTTCACCAATAAGAAAACCATACCCTAACCATGGCATGGTGTTGGCTGCTCTTTCATGATATTTCTTTACGTATGCCAACATGTTGGTGAAGACATATCTTGTCCAATTGAAAGGTTTACCAGAGATTATTGCTGCCAAAGGAGTTGCTCTCTTCTTGTTTATTTCATCAAGTGCAGTATTCTTAGAGTCAATGCACTTGTAGAGTATGCTTAGCAGAAGAGCATACTCATGCACCATTTTGTTGGTCTTGAGATTGAGGGTTTGTGTGTTCTGCGCACTGGGTATCAGGACCATTTCCTTGAACTCTTGTTCATTGAGATCGAAGTCTTCAACTAATGGGGCTTCATCTCCAGGTAGTGAGAGCAGTAGTCTGATGTCTCCTTCTTCAATTTCTACTGGTCGGCCCTTTATCCAGGATTTGAGAGTGCCTAAGGTGGAGTTGAGATAGAACTCTGCAGCCACTTCTGGGTAGAAGTATGGATAAGGGTAGGTTGCCATTTTGAGAAGACCTGTGGAGTCAAGTTTCCTTAGTAGCTCAGCCATCAGATCACTGTTATTGGCTTTCTTCATGATGATGGAGGTGTTAAGGATGGAGCCAGTGAAGACCTTTTTGGAGATGTATTGAAGAGATGCCATTCTTGTTTGGTTGATGAGTAGAGTGAAGTATTTGAGAAGGATAGGATGCAGGTTGAGAGCTTTTGAGAGTGATTGAGGATTTTTAGAGAGAGGTTTGAGAGAGATTGCAAAGTAACAGTGTAAAGGGAATTGTACGGAGGAGATATTTATTCTCTATCGGAAACTAGCCGTTGAGATATATCCGTTAGAGAAAACGGCTAGACACGCGTACCATTTACTCCCTTCACACTTGTAGCAGAGGGCTCAATGATGGGTAGATTTTTGATGGTCTGTGAAGACGAAAGTTACCTTTTTAGAATCCTTGATATGAGAGAATCAAGATGACATATGCCACGTGCTGAGATTCCATGTACATTTGCAGTAATTTTAGCCAACTGCTGATCTCAGACAGTGGCCTGTTTCCAAGGAAGACACCTGCTGGCAGACATCTGTTCGAATTTTGTGAACCAGTGTCTGTACCTCCATTGTTCCTTTCTTGTTCCAAGCTTGTACTCTTCTTTATGAAAGTATTAATTCAAGTCCTCTTATTACACATGTAGCAGTGGTCTAGTTGGTCAGCTGCCTGCTGACCCTACTGCTGTTTTGAACAGTCACCTGCTGAGCCTACTCCTTGAATTTTGACTTCTTCTTTCTTTTGAAAGTCTGAGATAGACTTTCTTGGACCTTGATGCTTCATTCCTTTTGGATTGTGAGTAGCCGAGATGGCTACCTCTGATAGTTCCCCCTCAACAGATGGCTCGAGATGGCTACCTCTGATAGTTCCCCCTCAACAGATGGCTAGGAGTTCCCCCTTGATTATGGAATTTGATTCCCCCTGAATAAATGCAGGGTTATTCCTTCGCTTGATCTAGATCATCTAACATTCCAAGCTCTTGCCTTAGTTGGTTGAATCTAGCTTCATTCAATGTCTTGGTGAAGATGTCAGCCAGCTGTTTTTCCGTGGGGATGTATTCAAGCTTGATGGTTTTCTTCTCAACATGCTCTCTGATAAAGTGATGCCTGATCTCAATGTGCTTGGTTCTTGAATGAAAGACAGGATTATGAGTGATAGCAATAGCACTAGTGTTATCACACAGTATGCTAATCTCCTTTGTTTCTTCTCCATAATCCTTTAATTGCTGTTTCATCCAAAGTACTTGAGCACAGCAGCTGCCTGCAGCTATATATTCAGCTTCAGCAGTGCTAGTAGCAATTGAGTTTTGTTTCTTGCTGAACCAAGAGACAAGTCTTCCACCAATTAATTGACAAGTTCCTGAGGTGCTTTTTCTATCAATTTTGCATCCGGCAAAGTCAGAGTCTGAATAACCATAGAGTTCAAAACCTCCATTTGTTGGGTACCATAATCCAGAGTTAGGATTGCCTTTTAGATACCTCAAAATCTTCTTAGCAGCTAGAAGATGGCTTTCCTTAGGTTTTGATTGAAACCTTGCACATATACCCACTGAGTAGGAGATATCTGGCCTACTAGTGGTGAGATATAACAAGGAGCCAATCAGACCTCTGTAAAGAGTGGGATCAACATCTTTGCCATCTTCATCCTGACTTAGACCTTGGGATGTATTCATGGGTATTTTCACAGTTGACTTGTTTTCGACCTTGAACTTTTTCATGAGATCTCTTGTATATTTGGCTTGGTTGATGAAGATACCTTGAGGAGTCTGCTTCACTTGTAGTCCCAGAAAATAATTCAACTCTCCCATCATGCTCATTTCAAACTTGCTTTGCATGAGAGTTGAAAATTTCTCACACAATGCTTGATTTGAACTTCCAAAAATTATGTCATCAACATAGATTTGAACAAGCAATATGTGGGGACCTTCTTCAATTTTGAATAAAGTCTTGTCTACTTTGCCCTTAGTGAATCCATTATTCACCAAGTACTCAGAGAGAGTGTCATACCATGCTCTTGGGGCCTGCTTGAGTCCGTATAGAGCTTTGTGTAACTTGTAGACTTGATCCTTTTCTCTATTGATTTCAAAATCAGGAGGTTGCTCCACATAGACCTCTTCTTCTAGTAGACCGTTTAGGAAGGCACTTTTCACATCCATTTGATAGACTGTGAATTTCTTGTGAGCAGCATACGCCAAGAATATTCTTATTGCTTCTAATCTGGCAACAGGAGCAAAGGTTTCATCAAAATCTATACCTTCTTCCTGGCAGTAGCCTTTGGCTACCAGTCTTGCCTTGTTCTTGACAATGGTGCCTTCCTCATCCATTTTATTTCTGAATACCCATTTAGTTCCTATCACATGTTGATGATAGGGTCTGGATACAAGCTCCCATACATTATTTCTTTCAAACTGGTTGAGTTCTTCTTGCATGGCTTGTATCCAGTCAGAGTCAAGTAGGGCTTCTTCAATTTTCTTGGGTTCAATTTGTGAGATGAAGCATGAGAATAGTGCTTCTTTTTGAATTGCTGACCTTGTACGAACCCCTTCATGGATGTTTCCAATGATTTGGTGTGGAGGATGTTTGTTCAACCATCTAACGTCAGATGAGGTTGTTTTGCTTTGACGTTGTTTGTCATCCTCATCTTCTTCTTCGTCACTATCTTCTGGTAGAGCAGGGTGATTAGGAATTTCATGAAGGTCTGGAAGGATGTTTGTTGGTGAGTCACCTGCTGGCAGTGGGCTGACATTAGATTCAGCTATTTTTTCTTTATTATTTCCTGGAAGGCAGCTTGGAGCCTTTCCAGTGTCCTTCTTTGAGTTGGATGACCCACCTTCTTCTTTTGATTGAGCAGTGGAGTGGTTTTCAAAAACCACATGGATTGATTCTTCTACCACCTGAGTTCTTTTGTTGAGGATCCGGAATGCCTTGCTTGTTGCTGAGTAGCCCAGGAAGATCCCTTCATCAGATTTGGGATCAAATGGCTTGAGATAGTCTTTTCCATTGTTTAGAATGAAGCATTTGGATCCAAACACATGGAAATGACTAACATTAGGCTTCCTTTCTTTCCATAGTTCATATGGAGTCTTTTTGTAAGTCTTATGAATGAGACTTCTATTCTGGGTGTAGCAAGCAGTGTTGATTGCTTCTGCCCAAAATCTTTTGGGCAAACCAGCTGCTTCTAAGATAGTCCTTCCGGCTTCCTTGAGTGTCCTATTCCTTCTCTCAGCAACACCATTTTGTTGAGGTGTTCTTGCAGCTGAAGTTTGGTGATGGATTCCATTTTCTTTACAGTACTGAATTACTATAGAGTTGAGGAATTCAGTACCTCTATCTGACCGGATCTTCTGGATTGAGAGACTTTTCTCATTTTGAATTAGTTTCATCAGTTCTGGAAGTTTCTTCTCTGTTTCATTCTTTTTCTTTAAGAATACGGTCCAAGTGTATCTAGAATAATCATCAACTATCACCAGTGTGTATCTTCTACCACTTAAACTTGTTGGTTCAACTGGTCCAAACAAGTCAAGGTGTAGTAGGCTTAAGGGCCTAGTTGATGATTCCAGTTCCTTTGATTTGAATGATACCTTGGTTTGTTTCCCTTTTTGGCAAGCATCACAGAGATGGTCCTTCTTGAAATTGATCTCAGGAAGTCCTTTCACCAATCCTTTTCTGGACAATTTGTTGATTGTTTTGAAGTTGAGATGGCTTAATTTGTTGTGCCATTCCCAACTCAAATTTGAATCTGCCTTTGTCACCAAGCAGATCCCTTCCTTAGCTGAGCTCCAATCAACAATGTACATGTCCTTCTTCCTTCTACCAGTGAGCACAGTTTTGTCATTTTTGACATCGCTAATCAAGCAGATGTCTTTGGAGAATGTAACATTATAGCCATTGTCACAGAGCTGGCTTGTGCTTATGAGATTGAACTTTAATCCTTTAACATAAGATATGTTTTGGATTGTAAGTCCATTGATGGATAGGTCTCCAGCTCCTTTGGTCTCTCCTTGTTTTTCCACATTCCCAAAAGTCACTTTGGGTCCTTCTCTTGCCATATAGTTGGACAGGAGCCGTCTGCTGCCTGTCATGTGCCTGGAGCAGCCTGAATCTATGTACCATGCTTGTGAGTCAACTGCTCCAGCACCTTCCTGTATTCATCATTGTTGAGCAGTAGCCCACAAGTTAGTGGGCAACTTCCTTTGTACAAGTTTGGGCATCCATGCCCATCTAGAACCACTTAGTTCTAAGCAGATTGGTCTATAGCCATTTGAAGTATTATAATCATAGGGGATGGCTATGTATTTGTTAATCCTTTTTCTTCTTGAAGTGGAAAATGGATTATTGGCTTTTGGAGGAGACTGCTTAAAGTTTTGACTGTGGTTGGTCTTATTGGTTGATTGCCAACGGGTTCTTGGGTTTTGATGGTAGGGAAGTTTTTGTTTATACAGGAGATTGGATTTTGATTTGGGAGCAAGCAGGTTCCTTCTTATGGGAACATTTTGAGAATGGGATTTTTGGTAGATTAGCTTTCTTGTATTTTGTTGGTGGCTTGTGGAGGGTGAGTTTTGAGTGAGTCTGGTGGGGGATACATATCCGAGCCCTCTTCTTGTCCTATTTAGAACAACTTCAGCAGTAGAGTCACAGGTTTTACTGTCCATGCTGAAGTTATTCATTTTGTCTTTCAGCTCTTTGTTCTCTTCTTCTAAGACATTGTTTTTGGTTAAGGCATCTAACAATTTAGTATGAATAGCCTTAATGTCTTGTTTTAATCTATCATTTTCTGATCTTAAGAGAACATGGTGATTTTGGACTTTTTGGAAATCTTGTAATAAAGATTCCAGTGTAATATTGGTTGGTCCAGAATCACTAGAGCTATAAGAAGAGCAGGATGTTACCTCAACATCATTGTAGTGGTCTTTGGCCATTAGGCATTTAGGGGAGCTGCATTCATCATCTTCACCGAGCCATCTGCTGCTTTCTCCAGTGAGCCAGCTGCCGCCTTTTTCAGCCACCTGCCAGGATCCCAGGCATAGAAGTGCTTCCTCTGAGCTTTCAGATGAAGAGCTTTCATCACTTGAGCTGCTTTCATCTTCAGATTGGGGTTACTCCTTTTTCTTTTCACTAACAAATGCTTGTCTTTTGCTTTTGAAGTCCCTCTTGTAACTAGCTTTGGGACCAGTCCCCTGCTGCCCTTGATGCTTCTGGGCTAAGGGCAGAGGGCATTCATTTTTGTAATGTCCTGGCTGTCTACAGTTGTAGCGCAGAACAGTTTCCTCATTGGATTGAGGTCTCCCTTGTCTTCTAGGTGGCAGGTTGTATGCTTTCTTTGGAGCAGTTCCCTCCTTTTTCATGAATCTTTTGAAGTGCTTGGCTCAGACACTAGAGCTAGTGTCTTGTATTCATCATCCTTCTCTTCTTTGATCTCCTTCATTTCAAATTCATAGGCCTTGAGATCACTGAAGAGTTTGTCAGTTGACAGAGTTCTGAGATCTCTGCTATCTCTCATAGCAGTTACCTTCATGTCCCATTTTGATGGCAGGCCTCTCAAGATTTTAAGGGAAATTTCCTTTTGAGAAAGTTCTTTCCCAAGGTCAGAGACCTCTGCCACAATCTTCAGGAATCTGGATTCCATCTCATGGATAGATTCAGATGACAGCATTTTGAAATCCTCAAATTTTTTGAGGGCTATGGTCAGTTTATTGTCCTTCTCCTGTTCATCCCCTGCTCCAATCTTTGTTAGCTCATCCCAGACATCTTTGGCAGTTTCGCATTTCCTGATTCTGGGAAATATAGATTCATCAACAGATTTGAAGAGAATGTCCTTGGCAATGTTGTCAAGATTGTTTCTCTTCCTGTCCTCAGTTGTCCATTCCATTTTGGGTTTTGGAATGTACACATCATCTGTCCCTTCTGTGGTTCTGGATGTGATGATCTTCATTATTTTGATAGGTCCATCAGTAATTACTTCAAGCATCTCATCATGTAAGGCACTGAGATGTGCTCTCATCCGTATTTTCCAGTCATCAAATTTGTTCAAGTTGAACAGAAGATTCTTGGCTAACTGACTGTCCATTTTTAGAAAGTGTTTGGGAGGTAGAGTGGTTTGGATCTTTAGTTCAAATTAGTCAGAAACTGACTCTAGGAACACTCCGCTCTGATACCACTTGATGGTCCCAGATAGGGTAAAAGTCTAGAGGGGGGGTGAATAGACTTTTAAATCTTTTTCAACTTTTTGAAGTTTTTCCCTCTAGATGAATTGATCTATAATCTTTTGAGAGATTAATAGATGCACAGCGGAAGTCTTTACCCTTTATGTAATGAGTGTTTGACCACTTTCTAATTTTGGGAAGATTGGACTTAGATAGCTAGTAGTTGGCTTGACAGTTAGCTTAGCAGTTGGCTAGGTAGCAGGAAACTGCTGAGGTAACTGCTAGAGAAATATTGACTTTATGATGAAAGTGATGGTGAAACGTTGTTTAGCACACAAGAAAGATGTCTGAAAAAGTACTTAAGTAAGGTTAAGGTGAAGTTTAACTGGAGCAGTGGTCTTGGCAGTTGAGTGGTACTAAGGGAACTGCTGAGCCACCTGCTTAGGTTATGAGCAAACTTTCAGAGATCCTTTTGAGCAAAACTTCATGTTGATGATGTTATGAGGATCTGGTGATGTTGAGTTGTTTTTAAAGGAAATATATGTATGTGAGCAGGGAGCTCAGCAGTTGGGTGGTACTGAGGAGACTGCTGAGGCACCTGCTATATTTTGAAAGTGAATTTCCGGTGACTGATAGAACAACCTATTTGATAATGCTTTGGCAAGTGAACTGTGTGAAGATAGTCTCAAAGAGAGTGAGTAATTAAGCAGAAGAATAAGCAGTTGGGTCAATTAAGACAACTGCTTAAGATGCTGCTGGCAAACTACAATCTTTATACGAGAGGTGCTGGGTGTGTGTTTTGTTGAATGAAGTAAAATCAACACACGATGTATCCTGGTTCAGAGGTGGTGTAATCCTCCTACGTCCAGTCCCATTCTCTTTCAAATGGATTTCCACTAAAGTATTCAGCTTAATACACTTGGTGACAATCTGGCCTTTACAACACTTAGGCCTAGATTGATGGTTTTTCACAATGAGTATTACACCACTCAAAGTTACTCAGTCCTTTGACTTTTCTCGATTGATCTAGTGGGGATCAAAAGGTACTCTATCTATCTAACTACACTTTAGGATCTGAACAACTGTTCTCCTAAGTGTTTACAACCACTTGTAAAATGTTACAAGAAAGTTCTAACCTCCAACTATGAACTAAGCTCTAAAAATGTGAAAGTGTTGATCTAATCTAGGAGCTTAGTGAAGCATGAGGCTAAGCAGAGAGTAAAGTTGAGTTTGCACTTTCTCTTTTGCTAGATAGCTCGTATATGCTTTGATGAAAGTATTTCTCTACTTAGGATGCTCAAGCTTGTTTTTGAACTCATGCTTCTACCTATATTTATAGGCCTTCATGGTTGATTAATCTCATCCGTTGGTTGAGATGGATTAATCTTGTGCGTTGAGGGTCTGGCTGGGACGAATTGTACATTCGTCTTCTTGTGCAGGAGCTTTAAATCCTTTTGTTTTCTGTCTTGAATAATTGGGCCGCGGCATGGGTTTGTCTTCAGCCGCTGCAGCTTTACTCCAAAAGGACGTCCCATGCTGTAGGACCATGTACCTGTTTAAGTTTTTAATGCTGGTCAAGTTTTGTCTTCCAATCATACACCTTTGATGTATATGATTTTTCGAGCATCTTTAAAATGTGACATTTATTTAATCTTTGAGCCAAATGATATGTGCCGGTTGGATCTAAATATCCGTTTAAGGTAAACAAAAAGTACCTTATTGCATTTTTACTTTTTCCGGTACTATTTCATTAGTCTCAAAAATTGTACATTTATTTTGTCACATTTGAATAATTTGAGTGCTAATACTTGAATTTAATTTAGACACAATGTACGGGTGCAAAGTATAGTGGCATCATCAAAATCTTATCAAAATTGGGTACTAACAGGGATGGTACACAACATAAATATTAGTTCCAATCGAGACACTTTGCAAAAATAAGAGAGAAACTATTCCGCAGAGAAGATAAAAATCGCCAAAGTTAACTTAATTTAAAAATATTTCAGACGAACAGATATTACAAAACGAGATAAACTACAAACAGTCGAAAAACATTTTCATACAAATAATGACGACAATTTTGAAATATTTAAAAAAATTTATATCAAAGTTTGGAGCTTTTAAGTACAAACAAAGATGGAGAAAAAAAATGACTACAGATGCAATGAAGAGAAAATACGAATCGACCATGACCACGAAGAAGCAAACATTGTTACTCAACATTCATAATTTTGTTTTGAGAGTAAAACATTCATAAATATATATACACACAATTTAAGAAAATACGAGAGTAATGAAACCTGTGCGGCAAAGTAGATGCTACAGATGCTGGCCGGAGATGTTGGAGACGAGGCGTGTTGTTGGAACCGTCGCTGGCTATCTCACTGGTTGAGGACGGATGCCATGTCTCTGCTAGGGCAACAATAACAGGCGAATTGTCCAAGTACGAACACTTTAAGTATTTTAGACTTTGGGACGGATTTGGAAAGGCATTTTAGGATCCATCCTAATCCACCGCCATTTGATTTTTCGGTGTTGTCTCCGATTTAGCAAGGAATTATCCGACCCAATATCACCATTTACCAAGGTGTCAGATCGAACGGTCACAGTAACTTTGGGGGGGCTTTGGGTCGGATTTATTCGATCCAAAAACAACAATTACCTAGGTTGTCAGATCTGACGGCCAACACATGCTTGTCTCGGCCCGGACGCAGCCAATTCCGTTCCAACTTACTATTCCCGTATTTAATTATTGGATTGGGTCAGATTACGCTAGGATTTAAACC
The DNA here is from genome assembly GCA_945859915.1 of Cuscuta epithymum. Taxonomy (NCBI): domain Eukaryota; kingdom Viridiplantae; phylum Streptophyta; class Magnoliopsida; order Solanales; family Convolvulaceae; genus Cuscuta; species Cuscuta epithymum. The sequence goes on from CAMAPF010000997.1 coordinate 133,728, forward strand.
GAGCCAAATCTATGAGACAATTTGTCAACTTCTAATTTTACAATTGCAACTCTTTGTCCAAAAAAAATATACAAGTATTACGAATTTGGTATTTGTATAATGGAAAAATCATTCGGCTTGGAAAATTCTTAACATTATTTTTTAGAATGTTGTATTGAATTCGGAGCTAGTAATGTATAGTATTACGAATAACAAGTTGTTCTCTTCACCTGATCTGAATGTTTTTAATCTAAAATTTTAAAGTTCTGATCTGATCTGAATTTTTCTGATCTAATCTGAATCTTTCTGATTTGATCTGATTTGAATATTTCTATAAATATAATTACAATTACTCCGTATAACAATAGTAGTAGTAGTAGTAGTAGTAGTAGTAGTAGTAGTAATAGTAATAGTAATAATAATAATAATAATAATAATAATAATAATAATAATAATAATAATATCCATATAATTAAGAATATTTCTATAATTATAATTATAATTATAATTATCAATATGGATATTATTATTATTATTATTATTATTATTATTATTATTATTATTATTATTATTATTATTATTATTATTATTATTATTATTATTATTATTATTATTATTATTATTATTATTATTATTATTATTATTATTATTATTATATGATTTATCAATTTTATTATTATATTAATAAAAATATTATTATAATTATAATTACTTCGTATAACAATAATAGTAGTAGTAATAATAATAATATCCATATAATTATGAATATTTCTATAATTATAATTATAATAATCATTATTATTATTATATGATTTATCAATTTTATTATTATATTAATAAAAATATTATTATAAAAATGTAGTAATAATATAATTAATAATATTATATTATTATTAATATTAATATTATTATAATAACAGTATTATTATTATCTTACTATTATTATAATACAATTTAGTTGGAGTAAAAACATCTTAATACAATAATGTTTTAATAAAAGTACATTGAGTGCAGATAAAATGTAATAGGAAAAACAGATATACAAATTATTCATCTACGTCTTCAGATTCCTCATTGTCAACATAATCTTCTTCATCTGTGTCATCTGTGAGAAAGTTCCACTCTTCTTCGTACTGAATTCCATCTGGACCATCATTGGCGTCATTAAGGTCAAGGTCTATTTCTGCACCAGTAGAATCTTCTAAAAAAATGTTCCCGTTCATGGTGTCAGGAATGGGGGGCTCAAAAAATTCTTGTTGATAAACATCAATATCAACGTTTTTATGTTGCGCATGAGAAACAATTTTTCTTGGTCTAATTGTGCATGCGCAAACCCATGGAGAACTTGTTTGACGTGTCGTCGGATAATCAGCATAATACACTTGGGCTGCTTGTTGAGCTAAAATGAATGGCTCATTTTTCTGATATACCCGTGCATGATTTACATCAAGTAAGCTATGTTTGTGATTCTTTTTCACCCCCCTCACAGGATCTACCCAAGTACATCGAAAAAGCACAATCGATAACTCCTTTTGACCAGGCAATTTCATCTCCAATATCTCATCTAGATATCCAAAAAAAATTGTCTCTGAGTTATCATAACTGCAAGTCGGGACAGACACTCCGCTATTTATTGTGGGTTTATTGTTTCCATAGGCACGGGTATGATATTTGTAACCGTTGACAAAATATATAGACCAACATTTGACCAATGTTTCAGGACCCCATGCTAATGATTCCAAAAAGGGATCAACAGTCGAATATTTAGCTTTGTTGAGGATCTGCATATGACAACAAATCGAGATATTTAATATGTTAATGGGTAGTTCACACAACTGACCACAATATTGTAGAATAATTTTGTGTACCGTGTTCCTGAACCATGATGCAAAATTAGTGTCTATCATCAAATCAATCTCTTCATTTGAATAACCAACAAGATCTTCTCTAAAGTCACTACAAATTTTAACATGTGAAAGTAATTAATGATATGTATGAGTGGTATAAAGAATAAAATGTTTAATGATTAACTTACTTATAAAACGGAATAACCTCCGGACAATTCATTAAAATGTAGGTGTGCGCAATTCGGAACTCATCTCCAACAATATAACGATGTGTGTTTCTCCCATAACCTCTCCCAAGATAATTGAAGGTTGAAACCATTTGCTCATATGATGCCTCATCAATATCGTCATTTCGAGCAGGCCTCTTTCTCCTAGTCATGACATCTCTTTCAAAATAGAAAGAAGAAAATGTTGAAACCTTTTCTGTGAGGTATGCTTGACATATAGAAGCTCCCACATGTGCTTTATTTGTCACTTTTTTGTCAACTCGTGTAGAAACCTGTCAATAAAAAATAATTGCAATATAGTAATACTATGTATTGATTATTACACTTTTGAATATAATTCATTACCTCTCAAAGCTGTACATCCATCTATAAAATGGTGGACCTCCCTTGATAGCTTCATATGGAAGATGGAGTATTAAGTGCTCCATTCCATCAAAAAAAGATGGTGGAAATATTTTTTCCAAATTACACATTATAGTGGAGACATTGCGGTGAAGGTCCAGAAGTGCCTTTTGATTGAGTACAGGTGAACATATTAACTGAAACAATTGGCTCACGTCAGTAATACAATTCCATACACTCTCCGGGAGAAATTCCTGTAGAGCCACTGGAAGGAGGCGCTGCATAATTACATGGCAATCATGACTTTTCATGCTCTTCATCAACAAGTTCTCTAAATCAACACAGCGTCTCAAGTTGGATGTGTATCCATCAGGAAACCGCAACTTTGTGAGCCACTCCAAAATTCTCTTTTTTTGTTCATCTGTGACTTGGTAAATTGCTTTCTTGAAGGGGCCTTCATACTCGGGGCCCATAGCAATTTCCGGTCTGTCACAATATAGAGCTACATCCTTTCTTGATGATAAACCATCTTTGGTTTTTCCCTTGAAATTCATGACCGTGTTAAAAATGTTATCGAAAACATTTTTTTCAATATGCATTACATCCAAATTATGCCTTATGAGAAGATCTTTCCAATATGGCAATTCCCAAAAAATACTTTTTTTTGTCCATTTATGATGAGTCAAATACCCCTCAGGGTACTCGAGTGGTTCATCCATGGCAGAAGGGATGTTTCGAACGCGATTATAAATCTCATATCCTGATAACCTCGGAGGCGGAGGATCACGCTCAATGCGACCCTTGATAAATGACTTTTTATCCTTTCTATATGAATGGTTCGGTGGGAGAGATCGACGGTGACAATCAAAGCAAGATGGTTTGCGGCTATTCTTGAGCCAAAATGCATTTGACTTCTCCATACAGACAGGACATCCCATGAGACCTGCAGTGCTCCATCCAGAAAGCATCCCATATGCCGGGAAGTCACTAATTGTCCACAAAATTGCAGCTTTCAAATTAAATATTTGATCTCTTGAAACATCATACGTAGGAACACCCACATCCCATAAATGCTTCAGCTCTTCCACCAATGGCTGCAAATACACATCAAGCCTTTTCTTTGGATTATCCGGTCCTGGACACATTAAGGTAAAAAACATGAAATGATATTTCATACACATGTCCGGTGGGAAATTATACGGTGTGATGATAATTGGCCAACAAGAGAACTGACTTCCAAATTTACCGTACGGAGCAAAACCATCTGCACATAATCCAAGTCGAACATTGCGTGGTTCTATGGCAAATTAAGGGTGGCACTGGTCAAGATGCTTCCACGCTTGAGAATCTGATGGGTGACACATTAACTCATCTTCAGTGTCATGCTCGAGATGCCACGTCATGTGTTTAGCCGTAGCACTTGAGGCATACAACCTTTGCAAGCGTGGAGCTAAAGGGAGATATGTCAACTTAGAAACTGCAGATCTTTTTCTCGGTTTGTGATGTGTAACAGATATAGGCTTGTACCTTTCCGCATTACAAAACTTACAATGGGTCAATGTCTCATCGTTCTTCCAAAAAAGCATGCATCCTCGGGGGCATGCGTGGATTTTAATCATAGGAAGACCCAATTCCGAGACAAATTTTTTCATGTTGTAGTAAGTATCAGGGAGACAATGATCGCGTGGTGACTGTTGGGTGTGTTTCGGAAAATAAAGAAAATTAATTAAAAGAAATTAATTAAATAAAATGACAAAAGAAAACAGAAATGAGATGGAGCAGAAATTTGTCAAAGCTCGTGCTACGCACGATGTCCTTAAAACGTATTTGTTGCCTCCCACGGTGCTAGGAGCGTTGCAACAATAGTTTCCCAGGATACGATGACAACGAACTAATGTTTGAGCACACAAACAAGAGTTCCAACGAACGAGAACAAAGACTGAACACAGAAGGAATTTTCAGAGTGCTAGCAGTGTGTTTTTAGAGCTAAAACGTGTATGGAGTGCAAGAATGCGTGTAAGAACGTGTGTTGTTGCAAACCACCTGCCAGCCTTTATATAGGAGGATTTGTTGTATGAAAATAGTGAATTAATGGACCTGAACGTTGGACATCAATGACCAGTCCGTTGGGCATTGAATCGTCCATGAACTGTCCATTTAACGCTGCATTAAAAGATATAAACGTTGGGCATTTATTGCTGTAACGGTTCAGAAACCATCAGAAGACCCCTACGTAGTTCTGCCCGAAGGTCATCAGAACTGGAGCAGTTCTGATGCGCGGTCATCAGAACCGGAGCACCTCTGCTCGAGGGCCATCAGAACTGGAGCAGTTCTGATGCGCGGTCATCAGAACCGGAGCACCTCTGGTCGTGGCCTTCTGCCCGGAGCAATTCTGCTAACTGGGAAAATATATGTTTCGGGAAGAAAACAAAAATTACCCGTATCTCTTGAGAGATGGCTTTTTGGACGACATTCGTGTCCGCAGGTCGCCCGCGCACGCAAGTCGCGGTTTTTCTTCTCCGAATTCGGGATTTGATTTGCACCCCCCCCCCCCCTGCGCGCGTGGAGAGAGCCTCTACCCTAAGGAATCTTAACTCCTTAAGGGGGGAGTCCCTTTATAAAGGGTTGCAAATCCCTTGGGTTTTCCGGTGTGGGAAATTAACACTAGAAACCCATCCTTTTTCCCAGTTTTTCCATTCTAACGGGTAAACTTCGAAAAGCGATTTCTCATTCACCCGTTATCCGTTTTGAGCGTACCATATATCGAATTGTAGCCCTTAACAAGGACAATCCGAAACCACTTTGACCCGACCCAAATCGGAAGTGGACCCCACTCAAAAAATTGCCCCAAAATAGCCATTTAATGCAATTTTTCACACATTTTTCCAACAGTGACATGCTACCAACCGAATCTAATATTCTAGACATGCAGTTTTCTGAAAGGTTATATTCTGATTTGATATTCAATAATTCAGAAACCGCTGACAATTGTGAGTGACCTTCACAATCAGAATACAAAGGTTGATCTGCACTTTTAAGCACATCTTGAAATCTCTTGCCTAATGTATCAACATCATAACCATATGAGTTCATTCCCTCATCATAATGATTTTGTCCCACAAAATCATTATTCGGATTATTATTCTGAAAAGTAGAAGGACCTACCAAATCATAAACCATTCTTTGATCCCATGACATGTCTTCATAATTGCCCCAAGTAGACATCTCCTCCGGAACATAACGAGACATTCCTACAGTTTGCGGCACAAAATACGACTCCAACGGCTCACCTTGGGAAATCCAATTGTAATAGTTGTCTATAAAACCATGTGTATATAAATGCCAATAAACTTCATCACTTTCTACAAATTTTCTATTTTTACATTCCATACATGGGCACCTTATTTTACTTCCATCCATGTACTGATGTTGTCCCAGTGCAAATGTAACAAATTCATTAACTCCATCCTTAAACTCTTGTGTCAATCCTCTACCAATGTCAACATAACGATTATACATCCAACTTCTACTTTCTTTATACATTGTGCCTGAATATTAGAAAAACATAAATGAATATTTATTCATTAAAATTGCAATTAACTACTTCGCAAATTAATTCTATCCTTAATTTGTTTCAATACATTTCATATTTCATTAATAATTACTCCGTAAAATAAAAAAGTAATAACATAAATTTATTTATAATGAAATGTAAACAAATTAAAACAAACGAAAAAAAGTCAAATAAAATTAATAAAAATTAAAAATTAGAATTTTTTTTGTAAAAGAATTAGAAGTTTTTATATTTTTAAAAACAGTAAGTGAGAGGCCTCCATATTAAATAAAATCAATAAAAATAAATAATTCTGAATTTATTAATACTTTTTTATTAAAATTTAATAAAAAAAGGAGTTAGCGGCCTCCATGTTTTTTTATATTTTAAATATGTGTTATCTATTTTTCGTACATATTGTAATTTATTTTAATTTTTATTATTTTATGGTTTTTACTATTATTTTTTCTATTAAAAATTTAAGGATGTTTTCTTTTGGACTGAAATTTGCTGGTCTGGTCTGGTCTGAACTGGTCTGGTCTGGTCTGGTAAACGTCCGGTCTCTGTGTATTTTAAAACTACGGAAGTCTGGTCTGGTCTGGTCTGGTCTGGTCTGGTCTGATCTGGGACTGAAAACAGTCCAAAAGAAAACATCCTAAATTAGAAGAATTTGATTTTATACTCCACTAAAATATGGTATACTTTAGTCGTATTTTTGGAAGATAAATAACATATTCGTGTTTGTATTTAGAGAAGTGTTTAGTCCTATTTAAACCTATTACTAGCATACAATTGATATAACATAAAACAAGATATAATAATCATAATTAAACATGCAGATAAACAATTGCTTTATTGAAAGACACTAAATAGAGAATTACATACCTTATGATGCGTAGATAATAAATTTCTAAGAAATCCCACCATAATAATTCCATAAAACTTCCATCATCTCAGAAGAATTCAGCATTTTATCAGAAGAGTTTGGGTGCAGGGATGAGTATGTGTAATGAAGGCAGATGTAAAATTCCAACAAAACATTAGTTATTTATTATTTTATTTGGCAGGGAAATCGGCAAGGAAAATAAACACTACTGAAAACCTTTTCAGTGTACTTTGGTGCAGGCAATTAATGTAGGCAACGGTAACTTAATGGCAAGGCATTTGGCACGGAAAAATCTTGGCTCGATCGTTGGCAGGGATCAGTCCAAGCATACGCACCAGTATAGCAATCATCCAACAGAATTGGCTCGGATGTTGGCTCGCACAACGTTGGAACGGAAGGGAATTGAGCCAAAATGTCCTCCAATCCCATTTAATTGGCTGCCGGCTATAAATACTCGGAGTTGTCTGGGAATTTGGCTCGGAATAAACCGACGCAAACGTTTGGCTCAGACTTTCCCTGCCAATTGCGCATCTCAGGCATTTTCAGCCCTATTCCGCGCCTACCGCCGCACCAAAGTTGGTTGGGAATATTTCCCAGCCAAAAACCTTGCCTAAATCGAAGTTTTTTTGTAGTGAGTTATGAGGTAAATTTATGCATTCTTTCAGCCATTTGGTGGTATTACAAAAAAGTATTGTACTCTATTGTTTGAGTATGGAATACATTACAAATCATTCAAGAGGAAATAATTTAAAGAAGAAATGCATCTTTACAATCTGTTGCCAGTTGCCTAGATTCTGCAAGTCCAGATTAGGTGTAAACAAAGCTTAATATATTAACACAAAACCATCTACAAAGTTGATAACAAAGAATAATGTACTTCAGCTGAATTGTGACATGTGTAATGGGACTAATGACTAATGAGGATGTTTTTAATTGGACTGAAATTTTGTGGTCTGGTCTGACCTAGTTTAGTTTGTGTAAGTCTGGTCTATTCTATTTGAGTATGGTCTGGTAAATGTCAGGTCCCTGTGCTTTTTATAACTATCTGAATATGGTCTGATCTGTTTAAGTCTGATTTGATCCGTTTATCCGGGACTAAAAATAGTCTAAATAAAAACATGTTCTTCAAAAATGAGGAAAATTGAAGTGAAATAATGACACTAAGAGACCGTTTGGCAACACTGTTTTTCGGCTTATCAGCCAACTTTTTCACCAAACACGTAACTTTTGCTTTCGCGCGCTAAATTGTGTAATAAGCCAAAAAAGTAAGGTTGGAGTTACTTTTCTGGATGTATTGGCTGAAGTTACTGTAGATGACCATTTTAGCTATTTTACATATAATTTTTTCTTTATTTTATTAATAGAATATATTTTAAAAATATTTTTTTCTAAAAACAGCAGAATCAGCCAATGCAGCCACTTCAGCCAGAATTTCATAAATTTTAGCAGAATAAGTCAAAACAGCCGATTTTTGTACTACCAAACAGGCTCTAAAAGTTTATGCGCTTTATAATGATTAGTACAGAAATTAGAAATCAACGATTTGAACAAAAAAGTTGTAATTCTTTGGAGAAAACCTATAAATCATTATCGCACAAATATTTAAGCGGCACTGATCTGGAGTATAACTCTTTTTGGCTTTATTTCAGAAATATTGGGATGTTGTGGGACCGGAGGTGGTCCATCTGTGCGAAACATTGTTTGAGACAGGGGTTATTCCTACGGAATTAAATACAAATATTGTTTTAATTCCTAAGAACGATAAGCCAGAAGTAGTGTTGGGAGATTGGAGGCCGATTGCCCTGTGTAATGTTGTTTACAAAATCTTCTCAAAAGTTCTGGCCAATAGAATGAAGGGCATCCTGGGTTCTCTTATAGGGGATAGCCAGAGTGCTTTTATTCCAGGCAGATCTATTGTTGACAAGATTGTTGTTGCTTTTGAAACACAACATTTTTTTAAAAGGAAAACAGAAGGGAAAGGAGGGGTTGCGGCTTTGAAACTTGACATGAGCAAGGCTTACGACAGAGTGAGCTGGAATTTTTTGAGACATGTCATGCTTCGAATGAACTTTGATCCGAAATGGGTTGAGGTGATCATGGCGTGTGTATCCTCGGTTAATTATTTTGTTCAGATGGACAGGGATCATCTGGGGCCGATTGTTCCAGGGAGGGGGTTGAGACAAGGAGATCCTCTATCTCCTTACTTATTTATATTAGTTGCAGAAGGTTTGAGCTCTATGCTTAACAGGGCGGTGGCGGGAGGTGAAATTCATCGGGTGGCGGTCTGCAAAGGGGCTCCTATTGTCAGTCATCTATTTTTTGCGGATGACAGCTTTTTATTTTTCAGGGCTAATCAGAATGAATGCAGCAAAGTTAAAAGTATCTTATCCAAGTATAGGGAGTTACCGGGGCAGGTGGTTAATTTTGACAAGTCATCGGTTGCTTTCAGCTCCAATACCGTGGAGGCCGAGAGGGTGCAATGCCGTGCTACTTTGGAAATTCGGGCGGGGGTGGAGCAAGGTAAGTATCTCGGTTTACCAGCTCTTGCAGGAAGAAATAAGTCTGCTATTTTAGGCTATATTCGGGACAGAATTTATAGCAGAATAAAGAGCTGGAATATCAGGTCTCTGTCAAGAACAGGGAGGGCAGTTTTATTGAAGAATGTGGTCCAGGCTATGCCATCCTATGCTATGAATGTTTTTTTATTACCCGAAGAGCTTTGTAGTAAAATTGAGAAGTTGATGAATGGCTTTTGGTGGAGAGGCACGAAGTTAGATAAAAAAGGTTTACGATGGCGGAGTTGGGAGAAACTGAGTCGACCGCGGGAGGCGGGCGGTCTGGGGTTCAGGAGAATTAGAGAATTTAACATAGCAATGTTAGCAAAGCAAGGATGGAAGCTTACCAGTGATGATGGCAGCCTGATGTGTCGTGTTCTTAAAGCCAGGTATTATCCTAAGTCATCGTTTTTGGACTCTAATCTCGGGAACTACCCTTCTTTTATTTGGAGAAGCATTTTTTAAACTCAAGGAATTTTAAACCTTTATGGGCCGATCTTGGTTACTGGGCGATGAGGGGGGGGGGGGGGGGGAGAGAGAGAGTGACATCTCCTAAGCCTTTAGAAAATATCTCATTAAAGAGCTTTTAAAATTTTCAAAATAGAAAAAAATAACCAAATCTGTGCATAAGTTTTGATCTGTTTGAATATTCTAAAAATCTTAAAATAGTACGGAGTAGAACTGTAGAACAGACAAGTAAAACACTTGAAAAACAAGAAACTACCTTAAGAAAAATCTTATTGGCTATGTTCAAAACAAAACAAAAAGAAGAGGAACTTCATTGATTAGATTTTCATTATTTATAGTGTCTAATTACCTACATATATACTATCCTCCGTTCGGTTATAAATGCAACCTAGCATGTGGGCACAAGATTTAAGAAACCTATACGAACATCTTTTTTTCCGAATTCGCCCTTGCTTTTAGCAGGCATATCTGACATAGTTATCTCTTTCACTTCCCAACTTTTCTTCTCTCTGCTGGTTTAGCTTCTACTCCGGAAAGACCAAATAATCGTTGCTTAATTTCAATATTTTAGTTTCGATTCAGCTCTCCTGAATTTGTTTAACATCATTTGAACTACAGATATTTAGTTTTAATATCCTGAATCGTATTATTGGCCACTATATTGGTTCAACAAATGTTAAAACTCCTTCGAAGCTGGAGATTCTTAATTTGTGTGCCGATTCAGCTCATCAACATCCAAATTCTTGAATTGACCTATAAAATCGTGAGAAGAAAATAACAGAGATGGAAAAGAAGATGAATGCCCAGATGCATGGAAGAAGAAAAAGGGGTCCGTATGTGGACAAGAAATGAGAGTTAGAGGGTTTTCAAAGGGAATAAATAAAACAAGCAGTGCTCCATTTCCTATTTAGCTCTCTTTCATACATGGCTTCTTCCTCATGGCTTCTTGTTCGCTCATCTCTGTCTAATAGAGCACCTGGTTTAGTTCATAGATTTAAAGGCTTATTAGGCGCAGTGGAAAAATGGATGGTGGATATATCGTGGGTGGGTGGAGATTTAATTTGAGGTGATGGGTTGACTTATTAAGCGTACAAAAGAAGTGTTGGGGTAGTATAGTCATTGTGATTATTTTTTCTTACCAAATATAGAAGTGTTGCATTTATAATGAAACTGCCCAGAATGGAAAGTGTTGCACTTATTTAAGAACGGAGGAAGTACAACATTTTGATAAATTAAAAATTTTAAAAAGAAAATATATAAACTTTGACAATTTTGCGTTATTTTAATACTTTTACTCTTTGAGATCTTCTAAAACATATTTTCACAATTTCCCTTTTAATATTTTAACTTTGGTGAGTTTTGAAATACCAAGCCTATTTTTGTAATTTGTGTTATTTTTTCATATTCTCTGTTGTTTATGATTAACAAAAAGGTGACATTACGTTTGCTTTAAAATATTGTGGACAAATAAAATAATTCCTAATTTCTAGAATTGTTTAGGAAGAACTTTGCAATTCTTAAGAAAAGTCTTTTCAAATGTTAACTTACAAAAAGTTAATGTTTTCAAACAAGAGTTAATTAAATCAACTACTTCAAAATAAAAAAGAGGAAGTATTTGGATGAGTGCTTTGACTGCTTTCAAATGTTTCGTTTTTAGTATATACCAAATACTAATTTTTACTTTTCAAAATCATTTTTTATCAAATAGTATTATCTTTTGCTATTAAATACTTTTCATATATATAAATATATAATATCTGGAATTAATTAGTTAAAGTAGAAGCAAATCATAAACACTCATTATATACTATGTATATATTTAGAGATCGACATGAAAGACCTTTTAATTAACCATAGAATGGCTTTGATCAGTTTGATTTAGGATGTTTTTACTTGGACTGTAATTTGCTGGTCTGGTCTGGTCTGAACTGGTCTGGTCTGGTTTCTTTGTATTTTTATAACTATCCAAGTCTGGTCTGGTCTGGTCTGGTCTGGTCTGGGGCAAATTACAGTCCAAGTAAAAACATCCTTATTCCCCTAAACCCCCCAACGCGTATAGAGAAAAGAAGGTTCAGAGCTAGTAGCTAGACTTGATATCAAGCAGGCAATTGAAAGTCCAGTCTATGGTGTAGTTGTTGGGTAAAATATATTTAAATATTTATAATAAGAAAACATACCCATAGACTTGATCTTAATTTAACAAGGAAATTGAACAAGTCTAGTCTTGAAGGAGTATGCATTACAATTTACAATATAATAATTGATAGTAAAGACTATAAATATACTCCCCTCCCTCTTGTTCTCTCATCAATTGTTCAACAACTTTTAACTATATAATCCTCACACGCCTTTCATTCCACTTAAGAGAATGGCTTTTCGGTTCTTCATTATCTTTGCTATTTTGGCTATTAATTACTATAGCTTCTTTTGCCAGTGCATCTGATCCCAGTCAATTACAAGACTTTTGTGTTGCAATTAATGATTCCAAGGCTGGTGGTATATATTTATCTCATATAGACATATACCCAATTCAATTTCATTAATTAGTGTTACTTTGGACTTTGATGTATTGATGTTTCTGTAATGATATAACATGCGTGTAGAATGTAGCCACTCACTAATGCCACAAATTGATGTGCAGTTTTTATCGGCCAACACAATTTCTTTTGGGAATATATATGGGTCAACACAATTCAATTTAGGGGAGTGTTTACCATTGTTTTTGCTTTAAAAATATCACTTTTTAAAATCATTTTGGAAAAAGTGCTTAATAGTTAAGTAGATAATGTTTGAGAAAAAATTGATTTTAAAAAGTAAAAGTTGGTAGTGTTTGGTAAAATATGTGCTTTTTTGTGTCATTGAAAAAAAGTAAAAAGCAGATTCTAGCTTTTAGTTTTTAAGTGTTTAATTTAAGCAGAAATTGTCACTTGAAAATAATTTGAAAAACGTAACCCTAATGATTTGTTTACAGATTATATTTTTAAAACTATTCTAAAGTAATGCTACGTACATGTATAAGAGATCGTTTTTTTTTTTTTTTTGCATTCAAGAAAGTGTTTTGTTGCTTTTTCTTGACCGTTATTCCTTTATATGTGTATACATTTAAAAACTGACTTTTTGTTTTCTACGGTAGTGTTTGTCAATGGAAAGACCAGCAAGAATCCAACAGATGTCAATGCAAGGGACTTTTTTCTCTCAGCGGGCCTTAACAAACCCGGAAATACATCAAATCAGCTTAGATCTGCAGTTTCAGCTGTGACGGTGGATACCCTGCCCGGGTTGAACACTCTCGGCATTTCACTAGCTCGTATTGATTTTGCTCCCAATGGGGTTGTTCCTCCGCACACCCACCCTAGAGCATCAGAAGTACTCGTACTCTTGGAGGGTACTCTATACGTTGGATTCGTCCTTTCAAATCCTCAACCGGGAATGAAGAATAAGCTCTTTACTAAGACGTTATACCCTGGAGACGTTTTTGTGTTTCCACAAGGCCTTATTCATTTCCAGCATAACATCGGGAAGTCAAATGCTGTCTCCTTATCTGGCTTAAGTAGCCAAAATCCAGGAGTTATTACGATAGGCAATGCCATTTTTGGATCTAATCCACCCATCGATTCAGATGTTCTCACTAAAGCATTTCACGTCGACACCAAAGTTATTGAGTATCTTCAATCACAATTCTAGTATGACGAACAAAAATTATTACTACTACATTTGTGACACCGCATCCGGATGTACTTGAATTTGAAATTTGATATGTATTTGAATTTCCTAGCGAATAAAATTTGTGTAGCTGAGTGGTACATTTAATTAATGCATGATTAATTGAACTATTTATCGGGTCCCAAATAATGGGAATGGACTCCCAAATATTTAGTTGGGTCATCGTAATAATTTTAGAAGCCCAATAAAATGCCAACTAAAGTTGAGGAAAATGTTTGGACAACCCAAGTGCTATTTTGATCCAACCTGCCAAAAATAGCAATAATAATTGAGATGGACTTCCTACACCCACTTGGGGATCTTCCTACATGACTTGTGGTCTCTAAATAATGTATTGGAGACAAACTAAAATGCTATGTGCGGACATATGGGTGAGAGGTGTGAGAGAAGGCATATGCACACATCCTAAAGGCCCTACTCTCCCTATTATTAAGAGCTAGTTGGTAGGAAGATTTTTCTCCCTTTCATTTGCACCATACGAAGAGAATAGACAGATAAGGGAGTCTAGGAAGAGCTCTCAAAACCAGCAACCTTGGAGGAAAAAGGAAGATAGGAATCCAAGAGAAAATAGCAAGGATTCAAGGTAAGAACTCAAATAGTTCATTTAACTAGTATTATTTTGTATGATTTTTAATGAATCATATAGTGGATTAAACCATGAGTTCTACACGTTTAAAAGTGTATTATATTGATATAAAGTGGTGGTAATTAACTTAGAAGAGTCGTGGAATCGATAGGAGTTGAAATCGCCGGAAACCGCCATTGTTGGAGACTGTTTTCGAGCTGCAGGCCCGAAAGCCGCCCACCTTTTGCAAAAGCCGCCCACCTTTTGTCTGCTGTCCAGAATTTTCACTTTCAATTGGCCTAGAACGGGGATTGATCGAAGGGCTTAGCAAAGGCAACTAGTTGAGCACATCATAAGGTGAGGATGGCTGACTATATTGTTTATAACTAGTGGGTTAATTCATGAGATTACCTAATGTTATAAAAGCATGATTATAATTAACTAATATGCCAAGTAAAGTGTCAATTGATCATATTGTTGTATATGAAGAGTTGATGCATGATTGATTGGGGTATGAGAAATTGGAGCATGATTTCTTGATATGTTTGAGAAGTTGTTCTAGTTGATTTAGTGATGAACTAATAAAATGTTTTTATTAATCACTATTTAATTATAGTGATTTTATGGTTAGTAAAGTCAATATAGAATGGAGTGAGAATGAGTTATGGCATGGCCGCCACGTTTGTTTAAAAGGGAAAGAGAATTTGAACTAAGAATAACTCGGGTGATACTAAATGACTAGTCCGAGGTTATAATATGAACATTTATAAATTAATCCTAAGTTTAGGATTGTGATGCCTCGTCACTAGGGTATTCAATTGGGATAGCCTTAGATGATTTAAATGATATAATTATCCTAGGATTGGATTGTTGATATTATTATCCGGGTGGTCTTTAGGATACCCGTAATTGGTTGTTTGATTGGTAGCAAGGGTCATGGCTCGGCTCTAGTCTAAGGATAGATGCCCGACCCCATGAACTTGCTAATATAGATAGATGAGGGTCATGGGTCGGACGAGTCTGAGGATCGTGCCGGACTGCATGGGCCCACAATAGGATAGATGTAAGGACCATGGCCCTACTTGGCTCTAGAGAGCGAGATGGATAGCATGGACTTACAGCGTGATCACGTATAAGGGTGGAATCCGAATCAAAGACCTTGCGAGGCTTTGACAGCGGTAACACATAAGATAGGACCCCGAATGGGCCTTACCTTCCTATGGGAACAGGGTATGAGTCCAGGGGCAGGATGCTGGACTCCGACCGAGTGCTCCATGGAGACTTGGATAGCGGTGACAGGTCCTGTATGAATTATTGCAGGGCAATACGAATTATCGCAGGGCGATACAAATTGTATTTTTAAATTATCGCAGGGCGATACAAATTGTATTTTTTGAATTATCGCAGGGCGATGCAAATTGTATTTTTAAATTATCGCAGGGCGATACAAATTGTATTTTTTTGAATTATCGCAGGGCGATACAAATTGTATTTTTAGATTATCGCAGGGCGATACAGATTATATTTTGAATTATCACAGAGCGATTTGAATTGTATTATTAAGGGATAAGGGTCAGATAGGGCCTCGAACTCGAAAAAAAATGTCAAATAAGGTCATATTTCGGATGCCCTGTCTGGCCGACGCCATTTGGGGCGGTTCCCGATGGAATTTTTTGATGAAATTTTTTGAGCATCTTCCTCATTAAGTCTAGTTTAACCATACCAAATTTTAGCTAAAAATTCAACCGGGAAGGTAGTCAAATAATTTTCCGAAATGTACGGCGTTGTTTAACTTCACAGTTATCTTCAAAAATTCATTTGACTACCTTCCCGGTTGAGTTTTTAGCTGAAATTTGGTATGGGTAAACTAGACTTAATGAGGAAGATGCTCAAAAAATTTCATCAAAAAATTCCATCGGGAACCGCCCCAAATGGCGTCGGCCAGACAGAGCATCCGAAATATGACCTTATTTGACATTTTTTTTCGAGTTCGAGACCCTATCTGACCCTTATCCCTATTATTAAATACAAACGGGGAAATAAAATATCGCATGGCGATGCAAAAGGGTTTTGACAAAATACAAATGGGCCTATGGGCCGACTATTTGACGATATATACTTATGTATGATTTGAAAGGGGTAACTATGGGTTATTTCCTAGTATTATGATAACACCTATGTTGAGGGTCTTAAGGATTGAAACATTAATTATATGCAGTATAGTTGTCATTGTACTTTTCAAATGCTTCAAAGTACTGACCTCCCCTTCACGGGGGAGGCCACCTCACAGTTTTCAGGTAGAAGCTAGAGCTTGCTTCCTGTACCCGTTGCTTCGGGAGTTCTTGGAGAGAAGACGTGGTTCGTGCTTCCTCCGTTCTGTTTTCAAAACAATTACAATGATGCTCATGGATAATGTTTTCTAATAAATTATTGAGGGCTTGTATGCCCAAGTTTGCCAAGTGTGGCTTGAACACTTGTAATATTGTTTCCGCTGCTTTAATGAATATTTTACATTATGTTTGTTTATGGATGTACTATGTGTGAATGATATTCCAGACGCCTTGTATAGTATGGATGTGTTAGACTGCGGTTGACTATTCATACTGTACGGCGGATTGTTGACGTGTCCGGGTAGGTCCGGGGCGTGACAATTAAGTTGGTATCAGAGACTTAGTCCGTAAACTTCATAATGAAGCTTCAAAATTTCGTTTTAAAAATGAATTTGAAAACCATGAGCATAAGAAATTTTGTACTTAAAGGACTTTTGGTATTCGAGTTGCAATGTCTCTAATTGTTAAGATGGCGCTCTTAACAATTGGTATGGCGGTGACTTGACCCATGAGATGTCTTAAGTACCTATCTGTCAATTGACAATTGATACGAGTCTAACGACTCATTCTAAACATTTCTTTCAGAAATGGGAGGTGGAAGCATTTTGAATAGGATGGACTCGGAATGGGTTGCACCGGGTGGAACCGGGCATGCCAACCTAGAAGAGTCTTTAGTACCAAGAGGTCAAGATACTCAAGGTGCTCAAATTGTGGGTGATCATTATGTTGAGACCAGGGAGGAGTCGCCTTTTCAAGGTGAAACTGAACCACTCGAGGTTTCGAGTGGGGAAAGCAATGACTACAACGATGATGGCTTGGGCAACAAGTCTATAGAACAAATGGACATAATCATAGATTTGCTTCAACGTGAACGTGTGAGGCTTTTACAGAAACGCCAAGAAAGGCAAGAAAAAAGGGGACCGATGGGAAGGAAAAGGATGCGGAGGAACAATGACCCCCAAGGGCATTCTAAGAGAAGAAATACTGAGGGTGACAAAACCTTCAGGGGACCTGCACCACCACCAAAGTGGAATAATAGCTTTAAAGGTCAAGAAGTGAGGCCTCAGGGCTCTAGGGTCCGGCAATGCGACAATTGCAACAAGTATCACTTTGGAGAGTGCCTCGAACCAAGAAGATGTTATCTTTGTAAGGATAACGGACACATTAAGTTCCATTGCCCTCAACGAATACATGGAAGGGTAATGGAGAAGAAAAACTACGTTGAGGAAAATTATGAATCCCCAAAAGGTTACCCATACTGGGAGGTGGGACATATGAAGGTAACGTGCCCACAACTCGGGCAAAACTCAGGGTCACGAGCCTCGGCGAAACCTAGATGCAGAAACTGCAAGAAAAACCACATGGGTAGGTGTTGGGATCCTCCTAAATGTTACCAATGTGGGGAGGTGGGGCATATGAAGGTAGCATGCCCCCAACTCGGGCGAAAACAAGCCACAAGGGTTGATGGTGGAACCTCGGGAGGCAAAAGCCAAGCAAGAACATCTCATCCAAGCACGGGAGATGGAGGGGTTATGAAAGGCAAGTCATCCTTCGTGATCGAGGGAGAAACTCAAGATTCGGTCAATCCAATTGCATCGGTAGATGCTCGGGAAGAAACCCAACCCTATTGAAGGTAATCTTTCATAAACTCTTAATATTAATTCTTATGTAAACAATAGAAGTCTTGGGAGTGTCTAATTTTATAACCCCGACCAACCGAGCCTGTTGTGGATCAAAAAGGAGGGAAGTATACCAGCCCTGGGCGCACGCCGCCCGACGTTGACGGAAGCCGCCCGGCCCTTGTCTTTGAATTAATTAAAAAATTCTACGGCGCTGAACGTCGGCCGGCATGTGTGCAACCCGGCCGGCATACGGTGATGAGTCCTTGTGGGAAGGAGGTTGGTCGCAAAAGTCGTCCGAGCTTCGATAAAGCCGCCCGGCTTTTGTAATTTAATTTTGGAATAAATCTACGGCGCTGGATACCGGCCGGCTTTCGTTGAAACCGGCCGGCGTTTGTTTTGTGGGCAAAATCCTACGCGGCCGGAAACCGGCCGGCCTTTGTGAAGAGCGGCCGGCGTTTGGGATGTAATTAATGGGAAATTCCACGGCGCTGAAAGCCGCCCGACTATCGTAAACAGCGCCCAGCTTTCGTAGCGACCAGTTCTGAGATGTTGGCCAATGGACGGAGACCGGCCGGCTTTGGTTAAAAGCGGCCGGCTTTCACCTTGTTGTACGCGGCGTTGCTTTTAAGAGCAAGAACTGGTCGGGTCGCGATGGAGCGTGGGACTACTACCATCTACACCCTAGTAGGTGTACTGTAACACTTGAGATTTAATATAAATGAATTAATAGTACTACTCATACCAACAAGATGCATCTCCTTTTAAGGGAGCTCATCACCAAGAACTCCAAAGTTAAGCGTGCTTGCACAGGAGTAGTCCTGGGATGGGTGACCCCCTGGGAAGTTTCTCAGGGCGCGCACGAGTGAGGACAAAGTGCGCGTAAAAGGCTAGTGGCGGTTTGTGAGGACAGTACTAGAGGTCTGGAGGGTGTGTATGAGTAACTACCTCGGGCCCTATGGGGCGGGGTGTTACAGGTGGTATCAGAGCAACCCTGCGACAGTGTGCTGATCCGTTGGATATCGGGCAGGCACTTAGCAGGGGAAAAGATTCTGGAGTTTGATTGAGATTAGTTTAAGGGCGCAACGAGGACGTTGCGATCCTAAGTGGGGGTGATTGTAACACTTGAGATTTAATATAAACGGATTAATAGTACTACTCATACCAACAGAGGTGCATCTCCTTTTAAGGGAGCTCATCACCCAAGAACTCCAAAGTTAAGCGTGCTTGCACGGGAGTAGTCTTGGGATGGGTCACCCCCTGGGAAGTTTCTCAGGGCGCGCATGAGTGAGGACAAAGTGCGCGGTAAAGGCTCGTGGTGGTTTGTGGGGACAGTACTATTGGTCCGGAGTAACTACCTCGGGTCCTGCGGGGCCGGGGTGTTACAGGTGGTATCAGAGCAACCCCGCGACAGTATGATGACCCGTTGGATATTGGGCGGGCACTTAGCGGGGGAAGATTCTGGGATTTGATTGAGATTTGAGATTGGTTCAAGGGCGCAACGAGGACGTTGCGATCCTAAGTGGCGGTGATTGTAACACTTGAGATTTAATATAAATGAATTAATAGTACTACTCATACCAACAAGATGCATCTCCTTTTAAGGGAGCTCATCACCAAGAACTCCAAAGTTAAGCGTGCTTGCACAGGAGTAGTCCTGGGATGGGTGACCCCCTGGGAAGTTTCTCAGGGCGCGCACGAGTGAGGACAAAGTGCGCGTAAAAGGCTAGTGGCGGTTTGTGAGGACAGTACTAGAGGTCTGGAGGGTGTGTATGAGTAACTACCTCGAACCCTATGGGGCGGGGTGTTACATGTACCCTACGACTTATGAAACAGGCCTATTGGGTAGGGAATGTACCTTACGTCGATTACAAATGTGGGAACACTAAAGATTGGGAAGAAGACGCGAAAATATTTATCAAGACTAAAGCATAACGATGAATAGTGAATGAGGTTTTTGACGAGGGTAGCAAGCGTACCTTCGATGTTGAGGTTATAAAACGATTTATTCCCACACTATTATAGAACGAATCTAAGACAAGATCTTTATGTGTTTCTTTTGGTATATGGGAGTATGTAGAGAATGCTTAGTGTGATCTCATATCATGACACATGAATGAGCTAAGGACTATCCTTGAAAGGGATTAGACGTAAAAGCATCATGCTAGGGTGACTTCCACGCAAACATGTTGGAAGGTTAATGATAAACTAAGAATCAAATTGTGATCAATATTAGGATACGAATGGTCGGATCAAGCCACTCCCCGGGGAGAGTAGTGGTTCAAATTGCATAAACGGTGGATGAGGAATCCTGGAGTTGTATGATTTCCCAGAAAGGGGAAAGGTCACAATCAAGGGAATATATCCTTATAGGGTATTGATGACGTGATCGACCGCCTAAAGAAGCAATGACATTATCGAAATGGACCTATGACTAGATTGTAGTTATCTAACATTTGGAGGGGTGACATGCCTAGGAGTGATTTATGCACTCGGTACGGGCACTACATGTAATTGGGGGTGTATTTGTTACTGAAGTACTACTACTTAAAACCATCTCGGAGTGCTGGAAGCCCAAGGAGGTGAACGAGACTAGTACGTAGTTTCATTTGATACGGACGACACTATTAGAAGTTGGTGAATGAGCCCTTTCATGTTGGGATCACCGTTAGCGTGACTTACTCAGGAGGGGTTAAGTTGCAGGGAGGTGACCATTATGAGGATGATTCATGGAATCAATGAAAAGAGTTGTTCAAGCATCAATACTTGTCTTATCCATTCGTGGGTTAGTGTACGGTGTCTAAAATTAGACAAACATCTAAGGGGTAGATGTGAGTTGATTCAATAGGGGAAGATGATTGCACCTGTTTCACTTCCGTGGAAAGAAAAAAAAAGAGGTAAATTTCTCTACTCTTGAATAATGGTAGGGGGCTCTAGTAAGTCATTAAAGAAATGAAAAGATTATCTCTACATGGAGATGTGTCATACATATAATCTGACTATATGAGTTTGAAGTGAGTGTTCACTCCAAAAGAGTTGAGCGCTTGACTGCGGTGATGGATGGGGGGTTGGAAAACTACCATCTAGTGGTAAAGTATTGTACATGTATGCCAAATTTTGTAACAAATGCCTTATACAAAAGGACCTGATCGAGCTACTACTGAATAACATAATAACAATTAGTACCCACATAGAAGTGGAGAGCGATTAAGTGGCGAGTTTGGGATGAGAACCATCCTAGCAGTTGAAATCAAAGAGAACTCAGCATATGATGAAATTCTGAGGGAGAGGTGATGGTCTCTTTTTGTTTTGCAGTCAAGATTGTGTAGCGTCAGATGGTGAGCTTTGAAAGATCATTTCAGGGGCTCATTGATTAACGCATGTCATACACTGGTAAGGTTCGTTATGTATGTGATTTTGATGAAGGATATTGTTAGGGTGGATACCTTACTTGCTATTAAGTTAAGGTAGTACACTAACACTTGGGTATGTTGTTACATCCACCTTGTATTCATGAGTGGTAGTAGTAACCATTTATTACAGATTTTGTGTCGCGGCCACCATGATGGTGAAAGGTTATGATGGAGTTTTGGGTCGTGGTTGATGGACTGACAAGAGTACATAGCCACTATCTATAGACACAACCTATCAAACTGAGAAGATAGGCACACTGTAGGTAAGTGAAACCTAGAGATTTCACCGTGTACTTTTGAGTACCGCGCTAACTAGATGAATTGAACATTATTTCATTCATTCATAGAATGATGAACTACATTAATTGTTACACATACTTTGGAAGGGCACGTCGGGTCACGTCCCTTAAATTTTCATGAATGATAATGATGACAATTAAATTGGTATGAGGCCAAACATTAAGCACTCATGGGGCTAGCAACAAGAAAAAAAAAAGGGATAGTTATGAGATTAGTATTACATGCCTCCATAGAAGCGTTGTATGGATAAAGAGGTTAGAAACCCATACACTAAGTTGAGTTTGGGACAAACGATCTCTGACGTACAAGAGTAGTAGAGTTACTAAGGGAGATGTGACATCGGTTCGGATTGAACCAAAGTTTTGTTTAAAGTAAATAAGAGATTCGTGCCAACGAAGGACGAAGATCTATTAAGCTAGAATCAAAGTAAGGTGTTTTGAAATTTTAACATCCTAGGAGCTGTCGTATCCTTATGAAAGGGTGAATGAAATCTACACTACATCGGGCTAGCTGAAATTCTAGAAAGAATGGATGCCATATTATACCAACCATGATTGACTCCAGAATTGGAAATGATACTATATGGAGTTCTTTACATCAATGCTTAAAGAGCATGTTCAAAATTCATATCGTGTCATGGAGACACCATTAGTACAGAAGAGTGGATAATGGGAACTATGTTGGACAACCAACAATGATATTGGATAAACAAGTGAGAAAATTGAGAAGCATGGGGGTTTCTAATGGTTAAGACCTTGGTTATGAATTTGAGTCGAAGTGGAGGCTCAGGAAATTATGGTTATAAGAATAGAGCACTACTTCGTATGCTTTTGAGTATCGTTGTGAATTTCGGGGACGAAATTCCCGTTAAGGGGGGGTGAACTTGTGACACCGCATCCGGATGTACTTGAATTTGAAATTTGATATGTATTTGAATTTCCTAGCGAATAAAATTCGTGTAGCTGAGTGGTATATTTAATTAATGCATGATTAATTGAACTATTTATCGGGTCCCAAATAATGGGAATGGACTCCCAAATATTTAGTTGGGTCATCGTAATAATTTTAGAAGCCCAATAAAATGCCAACTAAAGTTGAGGAAAATGTTTGGACAACCCAAGTGCTATTTTGATCCAACCTGCCAAAAATAGCAATAATAATTGAGATGGACTTCCTACACCCACTTGGGGATCTTCCTACATGACTTGTGGTCTCTAAATAATGTATTGGAGACAAACTAAAATGTTATGTGCGGACATATGGGTGAGAGGTGTGAGAGAAGGCATATGCACACATCCTAAAGGCCCTACTCTCCCTATTATTAAGAGCTAGTTGGTAGGAAGATTTTTCTCCCTTTCATTTGCACCATACGAAGAGAATAGAGAGATAAGGGAGTCTAGGAAGAGCTCTCAAAACCAGCAACCTTGGAGGAAAAAGGAAGATAGGAATCCAAGAGAAAATAGCAAGGATTCAAGGTAAGAACTCAAATAGTTCATTTAACTAGTATTATTTTGTATGATTTTTAATGAATCATATAGTGGATTAAACCATGAGTTCTACACGTTTAAAAGTGTATTATATTGATATAAAGTGGTGGTAATTAACTTAGAAGAGTCGTGGAATCGATAGGAGTTGAAATCGCCGGAAACCGCCATTGTTGGAGACTGTTTTCGAGCTGCAGGCCCGAAAGCCGCCCACCTTTTGCAAAAGCCGCCCACCTTTTGTCTGCTGTCCAGAATTTTCACTTTCAATTGGCCTAGAACGGGGATTGATCGAAGGGCTTAGCAAAGGCAACTAGTTGAGCACATCATAAGGTGAGGATGGCTGACTATATTGTTTATAACTAGTGGGTTAATTCATGAGATTACCTAATGTTATAAAAGCATGATTATAATTAACTAATATGCCAAGTAAAGTGTCAATTGATCATATTGTTGTATATGAAGAGTTGATGCATGATTGATTGGGGTATGAGAAATTGGAGCATGATTTCTTGATATGTTTGAGAAGTTGTTCTAGTTGATTTAGTGATGAACTAATAAAATGTTTTTATTAATCACTATTTAATTATAGTGATTTTATGGTTAGTAAAGTCAATATAGAATGGAGTGAGAATGAGTTATGGCATGGCCGCCACGTTTGTTTAAAAGGGAAAGAGAATTTGAACTAAGAATAACTCGGGTGATACTAAATGACTAGTCCGAGGTTATAATATGAACATTTATAAATTAATCCTAAGTTTAGGATTGTGATGCCTCGTCACTAGGGTATTCAATTGGGATAGCCTTAGATGATTTAAATGATATAATTATCCTAGGATTGGATTGTTGATATTATTATCCGGGTGGTCTTTAGGATACCCGTAATTGGTTGTTTGATTGGTAGCAAGGGTCATGGCTCGGCTCTAGTCTAAGGATAGATGCCCGACCCCATGAACTTGCTAATATAGATAGATGAGGGTCATGGGTCGGACGAGTCTGAGGATCGTGCCGGACTGCATGGGCCCACAATAGGATAGATGTAAGGACCATGGCCCTACTTGGCTCTAGAGAGCGAGATGGATAGCATGGACTTACAGCGTGATCACGTATAAGGGTGGAATCCGAATCAAAGACCTTGCGAGGCTTTGACAGCGGTAACACATAAGATAGGACCCCGAATGGGCCTTACCTTCCTACGGGAACAGGGTATGAGTCCAGGGGCAGGATGCTGGACTCCGACCGAGTGCTCCATGGAGACTTGGATAGCGGTGACAGGTCCTGTATGAATTATTGCAGGGCAATACGAATTATCGCAGGGCGATACAAATTGTATTTTTAAATTATCGCAGGGCGATACAAATTGTATTTTTTGAATTATCGCAGGGCGATGCAAATTGTATTTTTAAATTATCGCAGGGCGATACAAATTGTATTTTTTTGAATTATCGCAGGGCGATACAAATTGTATTTTTAGATTATCGCAGGGCGATACAGATTATATTTTGAATTATCACAGAGCGATTTGAATTGTATTATTAAATACAAACGGGGAAATAAAATATCGCATGGCGATGCAAAAGGGTTTTGACAAAATACAAATGGGCCTATGGGCCGACTATTTGACGATATATACTTATGTATGATTTGAAAGGGGTAACTATGGGTTATTTCCTAGTATTATGATAACACCTATGTTGAGGGTCTTAAGGATTGAAACATTAATTATATGCAGTATAGTTGTCATTGTACTTTTCAAATGCTTCAAAGTACTGACCTCCCCTTCACGGGGGAGGCCACCTCACAGTTTTCAGGTAGAAGCTAGAGCTTGCTTCCTGTACCCGTTGCTTCGGGAGTTCTTGGAGAGAAGACGTGGTTCGTGCTTCCTCCGTTCTGTTTTCAAAACAATTACAATGATGCTCATGGATAATGTTTTCTAATAAATTATTGAGGGCTTGTATGCCCAAGTTTGCCAAGTGTGGCTTGAACACTTGTAATATTGTTTCCGCTGCTTTAATGAATATTTTACATTATGTTTGTTTATGGATGTACTATGTGTGAATGATATTCCAGACGCCTTGTATAGTATGGATGTGTTAGACTGCGGTTGACTATTCATACTGTACGGCGGATTGTTGACGTGTCCGGGTAGGTCCGGGGCGTGACAACATTATTACTACGATGTCATTTCCTTAGATCTTTATATTAACAATAAACTCATGTAATAATACTTCCTTTATATTATACATATATGTTATATGTATAATGTATAATATAATGTGAACACTCACATGCATGTCTTCCGTTACGGAGGGTTGTCATGGAATAAAGTTATCTTTATACAATCTAATAAGCCTGAATGAGGGTTAGGGTATTGAGGGTAAAAAAAATTTGTTGGTGGTATCTTAAAGCTTAATAGACATGTACACCCTGCTTAAGTGATGGTAACATCTCCTAGCTTAGCTTCCTTTTTCCGTTAATAAACGTTATCATCTTCCATCCAGTTAGTAAAGCCTCGCCCACTCCACCGCTTATCTCTTTACGAGTTTTTGTTCCACACGTTCGGACCACTCCACCGGGTTAGTTAGGTTAGCCGCTGAGGTTTGAGGACCCAGTTCGTCCACAGAGGAATAGAGGATCGCCATAATCTTTGTCTCCTTCTTCATCCCCTTGACCCCTTCGTCTTCTGCAGTGTAAGATTTCCTTCGTTTTGATATGCATTTAAGAAGGTAATTTAATTTCATATACACCTGAAAATCAATCTTCACCCTAAGTTGTTTCAAAATCGATCTCATGTGAAGCACAACTTATGGAAATCGAAAGGACCCTCTCACTTCAATCGTTCCACCTATTACCCTTTGAAATATATACAACGTAATACGTATTTTCATTGTTTGGAAGAGGACTCTGCTGTTGCTAAGCAATCCTTTTATGGTAAG
This sequence comes from Cuscuta epithymum, assembly GCA_945859915.1. Taxonomy (NCBI): domain Eukaryota; kingdom Viridiplantae; phylum Streptophyta; class Magnoliopsida; order Solanales; family Convolvulaceae; genus Cuscuta; species Cuscuta epithymum. The sequence continues at coordinate 159,952 of CAMAPF010000997.1, forward strand.
CCTTTTAGACCTTTTAGTTTGTTTTCTGCATGTGTTTATTAACCTTTTTTACTGATTGAAAGAATATTGGGGTAAAAACTGTTTGTTAACCTTGCCTTGATTATATCAAGGGTTTGTCCCGCTAAATATATGGAGATTGTGAACCTAAAATATACAGCAATGTATGCTAACACTTTTTTTTAATCGTATGTATGCTAATACTTTGTTAACTACTGTTCCTATATCACAACAAAACCTTGAATTGAGTAATTACAGCTACTGCTTTTGAAACTCGAATTAAATATCATGTAGACTAATTCCAAGTTGCATTTTACTATATTTAGAATAGAAACTTACTATCATTTGGAAGATCTAAAGCTTGGAATTCCTAAGAGACCAATTTCATATTAGGTAGACTAATGTAGGAGGTTCAACTACTGGGAGATTTCTTCAATTCAATATGGTAAACCAAATTTTATACCAATGTTATTGATATTTATAAACACCCGGAGGTGTTGTATCTAAATGAAACTTGATTGATAAAATATTTTTTGCATTTTTATTTTTAATGCCACATCATAAACATGTGAATTTTTGTATTACTTGTTTTAGAAAGTACCTAAAGGATATTGGTCAGGTATGTTAAATATATTTTTCTTTAGATGATGGTTACAGTTCAACATTGACTAAACGCAATGCCTTAGATGTCAAGAATTAGCAAACCTGAATTAGTTTTGGTTTGCCTTAGATGTCAAGAATTAGAAACGTTGTTGCATGTTGTGCATTAGTTAGGCATGGACCCGGGTCAATCTGTTCCCGATTCCAGGCTGAAACTGCCCTGGTCCCTGCCAATAAATTTGAAGACCAGGCCCGAACCGTATAACTCTGGTTTTGTGCCGGTTCCGGGTATCCAGGTGGTCCGGTCCCAGTCCCGCTATTTTTTTTAACCTTTTGGTTATAAATCCACTATTTTTTTTTGTTATAAATTTGAAGCCTGGGCCCGAACCGTATAACTCTGGTTCTGGTTCGTTGAACAGGAACCGGGTACCCTGTGGCCTGTACACCTGATCGAGTACTGGTCTTCTTCTGGAACCGAAAAAAACAGACCCAGTCGGGTCTCGCACAGTGTCAGATCCGGTTCCAGACCGGCCGCGGCCTGCCGGACCAAGTCCATGCCTAGCGTTAGTTACAAAGTATTAGATCAATTCTTTTTGTTTCTCCTTTTTCTTAAATGTTCACCCAAATATTTTTATGTACATTTTAGCAATGAACTATAATAGCATGATATTACCTACAAAAGAAAGGCTTTTATATGTTAATTATTACATAATCCGATAAGTTCTTTTTGTTTCTGCCGAGAGTGCAAATAGACTTTCACAATGGTTTTCCCAAATACTCCGTATGAAGTTTCAACTAATGTAATATTTTGATTTTGTCCAGATATAAAAGAAAGATTACCTAAAAAATTAATGAAATGACTTCTTTTTTATTCCAACATAGTAATCCCTTCCTATAGCGTTTCTTGTAATCTCACTACTCTGACATGATCTGTTAACATATTTAACATGCTTGTAAGTTGTAACCATAATATACTTGTAATGTTTGTAAAATATATCAGGGCATATATGTGTCCGACAGTCCGAGCCATGGTGTTTGATCGAAATATATAGGAATGTACGACATGACATTAGAGCTCCATTCATGGTGCAAACACTTCCTCTGTTCCTCATCAAAACAATTTATGCGTCCATGACAACTACAGCTTCATACAGACTCAGGCCAGTAGAACTACTATTGAGCATGCCTAAGATACTCACCATGTTCAAAGTTATTTTCATCGCTCTTTGTACGTGTCCTGTTTTGGATTAAGCACATAGGTTGTATGCCAGGCTCTTAATTCTGGGGGTTTAAACCCCATTTACCCCTCTATTTTATACTACGTATCACTTTGAAATTTGTCCCAAGATGGTGGAACAATAGATTTTGTGTGGAACAGGTTGTCAGTTTCAAAATACATTGTTACTTTATTCATCACCTACAATTGAATGTTCATATAACATACTATCGTATGTAGGTTGTGGCAAATATAAAACATTCAAGCTCTGAATCTTTTACTTTTGAAATTTGTAGCAAGCAATGAGATCGTATTGCTCTGTGATTTTCGTTTATGCATTTCATAGGCTATGTTTGCAATCACTTAAAATAAGTTATTGTGGTTTTTTTTAAGAAAAACACTTATTTTATCAAACACTACCAACTTTTACTTTCTCGGTTTTTGTGTAGAATCTATTTTTTTACTTTTTCTATTACACAAAAGGCACTATTTTACCAAATACTACCAACTTTTATTATTAATCATTTTTTCCCAAAAAGTACTTTTATTTTAACACAAGTGATTGCAAGCAGAGACATAGTATGGGCATTAAAATGCTCAAGCTACTTTTGATGCATACTTTGTGCCAAGGAATATCCTTCGGTGTACAAATTCACTTGAATACGAACTTTGTACTCCTAAACTCCATATCTTTTAGCAAACAAACAATAAAAATTAAATGCCTCCATAGCATAAAGAATTGGGCAACTATACCCATCGCGCAACGCGCGTCACAAAACTAGTTGTCTTTAATACATTTGGAAAAGTAGTTCGTATTAATCTTCACATTTGTTCAGTTTTCACCTAACCACCTTTTATAAAGTTTATTGATACGTAATTAAATATAATTAAAGCCAAAGTTATGTATTGGTAAATGTGAAAGTTAGACCGTTTTAATTAAAAACGAATGGAGATAGTTATAAGAAATCACATGAAAGCTCAGAAGAGATGGAGTATAAGTCAAGGAGGATCATTCTGCAAATGTTGACACTTCATTTAGATGTACTTTGTGAGGCAAATAGGTAATATTACAATCAAGGAGGATCATCGGTACAAATTTCACATGCCATAAAACTAGCATTCAAGAGTAATGGACAATGCTAAGATACATGCCAAAATTAAGAACCAAGGGTATTCAAAAGTATGAAAACCTTTTCAAGGAGTCATTTGTAGTGATGATAAGAAAGAAACCATTGAGATTTATAAAAAATGATGAGAGAACTTATTTATATTTCAAATTTCCGAAGTTTAAACTTAGAAATGCACGTTACAAAGTTTCAACTTGGAAACTCATTTGAATTACAACGTTTCAACTTATATAAATAATTATGATTATCTGTTGAAGAGATTGGCAAACTTTTGTTAACTAGAAAGAAACTTCTTTTGTGGTTGGATTATTTGAAGAAATAGTCTTAAACATGCTCCTCATAAAATAGAAAATATTCCAACAAGGCCAAAATGGAAAATGTTGGTCCTAGATAAATATGAGGAAAACCATCTAGAGGGGGTGAATGGACTGTTTTGAAAAACCTTCCAAAAGACTAAACTATACTTCTCACAGAGTTAGACTAAATCTGATCGGAATTAGTATTGCGCCGAATTAGCAAAGGTCAGTCACGGGGAGCCTAGATAAAAATTTAAGGCACATTTGCCTTCAACTTCTCTTGAGTGAAATATGTGAGGTGATAGAGTTCACACTCTTGAGAGATCGATTGAATCCTAGATGCAATAAATAAAGTGTAGTAAAAGTAAATGACATCTGTTGGTCCCGTTTAATATGGTAATCAGTCTAGAGGGGGGGGGGGGTGAATAGACTGATTGGTTTTTCAACTTTTTCTCAAAGTCAAAACTGACTTATCAGAGAAGGTCTGTTTCTGATGACAGAGAAAGGCTGGTTCTGATATCAGAACTGGCCTTGGCAGCGGATTCTGATCTGTCCGGGTAGCCTCAGAAACACTAAGGCAAATGCCTTTCTGATAACTCTGAAAACAAGATCTGCTGATCACAGATTCCAAGTCTTAGAGTTAATCAGTTAATATCCTAAGTGCAGATATATAAATTGCGGTAAAGTAAATGACACCGGATATTTTATAGTGGTTCAAGGAACAACTCGTTCCTCTAGTCCACTGTTCCACTAGCTTTGAAGTAGATCGGTTACAAAGCTAAATCCTAGCACTCAAGAAGCACTCCTCGTCTTCTTCAAGCCTAGATGCCACCCAGGATGCAGTTCCACGTCCTGATGGCTGATCCTTTCACTCAGCTTCCCGGAAGTATCACCACTTCACTACTGCAGTTACTTGGACGCCCTTCTTTTCAGAAGATCCTTTTGAAAAACAGAGTTTTTCCTCCAACTTGCTTCGTTACAAATGATGTTTGATGAAGTTCTTGAAGTGTTGAAGAACAGGATGAACTTTGCTTGTTTGTTGGGGATGAGAAATTTGGAGTTTGAATCTTCCCAACGTAAGCTTGTCTTGTTGAAGGTTGTAGAATTTGAATCTCAAGAGAGCTTGAATGATGATGTGTAAGAGTTGTAGCAAAGTTGTTTTTCAGTTCTTCGGTGTGTAGCTTATATACTGAGGTTGTCTGCCCGTTGGAGGAGGAGACAACTGCATTAAATGCGCGTACAGTTGACTTGACCGCCGTTTTTGGAAGGTTTCTATTTTTAAAATATATCTTCCCGGATTCTTTGGTCAATCATTTGCAATCAATCCTTCAGCGTATCAGGCTCATTTAATGTGCATTAAATGCTTTCCTTTCATGCACAGTCTTCTAGCCGTTGGATGTTTTTACCCGTTGAATTCATAGCTGTTGGATGTTGCTTGAAAACGTCTGAGTGTTCGTCGAGCTCTGATCAGGTTCTTCTGATATGTTGGATTCTGATGGCTATCTGATGAGTTGAGTTCTGATGGTCTTCTGATCTCTGACTGAACTCTGACTCTGATAGATCCGCTGATGAGTGCTTCTGATCTGTAGTTCTCATCGGCTATCAGATGTCTAGGCTTATCAGCAACTCTCATGATGCACCTCTGATGGACTTTTGGTAAGAGAACTCTGATGGAGCAGTTCTCATAGAGCAAGTCTGGTCGAGCAGTTCTGATGCACTTCTGATCTGATCCAAAATAGAGCAACTCTGATCGTCGACTACACTAATACTTACAATTAAAAAGTCTAATACATGAAATCTAATTTGGGGGTACTCTAACTTTCTAATCCTATAGCATCATCAAAATCTAATTACATTTATTCCTTACAATTTCCCCCTTTTTGATGATGCCAAAACCCTTAAACTATTTCCAGAGAAGTGCCTTTCACCATAAAGAAAATAAGTAAGAAAGTAAACTTTCATTTAAAATCTTGGTGGGCACTTGGCATAGGAAAATAGTAAGAGTAAGATACAATCAATCACGCAATAATCAAAAGAGGATAGAAAGCAGTAGATAACACAAAATATGATATAGCCAAGCAAATTAGAGGCAGAGAGGTTATCTTATTAATCAGAGTTTTTCAAACACGAAATGCAAAAGAGATAAAGTTTAGAAATCTTCCTCTGCAACCTCTGCAAGGATAGCCTCTTCTTTTGCCTTGGTTTCTTGAAGCTCAGCATTTACTCTATCTCTAATTGAAGCAAGGTTCCTGGGAGTCATGTATCTCTTCCAGAGTGGAGTAAGCTGGCAATCAAGATAGTACCTTATTGCATCCTTCTCATCCTTTCCAGGTAGGATCCTCAATCTCCACCATTCCTCAGCTTCTTCTATTGATCCTCCATGAGCAATGGTGATGATGCCATTCTCATCTTGGATCAGATTCTCACACTGCAGGGGAGTCATATGCTTTTTCATCTCAGCAAATTGGACTTTGTCTGGTTTAGACAACCCACTGTTCAGCCATTGGTTCAGTGTGAAGGATGGAGATTTCTTCTTTGTTGAACGAGGAGGAGGAGGTCTCTGAATCCCAGCAGTTAGCCTCTTTTGCCTTGCTCTTTCATAGTATCTGGCAGGGTTAATAGCTCTTGAGCTTGGGCCTTCTGCTTCTCTGGGAGGTGGGACAGGTTCTCTGCTATCTTCCCCCTTTTTGGCATCAACAAGATCGCCAAGTAGGAGTCCAATTTTCGAGAATTCTGACGCATGGTTTTCCTTGATAGCTTCAAGTGTACCTGGTAGAGTCTGAGTAACAGAAGCCAGCCCTTCGAGAGTCTCTTTCTGCTTGTCAACAGCTGATTGGATGTCCTTAGTGGTAGCTTCAAGGAGAGTCAGCTTGTGATCTCTGTCCTTTCCACTATTGATCAATTTGATTTCAAACTCTTTGTTGTCTTTGCACAATCCTTCAACATCTTGCAGAAGTTCTGTATTTTTGTCATGAGACCACTGAAGATCACTTACCGCATCAGAGATATTCTTAATAGCCTTGTCTTGCTCTTCAAGGGCCTTTGTGTGATGAAATAATACGGCAGAGATTCCATCCACCTCCTTGGCAATGTTGCTCAGACTCTCTGTAGTTTTGTCCTTGTGAACCTCAAAAGCTGTGGCAATGATGCCTACATGCTTTAGCAGCATATTGATGCCGTTGGTGAGATGTTCACTGACTCTGGTGAGATGAGCATCAGTCTCATACTCAGCTTCCAGGAGCTTTTCCATTCCTTTGCCAATTTGGTTCCCAGCCTGCTTTATGTCTGTCATGAAGTGTTGAAATGGAGCAGAGCCTGTGACAAGAGTTTGTACTGGCATTTTTGCAGGAGAAGATGATTGCTGTGTAGGAGCTGGCGGAGAGTTCTGATGATTGGGTTGCTGATGAGGAGAAGTCTGATGAGAGTTAGGGGATATCAGATGTTGTGGAGCAGGAGGAGGTGAAGGAGATCGGTTTCTGATGGGTGTAAGGGATTTGCAGGGTGAAGGTTGTTTGGGTGAGGGCTTCTTGGGTGAAGGGGTTGAGGTTCTCTGTTGTTGTGAAGGAGGGGGAGGTGAGGGTGAGCGGCTTCTGATGGGGGTAATCTGATGACAAGGTGAGGATGGTTTGGGTGTGGTGGATTTCTTGGGTGAGGTGGTAGGTGAAGATGGTTTCTTAGGTGATGGAGAGGGTGATTTCTTGGGTGTTGGAGATGGGATTTGCTGAGGTTGAGGAGGAGATGGGGGTGGAGTTGTGGTTGGTGTGACTGGTTTAGGTGAGGGGGATTTGGGAGGTGATGGGATTGGGACAGGAGAGTTAGGAATTACCTCAAAAACAGTTTCTTCAAACTGAGAGTCTCTCCATTCTCTGATAAGGTTCATCATTGCCAGAGATAGGTCATTGGCAGTTGATGGCTCTCCCTCTGTACCTGGAATCGGTTTCATCTTGATTAGAGACTCCCTCCTTTTCTTTTCCATCAGCCAGGTATCAAAGGCATCCCTCTCATGATCTTCTAGAGCCTTGACAGGTCTCTCTGGGGAGGTTGTAGATACCTTCTCCTTTCCTTTGTAGATTTCCTTCTTCTTTTCAAGGATAGAGTGCAGATATTGGAGGTCAAAGCACAAGGAGATATCATCAGTGTCTGCCCATTTGAGGACTTCAGCTTCCTCAGATTCAAAGGTGGCAGCCTGAGCAAGAATCTGTTGCAGTGGTCCCATTCTCCACTTTCTCCATGTTAGCACCCTTTGAAATTGTCTCTCGAGAGCAGAGATGGGATCTACCTCAGGAATCCCAGTTGAGGAAGTTGGGTGCTCTTGTGGAGAGATGGTGACTTGCAGTGCTGATTCAGAGATGGGCTGGATCTCTGATTCAGGTTCCCCCTGAGCATCAGAGATCACCAGTGCAGTGTCCAACTCTGGTGCTGGTTCCCCCTGAACCTCTGATTCCCTTGGGGGAGAGTTGGTCTTCTTCTTCTTCTTCTGGATTCTGATAGGAGACTTGGAGCCATCAGAATCACTCTGAATGATTGCTTTTCTTCTCCTCTTCTGTCTCAGCTTCTTGACAGGAGCCTCTGGTGGTACATCCTTTTCTGATGCATCATCCTCTGATGTAGGTTTCTCTGGGGTAGTGTCAGGCTTCTTTTGAACCTTCTTCTTCTTTTCTTTGGGTTGTTCATCATCAACCGCAGCTGGAGTGACTGGTTTCTCCCTTAATTGCTCAAGCTTGCTAGTTTTCTTCAATTCTGCAGCAACAGCCACATGTAGTTTGGGGGATGCAGTAAGAAAGATGGTTTTGTTGTGGTTGACTTCAATAGCTTCTCTGAGCGCTATATTTATATTGGATATGAGCCTAGATATCAGAAGTCCATGACCCATCTTGGTGAAGAACATCCCTGTCTTTTTGTCCTTCTTAGCAATGGACTCAGAGATGGACTGGAAAAGCACCTTTCCCCAGTTGATGTTCATTCCCCGATGAACAGCAAAGATGGCCTTGGAATTGGCATTGTTCATCTGGTCAGTTGACCCAGTCTTGCACCATAAGCATCTGTGCATGATGCTCATCAGCCTTTCGAAATCCTTCTTCAGGACATTTTTCTTCATGTAGAGTTTATCTACTCCGGTTGCATCATCCCGGCAGTAGGTGCCCACAAATGTCTCCACAGAGACTTCGACTGACTCCAAGTCGATGAGAGTGGGGGTGTCAATGTCCTGAGAATCGAGTTTGATGCCGAAGAACTCATTGAGAGAGTCAGCATCGATTTTCAGGTCTTTTCCCTGAACCTGTGAGTGGATGGCGTTGTCAGAGATGTAGGCGTTGAGGTAGAACTCGGCCACATCCAAATTGCTGAAGTGCTCATAAGGATGAGCCACTATCTTGGTCAGTTGCGAGTCATTCATCCCAGCAATGACCGCTTTCATCACTTTGGAATTTTCTGCCAGTAGCGGCAATGAAGACATATCCACTTTCATTCCGGTTGCTATGTTAGCCACAAGCGACTTAACTTCAGCTTCTGAGAGATCTGTGATGTTGATGAACTTCATTTTCAGTTTAGTGAGGAGTTTGAGAGGTCTGAGATTTGAGAGTTTAGAGAGATAAAGCTTGAAGACGAGGAATACAATTGCAGTAGCGATTTAGGTTTTCAGACGGGGTAAATATGAATTTGGGTTAGTGGACGTTTGATATAATTTACGGTTTCGAGGTTGCATTAAATGGATTGTGGGCGGAAAGCCGTTTTCCAAATATGGTAATAACTACCGGGGGGGGGTAAAAAGGTAAAACCCAGTTTATTGAATAGCCTCGCCCGAAGTTTAGAAAATTTTTCTAAGTCCACAGTCCCTCTGATAGGTATTAGCCCCTGTATCAGAGATAGAGATGTTCTGATATGAGGACCTCTGATGAACACCAAGTCTGATCCTTCCTGCAACTCTGACTTTTGCAAGTCTGATCCTTCTCAATTCTGATTCAAGCTTCTGATGGATAAGAGTTTCGGGTATCAGAGATGGGGTGTTCTGATGAATCCACATCTGACACTTCTGCAACTCTGATTCATGTATCTCTGGGAAGATCATCCATCATTCCCAATTCTTCTCTCAACTTGTTAAACCTTGCCTCAGAGAGAGGTTTGGTCAAGATATCTGCAAGCTGGTCTTCAGTTGGGACATGCTCAATTGAGATGTGCTTCTTCTCCACATGATCTCTGATGAAGTGATGTCTGATCTCAATATGCTTGGTTCTTGAATGCAGCACAGGATTCTGAGTGATGGCAATGGCACTTGTGTTATCACATAACAGCTTGATCTCCTTTGCTTGCACTCCATAATCCTTGAGTTGTTGCTTCATCCAGAGTAATTGAGCACAGCAGCTTCCAGCAGCAATGTACTCAGCTTCAGCAGTGCTAGTTGAGATTGAATTCTGCTTCTTGCTAAACCAGGAGACAAGTCTCCCACCTAGCAATTGACAATGACCAGAAGTGCTCTTCCTGTCCAATCTGCAACCTGCAAAATCTGAATCAGAATAGCCAATTAGTTCAAAATTACCTCCCTTGGGATACCATAGTCCTGCGTTTGGATTTCCTTTGATATATCTGATAATCTTCTTAGCAGCAACTAGATGGCTCTCCTTTGGCTTTGATTGGTATCTGGCACAGATTCCTACTGCAAAAGCTATGTCTGGTCTGCTTGCAGTCAGATAGAGGAGAGATCCAATGATTCCTCTATAAGTTGTTGCATCAACATCTTTGCCTTCATCATCTGGTCCAATGCCTTGAGATGCATTCATAGGAATTTTGACTGAAGTTTTTCCATCAATTCCAAACTTCTTGATGAGATCTCTGGTGTACTTCCCTTGGTTGATAAAGATGCCTTCAGGAACTTGTTTGACTTGCAATCCAAGGAAATAACTGAGTTCTCCCATCATGCTCATTTCAAACTTCTTCTGCATAACTTGAGAAAATTTCTTGCATAATTCTGGATTAGTGCTTCCAAATATAATGTCATCAACATAAATTTGCACTAACAGAATATGATTAGCAACAGAAATTTGAAATAGAGTTTTGTCAACCTTTCCTTTAGTAAACCCATGGTTCACTAAGAATAGGGACAATGTGTCATACCAAGCTCTGGGAGCTTGCTTAAGACCATAAAGGGCCTTTCTAAGCTTGTAGACACAAGAAGATTGAGTAGGAATGACAAAACCTGGAGGTTGTTCAACATAGACTTCCTCTTCAAGTTCTCCATTCAGAAATGCACTCTTGACATCCATCTGGTATACTTTGATGTCGTTGTAAGCAGCATAGGCTAGGAATATCCTGATTGCTTCCAGTCTTGCAACAGGTGCAAAGGTTTCATCAAAATCTATGCCTTCTTCTTGACAGTATCCCTTTGCTACAAGCCTTGCTTTATTCCTTACAATGTTGCCTTCTTCATCTGCTTTGTTCTTGAATACCCATTTGGTTCCAATGACATTCTGATGCTTTGGTCTGGGAACAAGTTTCCATACTTCATTCCTTTCAAACTGTGTCAGCTCTTCTTGCATTGCATTGATCCAATCTGAATCTTCTAGAGCTTCTTCTACACACATTGGTTCCATCTGGGATATGAAGCAGGTGAACATGGCTTCTCTTCTTGATGCAGATCTGGTCCTAACTCCACTGGTAACTTGACCAATCACTTGATTAGGAGGATGGTCTCTTAACCAAGTTAGATCAGGTTCTGATAGTTGCTGTCTAGGTAACTCTGATGGTTCATCTTCTGATACATTATCTTCATCTTCATCTTTGTCTATCAGAACTGGATTGGCAGGAGGAGTTGAGAATATAGGATTGTTGATGGCCTCTTCTGATAGTTCTGAACCCTTGTCGTCAAGGTTAATCTTCTGCAGAGTTTCTGATAATTCTTCTGCAGAGGTGCTGTCATCGAACTTGACATGAATAGATTCTTCAACTTGTAGGGATCTCCTGTTAAGTATTCTATAGGCTTTGCTAGAACTTGAGTAGCCTAAGAATACACCTTCATCAGCTTTTTCTTGAAATACTTTTAGGTTCTCCTTTCCATTGTTTAGAATGTAGCACTTGCATCCAAACACATGGAAGTAGCTGATGTTTGGCTTTCTTCCTTTCCACAGTTCGTAGGGGGTCTTCTGATGATTCTTGTGGATCATGCTTCTATTCTGAGTGTAGCATGCAGTGTTGATTGCTTCAGCCTAGTATCTGATGGGCAATCCTGATTCTGCAATCATAGTTCTTGCAGCTTCTTTCAGTGTTCTGTTCCTTCTTTCTGCAACACCATTTTGTTGGGGTGTTCTGGCAGCAGAAAGTTGATGGAAGGTGCCATTCTGATCACAGAAGTCCTTGATCACTTTGTTGACAAATTCAGTTCCTCTGTCAGATCTGATCGTCCTGACCTTCATGTTCTTCTCAGTTTGAAGTTGCTTTAACAGAGATGGCAACTTCTGAAGAGTTTCATTTTTCTTTGCTAGGAACACAGTCCATGTGTATCTTGAGTAGTCATCAACCATAACAAGAGTATATCTTTTTCCACCAACACTGGGAGTTTCAACTGGTCCAAATAAATCCATGTGGATCAGATTTAGAGGACAAGTAGAAAGATCTCCAGCTATGGGTTTGAATGAGGTCTTCACTTGTTTTCCTTTCTGACAAGCACTGCAGAGGGTCTCCTTCTTATAGACAATGTCAGGCAGACCATCTACAATGTGTTTCCTTGCCAGTTTGTTGATGGTTTTGAAATTCAGGTGGCTAAGCTTCTTGTGCCAGTCCCAGCTTAGCTTTGAATTGTCATTTGCTATCAGACAGGTTCCATCTTTTGCTGTTTGCCAGTCAACAACATAGATGTTCTTCCTTCTTTTGGCAGTAAGAACCACTTCTTTGGTTGTCTCATGCTTGACATAGCATAAGGTCTTGGTGAATTCAACTGTGTAGCCTTTGTCACAAAATTGGCTAGCACTCAGCAAGTTAAATTTCAGACCTTTGACATAAGAGACATCTTCAATGATTATCTGGTTCTTGATCAGCTTCCCTCTTCCTTTTGTTTGCCCTTCCTTGTCATTTCCACCGAAAGTGACTCTGGGTCCATTGATTTTCTGGAACTCTGATAGGCAACTCTTGTCACCTGTCATGTGTCTGGAGCATCCACTGTCAATATACCATTCTTGTTCTGAGGTGGCTCCAGCACACAGTTCCTGCAAGATTAAAAGGAAGATTTAGGTACCCAAGCAATGTTGGGTCCTGGGGGGTAATGCAGTCTTGGTAGTTGGTACCATTTTGGTCTCATCAACTGAAACCTTGGTGGATGGTACCCATTGTCCACCTGGTAGTTGTAGTAAACAGATGTATGATTCACTTTGGGCAGATGCTTGTGAGGATCATGCTTTCTGTTTGCATACTTCTGCATAGCCTTCTTGGTTGGAAAGAAGTCCCATATACTATCAAGATCAGAGGAGCGCTTAACTTTAGGCTTCTGAGGTTGACCAGACAACCTCTTCTGCCTATAGTTAATCTTCTCTTGATATCTGCCTTTCTGATAGCAGTTTCTGATACCATTGTCATGAGATTGTCTGATAGGGTTAGGCCTTTGATTATTATTGTTCTGAAAACTTTTCCTTTTGTTAGAGTGTCTGCCAGGTTCATTAGTTTTCAAACTTTGTTTTGGTTTGGCCTTTAGAGTTTGTTTCTCTGGTATGACCTTCTCATGAACAACTTTAGTACCAGAAGTACTAGCATGGCAATTGGGGCTCAGAGTCTGTGGCACTATGACCTTTTTAGCCTTAGCAATTTTGGTGCTAGGCCTTACAGAAGGCTCACCAGACTCTGGTTCAACATATCCAAGACCAGAGGTGAAGTTATGAGAATCACCAATATTCTTCATGGAAGATTGCATCTTCAGAAGACTATTATATCTATTCTCAAGTTCCTCAATGTCTCTTATTCTTTTAAGAAGAGACTCATTTTCAGCCTTTAGTCTATCTCTTTCCTCAGTTAAGAGATTAAGTTTGCACTCAGTCTCTTTCCTTAGATCAGAGATATCAACTTTCAGCCTACTGTTCTCTTCTTTAACAAAAGAATAAGTGGCTTGGATAGTTTGGAACTCTTCCCAAAATGATGACATTGGATCATCATTTAAGGCTGTGCCTACCGAAGAAGAAATAGAATCAGAAGTAGAGCATACCTCATCATCTGATTGTGCCATGAGGCAAAGATCTTCAGTTTCTGCATCCAAGCAGCAGAATGCTTCATCAGAGTCGGAGTCTGAACTGGACTCTGATTCAGAGAGTGGGTCTCTCTCAGCTTGTTCTGAGACAAATGCTCTCCTTCTTCTGTGTTGATCATCTGTGTTAGAGATATTTTCATTGTAATTGTGATCAATGTTACTTTGCTAGTTTATAGTTAGCTAGAATAATGAATAGGCCTTTTAAGGCAATTTTGTAATAAAGGTTTTATACCTTTTTAGGTATGGGCCTCCTAGAAAAAGGAGCCCAAATGATTGTAAAACCTACCTTTCCCGTCAGGCTATATATATGCCTTAAGGGAAAGGCTAGGTTAAGCTTTTCGATTATTCTCTGTGCCGCAGTGCCATTCTCGTGTAAGGTTTTCAGGCTTAGACATTCATATCATTCTGTAAAACCTTCACATCAATGGAAAGCTTCATTCCCAGATCTCTCTTCCATACATACATATTCTAGACTAGAAAACAGGGACCTAACAATCTGGTTTCTTTTCTTCTTCATGTCCTTGCTTCTTGGACACTCTTGGATAGGGGCAGTTTGCTTTAAAGTGCCCAGGTTGTCTGCAGTTGTAGCAGAGGTACTCTCCATTGCTTTCAGAAGGTTTGGTCTTCTGATGAGGTCTTCTGATGGAAGATGGACTCCTTCCATCTTTCTTCATGAACTTCTTAAACTTCCTGGCAAAAGCAGCCATATACTCATCAGATAAAAGAGTAGAAGGGTCAAAGTCACTTACCTTTGAGGTGCTGGCAGTGAGAGCAGTGGTAGTCCTTTCATCAGGAACTTCTTCCTTCTCTTCATGCATCTCAAACTCATAAGCCTTGAGATCAGAGATGAGTTTCTCAGTGGCATAAGTCTTGATGTTCTTGCTTTCCTGGACTGCAATCACTTTCATCTTCCAAGCTGAAGGCAGTCCCCTGAGGATCTTCATGTTGACCTCTTTGATGGTGAGCTCCTTCCCAAGCTCAGAAATCTCACTAATGAGAATCAGCAGTCTCTCATGCATCTTAGCAATGCATTCTTCTGGTAGGAGTTTGAAGTCATCAAACTTCTTCATTGCAATGGTCAGCTTGTTGTCTCTTTCTTGTTCATCTCCTGCTCCAATCTCATCCAGCTTATCCCAGATTTCTTTGGCAGTTCTGCACTTCTTTATTCTATTGAAATATCTTTCATCAATAGCTTTGTAAAGAATGTCCTTGGCTATATTATCTAGGTTGTACTGCCTTTTCTCTTCCTTGGTCCATTCTGACCGGGCTTTCTCAATCATCTGGGGTTGAGAGTTGTCAATAGAGTGAGCAGGATTGATCTTCATGAACTGGATGAAGGGGCCATTTTCCAAGACTTCCCACATTTCATCATGAAGGGCACATAGATGTGCCTTCATTCTGATCTTCCAATCATCATACATCTGATCTGTGAACATAAGATGCTTTGCAAGAGAATTATCCATAATACTAAATAAAGAGAGGCTAAGAACAAGTGGATCTTTGTTCAGATAGTAACCTAAAAGATTACAAGAACAAGGAGGCTCTGATACCACTTGTTGGTCCCGTTTAATATGGTAATCAGTCTAGAGGGGGGGGGGGGGTGAATAGACTGATTGGTTTTTCAACTTTTTCTCAAAGTCAAAACTGACTTATCAGAGAAGGTCTGTTTCTGATGACAGAGAAAGGCTGGTTCTGATATCAGAACTGGCCTTGGCAGCGGATTCTGATCTGTCCGGGTAGCCTCAGAAACACTAAGGCAAATGCCTTTCTGATAACTCTGAAAACAAGATCTGCTGATCACAGATTCCAAGTCTTAGAGTTAATCAGTTAATATCCTAAGTGCAGATATATAAATTGCGGTAAAGTAAATGACACCGGATATTTTATAGTGGTTCAAGGAACAACTCGTTCCTCTAGTCCACTGTTCCACTAGCTTTGAAGTAGATCGGTTACAAAGCTAAATCCTAGCACTCAAGAAGCACTCCTCGTCTTCTTCAAGCCTAGATGCCACCCAGGATGCAGTTCCACGTCCTGATGGCTGATCCTTTCACTCAGCTTCCCGGAAGTATCACCACTTCACTACTGCAGTTACTTGGACGCCCTTCTTTTCAGAAGATCCTTTTGAAAAACAGAGTTTTTCCTCCAACTTGCTTCGTTACAAATGATGTTTGATGAAGTTCTTGAAGTGTTGAAGAACAGGATGAACTTTGCTTGTTTGTTGGGGATGAGAAATTTGGAGTTTGAATCTTCCCAACGTAAGCTTGTCTTGTTGAAGGTTGTAGAATTTGAATCTCAAGAGAGCTTGAATGATGATGTGTAAGAGTTGTAGCAAAGTTGTTTTTCAGTTCTTCGGTGTGTAGCTTATATACTGAGGTTGTCTGCCCGTTGGAGGAGGAGACAACTGCATTAAATGCGCGTACAGTTGACTTGACCGCCGTTTTTGGAAGGTTTCTATTTTTAAAATATATCTTCCCGGATTCTTTGGTCAATCATTTGCAATCAATCCTTCAGCGTATCAGGCTCATTTAATGTGCATTAAATGCTTTCCTTTCATGCACAGTCTTCTAGCCGTTGGATGTTTTTACCCGTTGAATTCATAGCTGTTGGATGTTGCTTGAAAACGTCTGAGTGTTCGTCGAGCTCTGATCAGGTTCTTCTGATATGTTGGATTCTGATGGCTATCTGATGAGTTGAGTTCTGATGGTCTTCTGATCTCTGACTGAACTCTGACTCTGATAGATCCGCTGATGAGTGCTTCTGATCTGTAGTTCTCATCGGCTATCAGATGTCTAGGCTTATCAGCAACTCTCATGATGCACCTCTGATGGACTTTTGGTAAGAGAACTCTGATGGAGCAGTTCTCATAGAGCAAGTCTGGTCGAGCAGTTCTGATGCACTTCTGATCTGATCCAAAATAGAGCAACTCTGATCGTCGACTACACTAATACTTACAATTAAAAAGTCTAATACATGAAATCTAATTTGGGGGTACTCTAACTTTCTAATCCTATAGCATCATCAAAATCTAATTACATTTATTCCTTACAACATCAAATATTTTTATAGTGGTTCAAGGAACATGTTCATCTAGTCCACTTTTGATTAAGCACCAAGTAATGTACAAATGACAAGATTTCCTCCTGCTCACTTAAGAAGCATTCCACGTCTTCTCCTCGATAGGCTTTTCTTGTCATCCGAGGTTTCCAAATTCCAAATGCTTCCTTAATTCCTGGCCTTTTTCACTGGACTCGTGGAAGTATCTCCACATAACTGCAATTACTTTGGTGTTCCTTCTTTGCAAGAAGTTTTCCTTTGAATAAAAAAAGGTTTCCTCCAGCATCTCCTGTTGCTTGATGTAGCTTTGAATATCACATAGAATTTGAAAAATCTCGAACAACATGATTGAGGATGTATTTGAGGATTTTAAAAATGTTCTTCCAATCAATAAAATCTAATTTGTTTTCTCGAAAAATTCTTAGTTTGTATATTTCCGCGTCATTCTTTCTTCAAGATTTGGTCCTTATAGTGAATGGTCATCTTCCCTTGGAGAGTTGGAGGAGGAAGATGACTTCATTTAATTCTCATGTCCTTAGAAGTGTATTGATTGAGTAATTATTTTTATTTTGGTAACGTTATTGGGTTCTCATGATCTGAAGTCAGTCAATGATTGCTTGGACGGTTGTGCAACGGATCGATAAATAGCATGTAATGCGCTTGTCTAGTGTTCTTCTGTTACTAGAAATTTCCTCACCAGCTATCTGTTAGTTTACTTAGCGTCTTTTTAAACTAACAAATTTCACTGCGTAAAGGCTGTTCTATTTCTGAATGGCGGTCTCTTTTTTAGTCGATTCTGCTAGGCCAAATTTATTCCATACAGATTTACCTTATGAACCCTGGTTTTGGCAGACTTGCTTGTTGCTGAATAGTTAATTACTTAAATAGGACTAAAACATGATAGCAAGACTGACCCAATTTATGAATTGGAAATTTAATAAAAAAAATACGGAGTATTTGTTTGCAAAATTTCCCCTACAAGTCTATAGCAAGAGAACATTATCAAACCTTTGTGCTCAACCTCATTGAAGACAAACTGGGCAACGAGCGTGAGGGTTATTTGTTCTTATGCTTTGCCAACGCACAACAAGAATGCTAAAACCTCTTTGGAATGCATTTTCCATGATCATGAGTTACAATTTTACTAGAGAAAATTTAATTTTAATAGTCTTTTTTTTGTAACAATCAATTGTATAGGTACACAAAGTGAAGATTAGTATTATGGAAAATACCGGCAACACAACATTCTTTACTTGAAATTATGCATGCAAATAAGTGTTTCGGAAAAAGGATGTTGATTTTTTTGTAGAAATTATATGAATTGATATTTACAAACAATAAGTGTATAATTCATATATGTTTTAAAATTAATGTATAAAAAGGTAACAATGATGTAGAAAATCTTGAGAAATCCAATTTGATCGAGAAGAGTGTAATGTTTTTGGCTCAAGTGCAAAATGACAATTCAAGGAAGGCGAGAATAGCTTTTTGCATTATCAAACTGAAGGCAGATGAAGACATCATTTCAAAACACGTTGGGGAACATCAATTACTGGGGTAAGTTTGTTGACACTACTAAATTGCATCTATCACACATAATGTTCAATTTACCACATTTAGCGTTTTAGGACATGGAAGACATTTGTGACCTGACTATGGAGAATGAGAAAGAAAAAGACACAATGGAAGCTGAGCAATTTGATATGACTTCAATCACCTCATATGGGATGAGGATAGCCTACTCGAGGCAAAAGGACTTATACTGATGATGATGAAGCAACCCTCTAGGAAATCTCCCCATGTGCTTGTGTCTACAACTAGGCTATTCATATATATATGAATATACAACCATGCTTCGTATACAAGCTAGTTGTACACAGACATTTTACACAGTGGTCAATTTGTCTGCACACTGGCAATTTTTTTCATTTTGTGAAGAAAACCGTTTTTTGCATCGACAAAAAAATCGTCGGTGCGGAAAACAATTTTCTTCACAAAACAAAACAACATTGTCTGTACAAAAGAAATTTGACTGGCGTGTAAAATGTTGTGTACAACGTGGATGTTTTCTTTTGGACTGTTTTCAGTCCCAGACCAGATAAGATCAGACCAGACTTTCGTAGTTATAAAATATACAGAGACCAGACGTTTACCAGACTAGACCAGCAAATTTCAGCCCAAAAGAAAACATCTTGGTACGTACAAACAACATTTCTCATGAATATATGATTTCCCTAAATTTGTGTTCTGTAACACAAACCCTCTTGTCCTTTATTTGAGTTACTGGCTATCAAGTTGCCTATATAATGATTTCACTAAATTTGGTTTACAATACAATCCCTGTCAAAGTGTCAAATCATATGTAGTATTTTTTATTTAATGTGGGCTGTGAATATTAAGTACAAATTTCATGTTGGTAATTCATAAATTTCATGTGCATAAGTATAGCAGCATTTACCATTTGCCTTTATCATTCAGAAATAGAAATAGTAAGAACATAAAAAAGAATAGTTCTCCTTATGAGTGATGATGAATATAAAAATATTAATATATAAAAATATGCAGAGTCAGTTGAAACATTAGAAAATTTAGCAAGTTCATTTCGAAGAAATTTTCTGCCTTTGGCACTATATAATTTAATGTGAAAAGTAAGTAAGAGATAATGAAATAATTATAAATTAAGGTTGTTGGTCAAAAATAGGACGCTCGTAGGCTTTTAGGAAAGTTACATAAGAACACTCAAGTAAGAATCAAGAAAGTAATATGAATAAGGAAAGTTGCTCAAGAGTTTGGTTGCCAGAAATAGCATATTGAAATTGCTTCCCCTAATCTGAATTACAACCTGACTTTTATAAGAGTATACAAATCATAACCGCTATCGATAATAATGACTAATTAATTACAACATTAATACGTAATTAAATACATAATTAAACAACTCATTAATTGCTTGACCGTTACTTTTCGTAGCTGGCCGGTCGGCCGGACTGGCAGGCTCCCCGCTGGGCTGGTAGGCAGGCTCTAGGCTGTGGACTTGGATTCACGGGTCCAAGTTCGGGGCTTGGGCCGATTAGGCCCTGGGCCTAGTCCCATAACTCCATAACGAGTCCCCCACTCCCTTAGTCGAGTAGTAGACTCGGCTAAGAGGGAGTAGTCCAAGTCAGTTGCTCTTATCCGAGACTGGAAGATCTCCACCCTTGTCCATGTCGGGGAGATGCCTCATTAAAAACCTTCATTAGGAAAAAACTCAATGGGAAAAAATCCTAATGAAGGGAAAAAGAGTACATCCGTCGCCCCCAAGATGAAGCAAGAGGTGAAATCCTCAGCCTTTATTGCAATGTTCGCCATGCGAAAAGGATGGCTAGAACCGTTCTTCTCATTGGGCTCGTACTCATCAGGCTCGTCTTCGTTCAATCGTACCTACGCATAAAAGCAATAGGTGTAGAATGGAGCATTTGGTTTGTCGTCGAACCACGGTTCAGTGAGTACGTAAGTGAGCCGGACTCACTACTCGAAAAGAGTGACATCAAGTTCCCAAGTTAGGCCTCAACCCAGCCTCCGAAAGAAAGATTGAATCCGTGAGTAAGTGAGTCGGACTCACAATTCGAACGGATAATCCAACCCCAAAGAACTAAAGTATATCAACCTTTTCGGGAAATGTGAATGTCAATTAAGTGACAAAATTGCTCGGGAGAGCGTGGCTGTAGGCCCCTAACAAGAGTTTAACTCGCCGCCCGAGGTTAGTAGTCCGAACCCACAAGTAAAAACTTTTGAACGGATGACTCGTCCCCCCGAGGTCGGAGTGTGATGCACTAGGAAGAGGTAAGAGCATGCAAGAACTCGTATGAAATCAAGAGTGTGCGGCATTAACATTTATATTGGAGCTTATTAATCGCCACACCCATATGACATGATCCGGTGGCGCGAGTGTGTGTGCTCGACCGTTGTATGAGTGCGTGTGCTCGCCCGGTGTACGTGAGTGATCGGATTTCATAAGTCCGCAGGGACGGAGCCACAGGTATGGATATGGTGTCAATTGACACCACTAATTTTTTTTTAGTTTTATATATATATAGATGTAAATTTTCTAAAAACTAATTTGACACCACCAATATAAATGAAATGTTGTCAATTGACACCACTCAAATATTTTTGGTAATTATATATAAATTAAAGGTAATCTATTCTAAAAATTAATTTAACACCATCTCTATGAATGCAACGAGGGTCAAAGTATAAATATATATGAAATAATTACATATCTATCACTACTAGAATTTCTTTCATTTGGTGCTCCTTATTTGCTGCGGTTATAAAGTAACAGCAGCAATTATATACGATTTTGATAGTTATTGCTGCGCTCACAAGAGGAACCGCAGCAAATGTTAGTTTTTCTCATCTTTTTGATGCGGTCACGCTTAAACCGTAGCAATATGTCAATATGTATTGACTATGTGATGCGGGTCTGTAGAAACCTCAGCAATTATGGTGCTGCTTAGGTATTTTTTCTAGCGAACTTCACAACCTTCACTGATACCTAATCGACCCCTCCTAAACGTTAAACACAATTCCACCCAAATCGCCGCCGCTCTACCAGAAGCAAAGCCGACGCCCTCTCGGCATCAAACTGCCGACGCCCCACATTAAGTCATAGCTACACCTTCAACCGCCCTCTCCTCCGCCTCACACCTTTATCCGCCTCCTGCCGCTCATTTTTTAGAGGTATATTGCTCGATCTTTTATCATTTGAATACTTTTTCTTTTTAACTATGTATCGTTTTTTATGAAAAATGTAATAGTTCTATGAATTCGTAAAGTTAGTGGTTGCTTCATGAGGCCGGAGACCTGGAGTGGACGGACGGAACCTTCCAGGCGTCATACACGGCCGGCTGCGGCTTCTCACCTGCAGTGTGGATGAGCAGCTCTGTCCGGCTCTCTTTTTCCTGCGAAGTGCTGTTGGAATCAAGGATGTTAGCAGATGGACGACCTGCTTTCCTATCCTGTTCTAGGCTCGACTATATTCAGAAACTAGGGTTTTCAAAAGGAGACGCCATATTAATGTTCAGGGGGTCCTTTCCTTGTTCTGCTATAGTGTTGAAGAGAATATGGAGCTAAAATTCAATTACTTTATGTTGAAATGGGGAGGGAGTAGAAGGAACTGATTGATTTCCCTCAATACTTCTCCTATAGCTTAGAAAAGAGGATAAAACCTAGACATCAGACTTGTAAGGAGAAAGGGTTGTATTTGTCCTTGCCTTTCATGTTGAAGTTGCCAGAGGTGCTATTTCAAGAGAGATTGCAGGTATGCTGTAATTCATCTATGCCGGTGAGATATTCTCCTTTGTGGTGTGTCGGAATCTGATCATATGTAAAGATATAATTTTCTATCTAATTGATCATTTCCATGCATATGTTATTGCGACAGAAAGTGTAATACTTCACATGTTTTAGTACATGTTTGATAATTTGCGTCTTCAGCACCCACACAAAAAAAAAAGAGGCTGAGAGGGGAATCGTGGCGAAACTTTGATAGATAACCCGTTACCGATGATCTTTGTGCTGACGGCTAAGGAGTCTGTAGATTAACCGTTGCTTTCACGCTTATTGTGATTCATACTCGAACATATTCTGGGAGTGGGATGCTCCATTGTGCCACACGAATCTGATGATTCTGGTATTCAGCCATTCAACTTAAATTCTCCCTCCTACCCATAATTACCTTCTTAAATTATCATTCCTTTATTTAAATTCTCACTTCTAATTCAATGTGAACCGAAGATGATTCTTGTAGCAGGTCGATTATTGCAAGCTCTGGACTAGGAGAAGAAGAGGTTAGGGTATTAAACTGGTATAAATCTTACAGAGCCTCTCTGTAAGTATGTACATCCTGTTTGGTTATATCTTTCTATTGTTTGACTTTATTACATTTCTTGTTCTTCTGTCTGAGTGTTTTTAAGTTCACCTTTTAAAAAATGCAAGTAACGAAAAAGTTTTCTTTCTCGACTAAAATTTGACCGAAGCAACATAATAATTACATGCATCTAGAAATTGATGTCAATATGTGTTATTTGTTGGTTTTTGTGGGAAATAATCAAAGTTTGATATATGTGGATTTCATTGCATTAATGTGGGTGAGGTTAATATTATTGTCATAGCCTTTATAACAATCTGTTATATGTGTAGTTATTCACAAAAAAACATTTGTACCTTAACACCACGTATGTAGTGGAATTTGATAATGTGTTAGTAAACAGAACTATTTATCATCTAAAGTTTTAGAAGTTGGAAACAGGTTCAAAGATTAAAATACTTGAAGCATGTAAATCTGTATGCATGAAAACTAAATTCCACTTTTGATGAAGTAAATACCTAGAAAACTCTTCAAAACTTTGTCATTTAACTGAAGTTTATTACTACCTATTACTTTGGATTTATAAATTAATGTTTAAAGTGTATTCTTACTTAGTTTATTTAGTTACTTATCATTTTACTAAAATTTTATGTTTCAGACTTGGCATAAAGCATAACAATTCAGATTTGGAAGAATGAGGTTGGATATACTTCATACTAACTCCGTCCTAAAACACTTTGTCATCTTGAAAACTTTGACCAACTACATATTTTTATTGGAAATTATTTATAATATAAAAATAATATGAAAATATTCTTTGTTAAAAAATACTTTCATAAGAGTATAAAATTTATAATTTTCATAATATTATTCTAATCAAAATGAAGGTATAGATTTTAGGAATTGGCCAAGTATTTTGGGATGGAGGTAGTATAACATATGTAGTATTTTCTATTACTCCTATATTGGCTTGTGTGTAAATAATTTAAAATTATTTTTGTGTGTACATAATCTAAAATTATACACTATTTGCAAGGACTTAGAAACATATTTAAGCCATATTTATATATTGGACATCTCAACTATTGTAAAATTCAACTTCTCTTGGTATTTTATGAATTCCCTCACCTTTATACTTCTATGATTTTCTCTCAGAAACATATCTGAACTGTAATATTAGGTAATGCAGGCTGAAATTCGGGAGGATGAGATGGATAATTGTAGGCACAAGTTCAAAACTTCAGATTATATGGAGGGTAGCAAGATGTTATATACCAGGAGTATGTTTTGGTGCTTTGGTAACATTTATCCAAGTTATTTATTATAAATTTTGTAAAAATAAGTATTGTTGAGGTTTATTCCTTCAACCTTCGGGCCCAACACGTAAGCCCAAAGATTTCGAATGGAGTGTATGTGATTAAACTAGCCCAACAAGCAGATGATATGGATTAGAAAGGCAGTAAGGTAGCAAGTAAATGATTAGGTATTATTATCTCTTAATAACTCCCTAATACACTACTTTTCGCTAAGGCTCCGTCGGCCGCTCGTCTTACAAGGCAGTAGAAGTGCTGCGAGTAAGAATGCTATAGCTAGAGTGCTAATAATAGAAAGTTGCCAACCCCTTACAATGAAATAAATGCTTCTATTTATACCCGCCAATGGGCAGGTGGCTATGCTGACGTGGAGGCCTGCGGACCGCTTGTGTCCCAACCACCAAATCTTCTGCATTAAATGCACTTCCCGCCAGAATCTAAGCTTCCCGCCTAAATAATGGGGACGTTCGTCCGCCAGGGGGTGAGCTGGGTCACTCCAAGTGACCCTCAAGAGACTTCGGCTGTTCGTCCCCTGACCTTGGTGGATTCTCTCCATGTGGACTGGATCTCCTCCGACGATCATGGGCCTGCCCAGGAGACGTTCGTCGTTGTCCCTGGTGGCCAGTGGTCCTGCCCCTTACCTCTGCACATA
Source organism: Cuscuta epithymum (assembly GCA_945859915.1). Lineage (NCBI taxonomy): Eukaryota > Viridiplantae > Streptophyta > Magnoliopsida > Solanales > Convolvulaceae > Cuscuta > Cuscuta epithymum. The sequence continues at coordinate 184,280 of CAMAPF010000997.1, forward strand.
CGTTCGTCGCGATGGGCCGTTTGAAACCTGGACCCCCCAATTCCAGACGTTCGTCTCTTCCCAAGGGTCATGGGCCTGCGCCCAGCCTGGTCCTAGCATGACGTGCGTCTGATAGAAAAAAGGGGTTAATGGGCCGGACCTCGGCCTGGGCCATTATCCCAACACAAGTCCCCCACTTCTGATGTTCTGGGCATGCGCAGGACATAAGGAAGTATAGATGCCCCGAAATGGACGTTCGTGGTCATGGTGCTTAACAGCTGTCGACGGTTCAGGAAACGAGGTGACGGCTGCTGTAGCGGCGGTGCATTTTCCGAGGAAATGCCATCATTACGCTTTCGTCCCACGCACAGCGCGTGAGACGGAATACGCTCCTTGCCACGTGTCCGTCCCTCGTTGGTCCCCCCATCGGTGTCTCTCCTATAAATGTCGGGTTTTCCCTCTTGGTTAGGGTTCCCGATTTCTGCTCTCTTGTCTTCGAATTTCCGCAGCTCTTCAAGTCTTCTCCCGCTTCCAAGTTCGGCTAATCCCCCTAAGGTAACTTCCATCTTCTGCTTCTTTTTCTTGTCTTGAATTCTTGCCGCGATGGTTTCGATGGAGATCTCGTCAAGTTCTGGTTCGGGTTCATCGGGTTCCTCCTCGGGTTCCTCTTCCGACTCCGGTTCACGCTCTTCGGGCGAAGTTAGCACTTCCGGTAGTTCTGGCTCGGCCCCTACCGTGGGAACTGTTCAGGCCGGGGAAGCCCAAATTGGTGTTGTTGCGACTGTCCCTGGTGAGGAGGGTGCTGATTCGGGGGAGCAAAACAGTATGGCTCTCGATGTGGTGGATCCCGTGGTTGAAGACGGGGAACAGGAGTCCGCCAGTGAGGACGGTCGTCCGGACGGATATGATTCTGGGGTCGAGGCCCAGGACGGTTCCGACATCGAAGTTTTTGACCTCGGGCTAAAGATAGATGTGGAGAGGCATCTATGCCCGATCAAGAATGTCCTCTGTCATGAGCAGATCTTCTCACCGGTGGCCCTTAACAAGCTCAAGGTGTTCTTCCCCCCTCCGTCCGTATACAGCCTCCGCGGCGCAACCCACGTGATGAGGAGACGTCCAGGGATGATTATGGTGCTTCTGGACTCCATCGAGGCTGGGCTGCGTTTCCCTCTCCATCCGTTCTTTGTGGAATTCTTTTGCTGTTACCAGATAGCCCCCGCTCAACTCATGCCGAATTCCTATCGGTGGCTCTCCGCCTTCCTAGTCCGTTGCAAGGACAATGGGGTCACCGCCACTTTGGATCTGTTCCATTACTTCTATCGGCTCACCCCCCAGAATTCCGACGGTTTCCTGAGCATTGCAGCCCGTCCGAAGCGGAGGTTGTTCAGCGGAGCACCGAGTTCCATCCATGACTGGAAAAACCGGTTCTTCTTTGTGCGGTATGCGGATGCTCGTCTGCCACTACGGTGGAATGGCTATCCGCCCAAGATAGGGTCCCCGGAGCTGACCGACGATCTGGAGGAAGACATCAGGAAGATCTCGACGGGCGGCGTCCGGCCCTTAGATGACTTCCTAACTTTCGAGGAACTCGCCGCGGCAGGAATAGGTACCGCCCATGCTCTCGGACATCTCCCCTTCTACGCTCGTCTCGGGGTATTGGGCGGTCCTGACCTCCGAGGTGAGTTATTCCTGACGCTCGTCCATCTAACGCATTTCCCTTGTTTCTCCTTTCAGGTCTTCCCCCAACTCAAGAACAAATGAATCACGAGAAGCTCCTCAGGACGAGGAAAGGTAAAGGTGTTGCCGCCGATGCTGCCCTTGCCAAAGCCAAAGCCGTTCAGGCAGCCGACTCCAACTCTTCCGCCTCCCAGGCCGATCGTCGCACCGTGGAGGCGGAGCAGCACCTCATTGCCACAGTGATGGCACAGGGGTCCCAGGCCCCAGTCCTTGACTCTGGCGTCCCCGAGGTCGTGGTGCCTCTGCAGGCCGTCCATCCCCAGGAGGGGGAGAAGGTGGACAAGAAGTCCAAAAGGCCCAGGGGAACTGGTTCTTCGGCCCCTGAAGGGCAAGGGGTGATCCTCCCCTCTCTCGGTCGTCCGGCGCATGACGTTTGGCAGGAGGTTGCCTCTCTGGCCGGCGTGGAGATGCCCCCCCGCACGTCTTCGGAAGCTTCCAATGCGGCTCTGGCTGCCGCTCTTCAGGTAAGATCTCGCTCCGCACACGTTGCCTGATTACTTCATTTTAATGTCTTGAAGTCTCACCTCCCGCATCTGATTTGTAGGTCGGGCTCTCCGTTCTGCAATCTGAGGCTGCCCGAGACGCCGAGGTCCTCCAGGCGAGGAATAAGGCAGATGCTGCCCTGAAGAAGGCGAGAGAGGCCGCTCGTCTCCAGGAGAAGGAGCTGGCGGCCAAAGACAAAGAGCTGCAGGCCGCCCTGAAGGTAGCCCGTGAGTCCTCCGCGAAGCTTGCGGTTCTGGAGAAGGCCGGGTTCAAGCTCGTCCCAGCTCTCCCTGCCCCCAAAGACGAGGCCCCTGAATGGCTCGTCGACGATTCTGGGTACCACAACTCCGGGGCCTTCATGATTGCAGCCCAGAAGTACCTTGGGGGCGCCTTTGGTGATGTATTCGCCGCCGAGCTGCAAAAGCAGGCGCCAAAGGACCGCCTCAAATTCGGGGTCCGAATCCTGGAGAGCGCGCCCCTGGCCGAGAAGTTTTTATATGATGTTGGGGATAGCTCCTTCGTCATCGGCTACAACGAGGGGGTAAAGGCCACGTTGCCGGTCTTCGCCGCTCTTCAGGGGCCCAATTTCGATCTGGCCGAGCATGCCTCAGATCCGGAGCTGATCCGAGCGGTCGGCAAGTTGAAAAGGGACGCCCGGCGGGAGGAGGCCAGAGCCAGAGGGGAGGTCCCGGAGCCCCCGTCCCCCGAGCCCGAGCCCGAGGAGGAGGAAGAAAACATCCCTGGGGGGTCCCGGCCTGTTTCTCCAAATTTTGTGTGATGTAGCTTGTAGTTTCTTTGTTTTGATCCTGTACTTATCCGGCCAGTAGAGCCGAAGAATATACAACTCTTTTTGCCTCATCATTGTCTCTACGTTCATGAACTCTTTTTATTTCCTTTCTTCGTTGGTAGCTTTTTGTTTTTCTTGGGGACGTTCATGTCCACAACTCGCCAATGCATCCCAATCTTTCGGGATACGAACGTGTGCCTGAGAGCACCACCCATGTGTACCATCCCCAATGCCGTTCGTCGGAAGGAAGACGTGCGGGGATGCGACCGTATTCTTTCGAACCAGTTGATGAAGACGCCCGTCCCTTGGCTACTGGCATGACCATCCGTGGGGTCGTTCACGTCCACACTCCGTTCGTATCGGGAGATGAACGTATGCTTGGGAGCACCACCTATGTAACCACTCCCCCATACGTGCGGGTTGTGGCCGTAATCTCCCGGATCAGAGTTGGCGAAGACGCTCCTCCCGTGGCTACTGGCATAACCATCCGAGTAGTGCGCGCCCAACTTAAATTTGGCGGTGCGACGTTCGTCTGTTCGACCAGGTGTGGAGATACGAATGCACCTCTCCGAACAATGCCTTGATGGAGGAGCTTGCCGCTTCCGGAATAGCGTGGCCTTTTACGCCTGCGCTTAAGCAGACATCCCTTTCGGACGTGCGTCTGACGTGAACATGGGGTGCTCATGTCTACGTGCGTCTGCCGTGAACATGGCCAGCCATGTCTACGTGCGTTTGCCGTGAACATGGCCAGCCATGTCTACGTGCGTCTGCCGTGAACATGGCCTGTATGTACGCTCTCTGTTTGCCCCTTCTGGGGACGTTCGTGGTATCAAACCAGATTCCTTCGCAGTGACTGTGAGGTGACAACATCGAGGAGCCTTTAATACCGCGGTAGGTACCGGTATCCGGATGCCACGTGTTCCACCGTGACTGGCGCAACCCCGCGGTGCTGCCTATAAGTACCCAAGTCCTTGCGAATCCTCCATTTGCTCCATCTCTAGCTCTTGTGCTGCACAATCACTTCCTCTCTCTAGCTTTCTTTGGTATCGCTTCCGGCCCCAGCACCCGTAGGTACCGAACGTCGTCATGTCTTTGTCCATATCAGGGTCCCAAACTATTGATAGGTTCGACGATGGGTGCTCCTCTGGTGATGACCTAGAGTTCTATGAGCGGGGTATGCCACCATGGCCCCCCCGTCATCACCTGAATTTTTCCGGCGTTCGTCGTCAGCGCCAGCGTCTCCTGAACGCCGACCGTCGGTTGATAAGCCAATGGTTCCTTCCCCCAAGGGGTTACGACGATCGGATTTTGCGCAACCCAATGCGCCATCTGCCCGGCTATGTGGTGGTCCACTTGGACTCTGTCATAGCCGGCCTCCTGTTTCCCCTCCATAGCTTCCACATAGAGCTTTTTAGGGGCCTCCGGGTGACACCTGCTCAGTTCGTCCCCGCTGCTTATAGGATCATCGCGGGTTTTATAATTAGATGTCGCAGCGTTGACGTGGCCCCCACCGTGGATCTGCTGCAACACTTCTTCCGGTTATCTCCCTTCGGACGTACGGGGTACTTGACCCTGATCGCGCGTTCGTCCATGGTCCTGTTTTCAAATAACGCCGGGAATCCGGACGGCTGGGAGGAACGGTTCTTCCTTGCCGAAGTGGGCTCCCCGATGCCATTCTCCGATAGGTGGAACGCCTACCCGGTGAAGTCCATCCCGCCGCCCATGACGGATGAGGAGCTCGGCTATGCCAAGCGCATAGCTAGTCTTGGGGTTCAGAACCTCCGGTCGCTGGTGGCCGAGCCTTTTAAGGCCCGGGCCGGATTAGGTGCGTCTATTTGTACTTGCATTGTCCTGTCATCTTCTAGTTGTTATGGTTCTGAACGTCTTGATTTTCTGCCTGCAGGAATTTTCCCGACTATACCATCCATGGGGCGTACTCATATTACTTCGCATACCCATGGCCGCGACAATAAGCATGAGGACAAGGGCAGAAAGCCGCTCGTCCCCAAGATTGAGCCTCGGGCGATCAGGAGACGGACAGACGATGCACCGGAGGCCGGGGCTTCAAAGAGGCCCCGCATCGATGGTACTGCCTCCAAGGCCATCATAGTGGCCGATGACTCCGACGGTGAGCCGGGAAGTCCCTTGAAGCGGAAGCCGTCCTCCCGGAACAAGCCCCCTGTTTCCCCTCCGGCCAATTCTGAGGTCCGTCGACTTAGGGATGAAGATGTCCATGCTGCCAAGGGCTCTGACGATGCTCGTCCCCCTTCACCCCCAGAAAGCAACGGGTCCTCCCTTGGCCTTATCGAATTCTCGGGGGTTGGCCCTCGCAAGGAGTCGATGATGCTCTTCGGCCAGACCGCGTCTTCGATCTGGTGTGGCCTCAACCTCAAGGTCCCCCAAGATTTCGCCGCCCAGGAAGCTCCTGAGGATCTCCTGGAGTGTGGGCAGAGCACCCTTGACAAGGCCGGGTTATATTTCCACCGGGCTCGGATGGCCTTCGAGCATCAAGGCAAGGAGATGGCCCGGGTGCGGGCTGAATGCGACGCCCTTTTGAAGAACGCCAAGGGGAGGGACGGGACGCTTCAAGAAAAGGCTGACGCCTATGACAAGCTCGTCCAGGAGAGCATTTCCCAAAAAGAACTCCTTCGGAAGCAGGAGGCCGAGCTTGTGGACCTTCGCAGCCGGCTGTGGGCCGTGGAAAAGGCAAAGGTGGAAATCCGCCGTACGGGTGTGGATAACCATGTCCCCATCTACGAGGCCGATGTTTCAAAGATCAAGGAGTCTGGTTCCATCGAGTTCCAGAAATCCAAAGCCTATACCGGTGCCATTCATACCATGGCCATGAGGTTCCTTCCGAGGCTCGTCGGTGAGTTCTTGGCCACTTGTCCGGACCCTTATCTGGATGGCGTCAAATTGCTCCAGGCCACTCCCACTGGGGAACGCTTCCTCGATGATCTTGCCGACGATACTTATCTTAAGGGTATGGTCGGCCTCGTGGCAGAGAATCTTCCGGTTTTCGAGCGTCACTTTGGGGCTCCTTTTGATCCTGCGGCAGCTGGCTTCGATTCCCTGATGGTAGACGCCTATAAGGGGGCCCTTGAACTGCTGAGGGAGCGTAAGGAGCGTGAAGAAGCTGAGGCCAGGGAAAAAACCAAGCAGGTCCCCTTTACGGCCCCAACTCCTTACGCTGGCCAAACTTGACTCTCCGCTCATAGTCTGTACCTTACAATTATTTACACTGTAATTTACATCACACATTGTACTTTCCGGTCATCAGTACCGAAGAATAAAAATCATTGTTCGTTCCATGTTCGTCTAACATTTCTTGCTCCATTCCTCTTTCTTTCTCCTTTTTTTTTTTTTTTTTTTTTTTGGAGTCTTTTTATCAGTCTTCGTCCTTCCCTAGCTTCGTGGGTACTTGTCTCCTGGTTTCGCAGGAGACGTTCGCCATCCCCGCCTTGAGAAAAAACAGGTTTATCCACGTCGGGATTCCCTCTCTCCGTTCGTCCCCAGCCGCGAACTACTAGTCTTCTGGCTTCGCAGAAGGCTTTCGTCATGCGCTCATCAGGGGGAGGAACTAGGCTTCGTTCGTCCTTGTCGTTGTCCTACTAATCTTCTTACTTTGAAGAAGACGTTCGGTCATCCAACGATCGCAAGGAGGTCACTGGTTTATCCACGTCGGGATTCCCTGCTTCGTCGTCCCATGCTCGTGGCCCTACTAGCCTTCTGCTTTGGCAGAAGGTGTTCATCGATCCACGGGAAATGGGAGGAACTGGTTTATCCTGCCGAGGTTCCCTTTTGTACGTCTAGCCTCCCCCACGTTCCTACTAACCTCCGCGTCGGGAGACGTTCGTCATACGCGGCGAAGGAAGATCAGGCATACCTCGTCAAGACTCCCTCTCTCACAGGAGTCGTATCTCCCCTTCTCCTCTTTTTTCTCTTTTTTTTTTTTTTTTTTTTTTTTGAGGAGGAAATCGTTTCAATAGCACTTCGGCTTTTAATCTCTCTATAGGAAGTGAAGAACAGAAGTAATCCTTTTAATATAGAGATGACGATCGGCGGTGTTACATGGCACTTCGACCAAAATATTACAACGGTCTATCTCTAATTATTGGTAGAACTTCTTCAAGTGTTCGACGTTCCAGATCCCAGCGTGGTTCCCTTCCAAGGTGTGGAGGAGGAACGTCCCCTGGTTGTATCTTCTTATGACCTTGTACGGCCCTTCCCAGTTTTTGGCCATCTTGCCACCTTCGAGTGGCCTGCTCTTCTCTCTCTTCCTGAGTACGAGGTCCCCCGCTTCAATTTCGCGGATCTTCACCGCCTTGTTGAAGTATCTTTGGGTGGCTCGGTGATATTACTCCATGCGACGAGCTGCTAGGTCTCTTCGTTCCTCAATGAAATGGAGCTCCGCTCGTAGGTTTTCCTCGTTGTCCTCCGGCTGGAAGTGTTTCGTGCGATGTGTGGGCACTAGCACCTCTGTTGGCACCTTGGCCTGGAATCCGTATGCCAACGCAAAAGGTGTCTCGCCGGTTGCCGTCCTTGGGGTTGTTCTGTACGTCCAGAGTACGTAATTGAGCTGCTCCGGCCAGGTGGACGCGTAATCTTCCAATTTCTTTTTAATCCCATCCATGATGGTCCGGTTCATGTTCTCCACCTGGCCGTTGGCCTGTGGGTAGGCCACCGAGGCCTTAGAGTGCCTGATGCCCCACTTCGCCAGGTATGCCTCGAATCCTCTGCCGACGAACTGCCGACCATTGTCGGTGATGACCTGTTCTGGAATCCCGAAGCGGCATATAACATTCTGCCAGAGGAACTTCTGACATTGATATTCGGTGATGGAGGCCAGCGGCTCGGCCTCTACCCACTTTGTAAAGTAGTCAATTGCCACAATGACAAACTTCCTTCCGCCGGTCGTCGTCGGGAGAGGGCCCAGTAGATCTATGCCCCACCTGGCGAAGGGTAGTGCAATCGTCATCGGAGTGTAGAAGCTTGCCGGCCGCCCGGGGACGGGAGCATATTGCTGACATACTGCACACCTCCGAGTGTGGTTGAAGCAGTCCTGCTGGATGGTCGGCCAGTAATACCCTTGTAAGATGATCTTCCGAGCCAAAGTACGAGGGCCTTGGTGGCTGGAACAGATGCCTTTGTGTATCTCTTCAATGACGGCGCCAGTGTTGAGGTTTATTCCTTCAACCTTCGGGCCCAACACGTAAGCCCAAAGATTTCGAATGGAGTGTATGTGATTAAACTAGCCCAACAAGCAGATGATATGGATTAGAAAGGCAGTAAGGTAGCAAGTAAATAATTAGGTATTATTATCTCTTAATAACTCCCTAATACACTACTTTTCGCTAAGGCTCCGTCGGCCGCTCGTCTTACAAGGCAGTAGAAGTGCTGCGAGTAAGAATGCTATAGCTAGAGTGCTAATAATAGAAAGTTGCCAACCCCTTACAATGAAATAAATGCTTCTATTTATACCCGCCAATGGGCAGGTGGCTATGCTGACGTGGAGGCCTGCGGACCGCTTGTGTCCCAACCACCAAATCTTCTGCATTAAATGCACTTCCCGCCAGAATCTAAGCTTCCCGCCTAAATAATGGGGACGTTCGTCCGCCAGGGGGTGAGCTGGGTCACTCCAAGTGACCCTCAAGAGACTTCGGCTGTTCGTCCCCTGACCTTGGTGGATTCTCTCCATGTGGACTGGATCTCCTCCGACGATCATGGGCCTGCCCAGGAGACGTTCGTCGTTGTCCCTGGTGGCCAGTGGTCCTGCCCCTTACCTCTGCACATACGTTCGTCGCGATGGGCCGTTTGAAACCTGGACCCCCCAATTCCAGACGTTCGTCTCTTCCCAAGGGTCATGGGCCTGCGCCCAGCCTGGTCCTAGCATGACGTGCGTCTGATAGAAAAAAGGGGTTAATGGGCCGGACCTCGGCCTGGGCCATTATCCCAACAAGTATTGGTTTGGTAAATGTTGAAATAACCCAAGTGGTAAAAATGAATTTATTTGGCATTGATTTAATATGAAATCACCTTCGGGTCATTACTTGTTCCTCCTTATAATTTAATCGTAATCTAAATTGTTTCCGTTGCGTACTTTAGGCTGAAATTCCTGTTAGATTTAGAGCTATAAAGTCCTAGTAGAGCTATAGATCATAATCTGTTGCTACTTGCTTTGTCTCTTTCTAACTTGGATAATCTTTTTGGCAGAGCTTTATTGTAGCTTTCCTTGCAATTGTAGTTGCAACTTGTTGTACGGGAACTGATTCAAAACAATTTCAGGTTTGTCTAATAGTCTTTAATTTTTAAGATTTCTCATAGTATGATTTATTTAACCTAACATTTTTTATCCTTGGAAATAAAAAGTTCAATTGTTGAAGGATTCTAGGCACGAAGAGGAGCTGGAGGAGCAGGATCATGTTCCATATGGATATAGATTGTTCCACTTTGATTTTGCTACAAGGGTCATGTATTTTGCAATAGAGATTCATGATATTTAGACGATGTATTCTAGGTTTAATTTTGTTGTTGTATTGGATTATATAATGTTTTTGTGATATACGATAAGTGATATTGTTGGTGATTCATGAAATATATTGAAAACTATTTTTTCTTTTCAAACAAGTCTTGTTATGGTGTAAATATGTTTAAGTGTGTATTTAGAAATGTAAAAAAACAGGTTGCAATTTTGCTGTGGTAAATCTCAACTGCTTCGTTTTTAAAAAGAAGACCCGTAGCTGGTAAATCTTAACTGCTTCCTTTTAAAAAAGAAGACCTGCAACATGTTACATATCATAGTAGTATTTGCTGCGGTTGTTGTCCAACCGCCGCAAAAAGTATTTAATTTTTTTTATTAATTAGTATTTGCTGCGGTTCACAACCGCAACAAATAAGTAAAATCACATATTGCTGCTCCTCCAATTGCTGCGGTTACGAACCGCAGCAAATAGGTGAAAATAACCGCAGCAAATAAGCTTTTTTCTAGTAGTGTATCACATATAATCACACTATATCATAATGACTTTTAGTGATATTTTTGTAAATAAGTTTATTTCAGAAATATTTTGGAATTTAAGTCAAATATATACATAGTATATACTACGTATAATACAGAGCAATTTTTTATATCAAACCGTGTCATTGCACCTATAAAAGCATCATATTTGACCATCAAATAAGCTTTATTTTGATGCTTCAAAATAAATTTTTGATGATTTAAATGATTGAATTTGAAACAGAAAATGACTTTGTATCATTTTTATTATGTATTTGAGTGGTTGGGATATGAAATAACTATTTAATTGATATGTATTATTATTATTATTGGTGATAATTGACACTACCTTCACGGTTGATACTGTTAGTAATATTTGACACTAACATTAGAACATGAGGAGGTGTCGCAGTTATTAAGAAAAGTGAATTCTATGATTGATATTGAATTGATAGTGTAAGAATAAAGTAAAAATAATTTAGAATCAAACAAATTTTACATAATTTGATATAAGATAATCTTAGTGGGATAGACCGAAAAGGAAAGATGAGACAATCTTAACAGGAGTATCACGTAAAGTTATTTTCTCTATTTTAAAACTTGAAAATTGACTCAAAAACTGTAGACGACGTGTGATTATTAATAAGTTTGTTTTAATATCGTGTCATAGAAATAGTAGTTTAAGAAGTTTTGACACCACTGAACTGAATCGCTGGCTCCGTCCCTGCAAGTCCGTTTTCCAATGTTAAAATTACACACATTTGAAAAGAGTAAAAGCAATTATACCACTTAATCTTTCTTTTCAAGTGTTTCAATTTATGATTTTTTTAAAATCAAATTTTCTTTTGGTAGTGCAATACTTCGTATATGAGCATTTATAGAGAGTACTTAGCTTTTGGTACGGGACTGGACCGAATGCATTGCTGTAAATGAAGCTCACTATTGCTCTTCGTATTCAATTTTGGGTAATTCTATATACAGCCCCCTTTTACTAAACACACACACACCATTTCCGTTTTTTTGATAATTCCATTCCTATCCTTATCGTGAGTTAACGCCGCTAACGTTCTATGGAGACATCTGCTACCTTACTCCATTTCTAGCAGTACCCATCGACTGAAGTTTCCAAAAGCAGAACGAAGAAGCCAGATCGTCTCCATCCAAGCTACCAGTACCCCCAACAGATCGGATCGTCCATGGATGATCTCCATCACGAGACGAGACGGCGGTGAGTCCAGACACATCTACGGTCAGTAAGTTGCCAGATCTGGAAGTCCAACTAGCAGTTCCGAGCTGCCTCCACGCTACCATCGTTGGTACCGCTGCAATTGCTTTGTTGTGGTTCCAAGTACAGCAAGATGACTGTACAAAACTCTCGATTTCAATTTCGAAGTTAAAGGCAAGGGCGAGGAGCGTGGTTTCAGATTGAGTGCGCTGAAGAAGAGGAACTTTCAGATTGAGGCTTTTAAGCATCGGCCATTTATTGTTGTCCTTGAGGTACTAATCTTGAGAAAACATGCCTTACTTCTTCTGAGAAAAACACTCCTCTTGCTTTCCTAATCACCCCAGCTCTGCATGTTAATCAAATACACATAATTCAATAGAAACCATTTCTAAAATGTGACAAATTTCTTTAGAAAGGAGATTCTTGCCACTCACATGTCACCTCCCTCACAGTAACTAGTAACAATGCAAATAGATGATTCTTGTTTTTTATAATAAAATCTGGTTGATCAATTAGTTTGTTGGTACAAGGATAATACTTCTTGTTTGTAGTTTTTCTACCTTTTCCACCCAGCCATCCTTGTATTCAACAATCAGAACCAATCCTTTATTTTCATCCTTTCTTTAAGCTATGTTTGGATCCTGGAAATGCTTTAAATACTACCTTGGAATAAGCAAAGGAAAATGAAATATAATTATTGTTTTGAATTATTTAGAAGAGCTCAGGAAGTATTGTTTTGTCACCGAAGATGCTAGATCATCATGGTTAAGCAACTATTTCATGGATTCATGTTCACTTTTTTCGTGGACTCAAATTAATACGGAAGAAGTCCTCAACGTTTTCGGCCACTGTTTGTGATGGTTTATTTTTTTTTAATATTTTGTATTTGACTTAGTTTCACTGTGTGATTGATTGACAATAGAAATCCATGAATGTTAAAGCATATTAAAGGCTAGATACTTGTTAATTTGACAGGGCTGCAGATGGTGAGAGACTAGATGTTGAGAGACTACTTGTTATCTTGTAAATATTAAAGGCTACATACTTGGAACAATATGCAGATGGCTACATACTTGTTATTTTGTATCTTGGAATTGATGGTGAGAGACTAGAAGTTGGCACTACAGGTAAACTGCCTGTAAGTACCTCTCATACTACTATTTGTTCTCTGAATGAAATGCATATGGACTTTCTACTATTTGCAGTCACAGTGTGTGATTTATTTTACAACCAACCAGTCCGGAGGAAGCATATGTTATCCAAGTACCTCTCCTACTTTTTTTTACCAAGATAATTAAGTGCCATACTTCTTAATTTTGCAGGAAACTTCCCTACATTGGACTAGAACATAACACATTTTTTTGAAATAGGACATTCTGTTTTTAAAGGACTAATTCATTCCCTGGAGAAGTACTATTAAGTACTACCAGGTCTGTGTTAAGAACTGAGCGTGTTGTTAGGTGGACCGATTTCAGTTGAGACCGGCCAGATCAGACTTTGACAATAGTAATATGCACATAACATCTAACACACCTGGAAATTTTAGTCCAATTCAAAAGTGATATTTTACTCACTATTTCCACACAAAATTATTTGTTATGTTATGTTGGTTGTATGTTTGAGATTGAATCAAACACCTCATCTGGAAATGTTAACCATCTTATGTTGCTTACTGAATAAGCCACATATTTTAAGTAAGATCCTTTTCTTACTTGTTTGGTTGAAACTGTTATACCAAACACTTCCGAAAAAATTAGCATATCTCACCCACTTCAACCAATCAACTCTTAGTCTCTTACCAAATAGGCTAAACTAGGTCTCATCAAGTCCTTATTGACATGATTGGAGAAGTTTCATTATATGAGCTAGTCCAATGTTGTCAAAAGCTGCAGACTATGGCAGAACATCTTGCCAGTGATTAACCATATAAAATAACTTTAGTCTAAGAAAAGCGTCTAACACTTCTGGAAAAAAAATTAATGACTACAAAGTAATACACATTTAAACATAAATAAAATATAATCCCAGAATTGTATTCTCTGAACTCTGCCTTCCTTCCGTCATCCAAATTCAGCGGATTTTGACAATGAACTGTACAACAAGCAGAACCAAATTGTTTCTTATTAAGTGAAATTCTGTCAAAGAATAAAAAATATCAATAAGTTTTTAGAATGTACCTATTAATTTTCTTCAATGATAATAATTTCCTTAGGACGATCCCCCAAATGTGCTGAAACTATGCCATTGAAATCCTTAATACGAGCTAAATACGGGGTCTCCCACCCAATTGCGGATGGAAGTCTAAAACGATTCCAATTTGGAGCTATAGGAGGTATTGGTGCAGAAGGATCCATTGAAACCTACAATACATTTATAAAATAATGTTACATTATTAAAATTAATATATTCAATGTAGAATGCCAAAAAGTGCATAGAAAAAATTACAATACATAGTAATAAGTTATGTAAGTACCTGAACAAAGTGATTGTCATTTACGAAACCCAAGACTAAGACCTTATGATGTTGTTCCAGAGGTGGGCTAGATCGAAGTGGAAGAAATGTCACACACACCGACTTAGAAAGGTAGACCAAAACCACATTATATTTAGAAGCAATCAAATGACCCATGGCTGGTAGAGTCATCCAATTCTTATATGGTGCCGGAGTTCTGAAATAAGACAATTCTTCAAGTAATTTAGCAACATTTTCCGCAGCCTCATAGAAACTAACATAAAAAGGTCGATGGTTGCAGATCTCTTCAATCAACTCTTCACGAACTTTTGCCCACTTGTCTTCTCCAAAACCTAGCAAACGAGAAATAGCACGAAATCCACAATGTCCATCTGGCTTGACATCCATTATGTCAAATATATAGGGGTGTAAGTATGATGGAAAACAATCCAAATAATTTAGAAGACTTTTGGATTTTTTGTCAACTATTTTCTTCCTCACTTTTTTTAATGGAACACATTTTTTACTTAATTCAGAGTCACGCTTAGCAACTTCTAAATCAACAATTTCAAAATATGAAGGGTCACGTCGAGTTGAGGAATTTGCTTTAATTGGAGGACGACCCTTTGTCTTAGCCTTTTGGGGTGGTGGTATTAGGAATGTCGTTGCTGGATCACCTAATTCTCTTAACTTTCTCTTCAGTATTAGCTTTCCAGCCTGATCAGATTGCTCAAATCGTGTCCATATAGAGCTCATCTCACTGTCAATACTGACTTCAAATGAAGCCTCACCTTCTTGATATCTTTGCAAGTTTAAATGCATCCAATGAAGGTTAATATCTGAAATAGGAATAGGTCGACCATGTCTGACATGTTCTACAATTTCATGTGCACAAGGCAAGCCATGTGTGCTTTTCACGACACACCCACAAATTTTGACATCGTTGCCAACAGTAGTTCCTCTTTCAGACTCGGTCAGGATCAAGTTTAGTGCATGTCTTGACATTAATCCGCGCAGGTCCTTAAATAATTCCGGTTTGAAACTGTGTTCAACCACATTTAGACTTTGCTCAAATGAAGCCTTAATTTCGGTGTGTTGCAACTCAATTAAAGCGTTGATTATCGTCCAAGAACGATCGAAGTCCAATTGACTTGAGTGAAGCCATTTCTTCAACTTTGCATGTGCGCTCTCAGCTCTGCACACAGTAAAGAGAAATAAAATAAATATATTTTGAATGAATTTACTAAATTAAAAAATTGGAAATACATTGAATATGTCCATCACACCTATTCGTTGTCAAATTACCAAAATGCATGATTTTATTGGTCCAGGCTGCTACAAACCTCTCTTTATACAGATTCAACCATGTATCTCTCACATACTCAATGAGAGTAGGATACCTTTGGTAGTCACTTTCAATAGCATTTAAGTTTTTAGCATAGTCCTTTTCATCTGACGACCACATCAAGACACTCCAAGCTGCCATGAAATCGTCAGACTCTTCTTTGCATTTAAATAACTTCTTAGAATTTGCAAGCACATTTTTTGTGATATGAAATCTGCAAAGAAGATTTTTCGCTTCAGGAAACACTGTCTTAACAGATTTCATCAATGCCAAGTCTCTATCAGTGACAATTACATTAGGCATGGTATTAGATGCCATCAGTGTTTTTAACCTTTACATGTCACACCAACTATCTCTAGCAATGGAAACCCATATCGATTTGTTTTGTAGGTACAATCCATAAGCAACACTAATGGAAAGGCATGTAAAATAGTCACAGAAGCAGGATGTGCCCAAAACAAATCTGTCAAGCAATCAGTTGAATCATTCCTCCTATGCCATTCCACATAGGAGAAATCATTCAATCTTTTCATAAGTTGTTGCATTTGAGATCTTCCATCTCTCTCAATCTTTCTATGTTTTTGACGGACATTATAGATTGTCTTCAGTGTAGTAGTATTCTTCTCATTCTTCTCTTTGATCGTCATAAGTATGTTTCTCGGTTTAACCATATTCTTCGTCATATCTAAGAGCACGGTCTCTTCATCTTTACTTAATCTTCCCGTAAAAGAGTGCCCTTCAAGTTGTGCAGCTGGTGGGTGGTTGTGAGAGTCGCAAAGAACTTTTATACACCACTCATCATCTTTTTCTAATTTTACACCCTGCAACAAAAATGGACAACCATTTTTTTTGTTCCTGCCCTCCTACGACATGATGCTTCTTTACCTACTACTTTCTTAGGTTGCTTGTAAGTTCCACCACGCTCACAACCAAGACGCAGTCTGGCCTTTCTTCCATCATTTGCAGCTGAAGAAGAATTTATCACAATAACATAACCTAGATCCTTCCCGGTTTCTCGACTCCATGCAAGTAATTCATCCTTACTATTAAATACCTGTGGTATAAACTACTTCAATGAATTCTGTATGAAAAGCTCCTTAGAAATTCAATGTATTCCATACAAGTACCAGATTTTTTACTTACTTTATCTGTATGAAAAGCCCGTAAGGAATGCAATGAATTCAGCTGCTCTTCACAATTTAAATTCTGCATATCATGAAGAGCTCATTGAGATGCATATCAAATTATAGAATTAGAGAATGATCACCAGTAAAACAATTTACCTTCTCAACTTCTTGTTTATCATCAGCGTTTTCTTGGACATGGCAGATTATGTGGTCCATATTCTCCATTTTTATTTTTGAAGAATACTCATTTGAAAACACGATAAATACTACAAAAACCATTACCACAATATTATTGTGTAGTATATGTGGTTAAAATAAATTCGTCATGAAAACAAAAGTACAACTATTAAGAGGCAATTGTTTTGAAATATACTCAAGAAAAAATAATCAAACCTCGCAGAATAAGCAAGCATGTGTTTAGTGAATATACAAATGAACCTATAAAAACTTCAATTACTAAATCTATATTCATTAAAACAAAATACTACGCTATAAAATATGTATATCCTGAGAGCCAATTTTGTAGGCATTTTTGAGGAAATAAATTGTTCAGGTCTAAAATAGACATGGGAGCACATACAGACTCAGCCAGTTTAGGTTGTTAGTCAATCATACGTTTATATATAAGAAAAGACTATCTAATCCAGGTAATATTTTTTTGTAGAAATTTCCAAACCACATTCATAGGAATAAGAAGTGGATAGAATAAAAAATCTAGATTAAGTTGACCTTTTAAGGCATACAATGTCAAATTACATGATCTTTACATTTAACAATACTAGGTTTGTTCACATAAACTAGGTTTCTTACTTTTATTCAAATGTATAATGTATAATTACATTCTGTAAATCTATTGCTAGTAGTTTTGCTCAAGTGCTTGCACACGTTTTACCTTTTTTTTTCTTTCTAATATTCATCAGTATGAACTATGTAATCAGGCAATTTGGATGAAATCATGCAATAGGAGATGAAGTTATGCTTACTGAATGTGATCCTATCCATGCAGATTTCCCAACATCACCAATAAAAAGTAAAATATAAATAATATTTATGGCATTCAATCTGATATTGCAAGAAATCGAAGAAAGTATGAGACACTAGCACGAGCAGAACTGGTTGAGAAGTCTATTGCTTGAAAGAGAGTAAAACAACCTGAAATCCCAGGAGCTCACCCAAAGAAGGTTTCTTTCCTTTTACGCAGTAGTTATCTTGGATCAAATCTTCTGCTCCTCATAAAAATCCCAGGTCTACGTTTTTTTTGTGTTTGAGCCTTGCGCTTCCCAGGCTGAGTCGAGTAACAGGGGGCTGCGTTTAACGCTTGAGTCGAATAACAAGGGGGCTGCGTTTAACGCTTGAGTCGAATAACAGGGGGCTGTGTTTAAACGATCGTTAGGTCAGTAAGGGTAAATTAGATAATTGATTTATTTTAATTATTCTTATTTAATTTAGTGGCTGTGTTTAGTAAAAAGGGGGCTGTATATAGAATTACCCTTCAATTTTTTGGTATGATCTTGGCCCAAAAACCAAGTCTTGACAGCGTGTCGTTTTGACCCTAGCTTGCCCAACACCGTGCCTTCACGCTTGGCTGACAGAGCGGAAATCATCCGGAGTCCGAAGATAGAGGGTCCTTTGGCCATCACTGCTGCACGATAGGAGGATTGAGTGATCGGAGTTGCTGTGGTAGAGAACAGCGGCACCGATGGAGGAGCGGAAGCCGTCTACTGCCGCTGCCATCTGATGGGCCTTCGTCCGTCGTTGCCTGAGATGGGTGGTGTTCTTTGGATGTTCCAGGCTTGCGGGTCGCAAGTCGTGAAGAGACCTTGGCCGGTCATCTCCTGCAGGACTCTGGGGGCCCTGGCTAACGACCTGAACATCAGCGCCGGAATGCATTCGACGGCTGACGGGGGCCACACTTCTGGCTTTCCTAGCGACGGCGGCTACGGCTTGGAGCAATGGCTTGGTGAGATCCCGGCATGGAGGTCTGAAGCAACGGTGGCGGATTCCTGTCTATAGCGCACGCTGGCGGCAACATCTGCGGTTCAGATCTTTAAAGTTCCAGAATTGAAATTCCAGATTTTTGCATTTGGATCCGAAATTCCGAAATTGTGATGAGTTTTTGGGCATTCTGAGAGGAATCTCACCAGATTTTTTTCATTCCTTTACCACATTTTGAATCACGGGCCTGAAAAACTGCTAAAAACCTTCCATTTTCTGAATTTTTTTGGTTAATTTCTACTAAAGTGATCTGAGAGACAACAGAAGCCCTCAATGAAAGCACCAATGTTGGTCCAAAATAGGATGCTCGTAGGCTTTTAGGAAAGCTACCTAAGAACACTCAAGTAAGAATCAAGAAAGTAATATGAATAAGAAAAGTTGCTCAAGAGTTTGGTTGCCAGAAATAGCATATTGAAATTGCTTCCCCTAATCTGAATTACAACCTGACTTTTATAGACGTATACAAATCATAACCGCTATCGATAATAATGACTAATTAATTAAAACATTAATACGAAATTAAATACATAATTAAACAACGCATTAATTGCTTGACCGTTAATTTTCGTAGCTGATCGGTCAGCCGGATTGGCAGGCTCCAGGCTGTAGACTTGGATTCACGGGTCCAAGTTCTGGGCTTGGGCCGATTAGGCTCTGGGCCTAGTCCCATAACTCCATCACGAAGTGTTGATCCAAAATAGGACGCTCGTAGCCTCGTAGGCTTTTAGGAAAGCTACGTTAAACACTCAAGCAAGAATCAAGAAAGTAAGAACGAATATGGAAAGTAGCTAAAGAGCTTGATAGCCAGAAATTTCATGTCTAGTATTTGGAAAATGACTTGCCTTTTATAGGCGTTTACAAATCGTATCTGCTATCAATAATAATGACTAATTAATTACAACATTAATACGAAAATTAAATACATAATTAAACAACGCATTAATTGATTGACCGTTACTCTTCCTGATTGGCAGGTCGACCGAGCTGGCAAACTTCTGGCTAGGCTGTAGGCAGGCTCCAGGTTGTGGGCCTGGAACCCACGGTCCAAGCTCGGGGCTTGGACCGATTAGGCTTTGGGCCTAGTCCCATAACTCCATCAAAGGTGAAGATTAGGCCTGAGACCGGTTCGGTTCTTGTTAAATTTCGATGGAACCGTATTAAAAATTATAGTTGTTAAATTCAATTCGGTTCTAGTTAAAAATGTAGTTGTTAAATTCGGTTCACTTCTGGTTAAATTTGGTTCGGTTCTTACCTTTTTTCGGTTCCTTATAAAAATTTATTATCCTCCTAAAATAAACACATTTTACTTTTAGTTACATAAAAATTCAAATTTTCAAATCATGAAATTATGACCATTACATTATACATATGATATTCCAATGTTCAATTATCACAAAAATATCCACGTGCAAACATTAAATTTAAACATAAAAAAATATAAAGATTTAAATAGGCATCAATTGTCAAGCAGAAAGGTTTAATAACTCCAAGGTACACATTCAATAGCAGATAGTTCAACCCCAAAATAATACGATAGTATTCTTCTACTAGTAATGCACCACGAGTAAAAAGTATGTAATAATAAACTGACCAGTAATATTAGTAATTTACTTTGAACAAATAACAATGTAATCAGCTAAATATTAATTCCTTTTTAGGTGAACTCAAATAACAAATACAATTACAAATTACAAACAAACAATAAATATAAAAGTGGACTAAAGTAGTAAAATAACAACTCCTCGAATTGGTCCGGTCCAAAATATATAAGGTATATTATGCAAGACAAATATTCATGACAAGAATTTTCTGTCCAGAACGCCGACTGACCACCTCCATTTGTGATCGTGTTCTACATGAAGTGTAAGATCATATCCACCAAATTTCAGCTTAAAATTAAATCGGAAAGTGAGTTAATTAAAATATTGAAAAACATTGCATTTTTATACTACATATATATATTGACATAGTGTTTTTCAAATAATTTATTTAAGAGAATATTACCCGGAATAGGATTAAAAAGGTTTGAAAATTCCAAAATAGGACTGTCATATTTTTATTTCCAAAATAGGACTAATTACTGCCATGTTTTGGCAGTACCAGACTTCAAACATGACAGTATTTTCCAAACTTGGCAGTAGTTACTCCTATTTTGGGAATAAAAAACATGAAGGTCCTATTTTGGAATTTTCAAACGGTTTTAGTCCTATTTTGGGAACTTTCCCTTTATTTAATTGACTTCTCGATTGAATTTTAAGCTCAAATTTGGTGGACATAATCTATATTTCATGAAAAACAAGCTCACAAAATTTCATCAAAAAATTTCATCCAGAAGCACATCAAATGAAGATTACTATGCAGCGTATAAAAATGAGAATGAAGAGAAAGATTGTTACACATGGTACATTCTCATAGTTTGTTAACACTCTACAATGAGAATGTTACCTCATGGTACAATCACTTTATCATTTTTAATTTAGAGCAATAAAAGACCTTAATTAACCACATGAGGTGATTGGCAGAGCTATGGTACACTCTATTTAGAGCAATATAGAGACCAACAAGTATAGTGATTGTACCATGAGGTAACATTCTATTTAGAGCAATATAGAGACCTTAAAAATCTATATTTAATTTAGAGCAATAAAATGATAAAGTGATTATACCATGAGCAATAAAAAACCTTAATTACCACAGGTAGAGCGTTTATGGTACACTCTACTGCTACATTCAATTGCTACATTCTCATAGTTTGTTAACAAAATATAGTACGTCGAAGGTTAGTGATAAAAATCCCATTCAACATGTTTCTTTCTTTTAAAACATTTTTGTGACGTATTTCTAATCTTTCTTTTGATTCAAAAAAATAATTATTTTTTCAAACATGTAGAGTCTTTATTTCTGATTTGCATTTAGGAAGAGTCTTGAACACTTTCTAATTTGTTAACGGATCAGGAGTTAATGGTCGCAGAGTTTCACATTTTATAAACCATTTATAAAGAATAGCCAAAAAAAGTAGAGGAATTTCATTAATTAGATATTCATTACTTACAATGTCTAATTTTAAAAATAAAATATTTAGACTTTGACAATATTGCGTTATTTTAATACTTTGAGATCTTCTAAAACAAATGTTCACAATTTCCCTTTTAATTTTTTAACGGTGGTGAATTTTTGAAATATCAAGCCTATTTTGTAAATTTTGTTATTTTTTATTCTCTATTGTTTATGATTAACAAAAAGGTGACATAATATTTGCTTTAAAATATTGTGGACAAATAAAATAATTCATAATTTCTAGAATCGTTAAGGAAGAATATTCCATTGCCTAAGAAAAGTCTTTTCAAATGTTAACTTCAAGAAAAAGTTAAAAAGAATGTTTGCAAACAATAGTGCTTAAATTAAGGCTATGTTTGGCATGCAAAAGTAAGTGTCTTCTAGCTTTTGTACTATTTAAAAAGTTCTTAAAAGCTTTTAGTTGTGTGTTTGACATTCAAATTATTAAGAGCATCTATAAAAATAAAAGATCTTTTTTGAGATGCTACAGTGAGTAGCATCTCAGATAAGTCTGTAGCTTCTAGCATTAATTAGTCCCGACAGCTTGTATACCAAACGGAGTTAAACCAAACAGTCAGCTTTTTATCGAATAGCTACTGCATTTTTCTTTTAAAATCTTTTCAGTCACTAAAAGCTAATAGTTACTGAAAAGTTCATAAAAGTATCTTTTCAGCTAGTTGTGCCAAACATACCCTTAAGTACTTTAAAACTAAAAACAAGAAATATGTGGATGAGGGATTTCAAGTGTTTTATTTTTACCAAATACTAACTTTTGCTTCTCAAAACCATTTTTTATCAAATAGTATTATGTTTTGCTGTTAATTACATAGTACTTTTCATGTAATGTATCTGGAATTAATTAATTACTTAAACTAGAAACAAACACAAACGCTCATTATATTTAGAGAAATAAAAGACCTTAATTAACCACATAATGGAATTTGATCAGTTTGATATATTCCCCTAATCCCCCAACGCGTATAGAGAAAAGAAGCTTCAGAGCTAGTACCTAGACTTGATCTTAAACAGGGACTTGAAACAAGTCCAGTCTATGGTGTAGTTGTTGGGAAAGATATGTTTAAATATTAACAATACGAAGTATTAAGAAAACATCCACAGTAGCTATAGAGTTGATCATCTTAAGCAGGGAATTGAACAAGTCCAGTCCAGAATGACTATAAATATACACTCCCCTCCCTCTTGCTCTATCATCAATTATTCAACAACTTTTAACTATATAATCCTCAAACGCCTTTCATTCCACTTAAGAGAATGGCTTTTCGGTTCTTCATCTTTGCTATTTTGGCTATTACTATAGCTTCTTTTGGCAGTGCATCTGATCCCAGTCAATTACAAGACTTCTGTGTTGCAATTAATGATTCCAAAGCTGCTGGTATATATCCATCTCATATACCCAATTCAATTTCTTTAATTAGTGTTACTTTGGAGTTTGGACTTTAATTATGTCTATTAGTATATATGTTGATGTTTCTGTAATAATATAATATGCTTGTAGAAGGTAGTCACTCACTCTGCCACAAATTGATGTGCACTTTTTATGGGTCAACACAATTCAATTTAGAGTAACTATGATTTAAGTTTTCCGCTTCAATAAAGCTTAAGTTTTTATGGGTGAGCTTAGGCACATCACATGCCTAAAGTAAAGCACCAACTATTTCCATTAAACTTTATTAAATTTCTGTTATTATTGGTCACAAAAATTATTAGTTTTCTTCTTTGCACAGTTATCGATCATATTACTTTTAGTTTTTATTTCATCAAATTTGAAATAGTCTAAAGCGATGAAATTACATTGTGAATTAGTTCTTTGTATATATTACCTATGTATTCTTTTATTTTACAACAGTTTCCTTTTTGGACAATGTTTTAATCTTTGCAACTCTTCCCTTTAATGTGACGCTCTATTTATTAAAATAATTAAATACTCTTAATTACATTTTTCCTCAACTACTTTATCTTGCACGTGGAAAACCCTGATGATTGGTTTAGAGATTATATTTTGAAAATTATTCTAAAGTCATTCTAAAGCTAAGTCATAGTTTTTTGCATTGAAGAAAGTGATTTGTTGGTTTTTCATGACTATTACTCCTTTATATGTGTACATTTAAAAGCTGACTTTCCCTTTTTTATGGTAGTGTTTGTCAATGGAAAGATCTGCAAGAATCCGACAGATGTCGATGCGGGGGACTTTTTTCTCTCAGCGGGCCTTAACAAACCCGGAAATACATCAAATCAGCTTGGATCTGCAGTTTCAGCTGTGACTGTGGATACCCTACCTGGGTTGAACACTCTCGGCATTTCACTAGCTCGTATTGATTTTGCTCCCAACGGGGTCGTTCCTCCGCACACCCACCCTAGAGCATCGGAAGTCCTCGTGCTCTTGAAGGGTACTCTATACGTTGGATTTGTCCTTTCAAACCCTCAACCGGGAATGAAGAATAAGCTCTTTACTAAAATGTTGTACCCCGGAGATGTTTTTGTGTTTCCACAAGGCCTTATTCATTTTGAGCGCAACATCGGAAAGTCAAACGCTATTTCCTTATCAGGCTTAAGTAGCCAAAATCCAGGAGTTATTACGATCGGCAATGCTGTTTTTGGATCTAATCCACCCATCGATTCGGACGTTCTCACTAAAGCACTTCACGTCGACACCAAAGTTATTGAGTATCTTGAATCACAATTTTAGTATGATGACCATAAATAATTAGTACTTCTGATATCATGTAATAATAAACTCATGTAATAATACTTCCTTTATAGTATACTTTTATACATATATGTTATATGTATAATGTATAACATAATGTGAACACTCATAGGCATGCCTTCCGCTAGAGTTGATTGTCTTGGAATAAATTTGCTCTCTTTATTTCATTTGGAAAAGTACTTCGTATTAATCTTCACATTTGTTCAACTTTCATTTGACCACCTTTTATAAAGTTTATTAACACATAATTAAAGTCACCGTTCTCTGTTGGTAATCGTGAAAGTTAAACTATTGCATTTAAAAAATGGAGGTAGTAATCAGAAGCCACGTGAAAAGCTCAGAAGAGATGGTATTTAAGTCATCAGCGGAAATATGGATCGAGTCATTCATCAATGATTCATTCAACTTCAAACGACATGGGCAATCAAAGGCCGAGTTGTTCATATTTCAATCGATCATCCCTGCAGATGTTGACACTTCATCAGTTCATCTATATGTGTGTTAATTTGTGTGACAAATTTGACATGATATAGCAGTAGCATTCAAGCGTAACTTTTGTATTTGGGGTGGATATTTGTGTGATGGAGTGATCTCTTTATTCTCTTATCATATTTTTCTCATCTTCTTTCTTCTCGTGTTTTTGTTTTTATATCCTTGTGTGTGTGTGTTCATTTTATCCTTTATATTCTTTTGTTTTTGTATATTTTGCCTCTTTTTGTACTATCTTTTTTATCATAGCGATAAGTCCGTGTTTCAACACGCATTTGTGATAGTTATGGACAAAAGGAAATTTCACTGGAAAAAGTGGAGAGAGCTTTGTTTTCCTTTTGATGAAGATGGACTACGCTTTAAGTCCTTTAATTTGTAGATATTCAGAATGCTTTTTCACTAAGAATATTGTGGATTTGGAGGAATAAATCTACTTAATGGGCACAGTTTATGCATGCCAGATATCCTAGAGGTAATAACATGATAGCTAAATAACCTAAATAACCTTATTCACCTATTTGGAAGCGTATTTGTGATATTCATTTGCTTGGAATGGAGCTGAGAAGAAGGTATCTTTCAATGGAACCCCTCGTTGTATGGCAGCTTTACATTATCCTCTGCATATCACGAAATCAGAAGCACAAGATCGGTCACTTTCTCTTTCACTCACATATGGCATCCCAAACAAATTTTACCTATTAAGCTTTTCATGTGGAAGCTTTTTCACAATATTCTCCCCCTACCTGGCAATCTTGCTCGCTTTAATATCTGTTCTTTTCCCATTCAATGCCCCTTTTGCAAAAACAGTGAAGTTTCCACATCCCATATTTTTGTTCACTGTCCCAAGGTCAAGCCTATTTGGGAATACTACACGGAGATTATTTTTTATTCCTATTCCCACTGGGAGCTTTTCTGTTAGGCAATTTTGTTTTGCTTGGTGGCTTGAAGCTGGATTTAAGAGTATTCTGGACATTTATAAGCATATTATCCCAGGGGTTATACTTTGGCATATTTGGAAATCCTACGCAACCTATACTTGAATAGTAAAGGAGAGAGTGGTATTAATATCTCCTGGAATATTCGATCCTTTTTAAACTACCGGTCTGCTAGTCTAAAGCCATTGAAAAATCAAGCTCCCCCGGAATTTCTATTCGAAGAAGGCCTTATTTCTCCTACTACTAGATTCAAATCTCGAAATTGCTCTAAGGTTATTTAATTTGGCACAAACCGAGGAAATCTTATAAGTTAAATGTTGATGCGGCTTACCGTCCAAATCGAGCTGCTGGTGGGGCGATTCTGCGAAATGGCGGTGGGGATTTAGTCTTCGCCGGATGCTTCCCAATCTCTGCAAAATCCGCTCTGGAATCTAAACTAAGTGCTCTCTTCCTTGCGGTTCACTGTATTGTAGCATCTGGCTATAACTATGTTAGAAGTTGAATTTGATTCTTTAGCCTCGATCCTCCTCTTCCAAGCTGGTTCTTCTTCTCCGAAATATGCTCACATAACAGATCCTCTTTGCCGGATAGCTATCTCTTCGAACATTTCCTTCTCCCATTGTTATCCGGAGGTTAATCATGTTTCTCAGATGCTCGCTCAGGAATGCCATATGTGAGTGAAAGAGAAAGTGACCGATCTTGTGCTTCTGATTTCGTGATATGCAGAGGATAATGTAAAGCTGCCATACAACGAGGGGTTCCATTGAAAGATACCTTCTTCTCAGCTCCATTCCAAGCAAATGAATATCACAAATAGGCTTCCAAATAGGTTTTTTTTTTTTTTTTTTTTTTTTTTTAACCCCGGAAGGTCAACCACCAAAATCAGTGGGGTAAATGTCGGGGAGCATTTACCTGGTATTATTAAAAACCAAGAACGAGATACAATAGCTTCCAAATAGGTGAATAAGGTTATTTAGCTATCATGTTATTACAAACTTTGACCGGCAGAAGGATTAAAGAATGACAATAAATGATGTTTGTTTTTTACACTTTTACTCTTCATCCTAAAAATAGATGTCTTTAAGTTGGTGGAAAAAAAGTAAAAGTAAAGGTAATGTTGTCACTTTATTCTTATTTACATACCTAATATAGAAAATGAGAAATCATTTTGGGACAACCAATATAGGAAATTTTGCAAAACAAATTGAGACGGAGGGAGTATATTTTCTCAGACTGTCCAGTTTCCTAATCGGTTACTGGGTGCGTGTCTTTTGGATAAACAAGGTTGTCCGAATGTCCGCTTTTATTTTGTATTTTTATTTTACTTGGGTCCGGTCTACCCCCCCCCCCCCCCCCAAGTATCTTTAATTTAAATTTTCATGTATTTTTGGAAAGGGTATGCCCTTTTAGGAGAGGTTTGTGTCTGGTCCCCCTCTTCATCTGTATTTCTCCTTTTTATTAATAAAATCCAGTAGATGTTCCCCGGACATTTGCCCCACCGACTTAGGTGGTTTACCTACCGGGACCTTAAAAAAAGCGTCACATGACTCATAATTAGCTCAAGTCATGATTTACCGGGTTTTGGTGTGTGTTTTGGTATTTTTAGAGTCAGAATCAGGGAATTAAGTCTGACACTGACATTTGAGGAGTAATCAAGAGATTTGGGACGCATTTGAGAGTTGATTAGGAGCATTGGAGGTCAACGAGGTGTTAGAGATGAAGTCTTGAAGACAAAAGAGCTCTAAAATTGGCTACGAGATTAAAAAAGGGACGAATAGAGCTTGAAAAAGGCAATTAGGATGACTTTTTGTCACTCGTTCAAGCATATCTTTTTGTGGAAACATCAAAAGGACATGATTCAAGTTTCATATGGAACGTAACTTCAAGGTATACAATTCATATGAAGACACCATGACAAGAATGTGAGAGCCTCAAGGTGAAAACAGATGATGAAGTCAGATAATTGTTGTTGAGATTTCAGGATACGACCTTCCACCATTGTATTCATATCTTTTAATTGCATGACTCAATCCCAGCTTTTCGAGTTGTGGTGGATAGAAGATTGCATTATCTACAACTTTGGTGAAGAAAGAAAAGTCAGATTCGGATGGGAGAAGTGCATGCCGCGCGCACAAAGAAAGCACGTCGTGCACGGAAGAAGAAATCACGCAGAAGCTACTAGAGGCCGGCCACACACACCGTGCGTGGCAATTTTTCCGCTTTTTTGCTCCAGACGCATGGACGCCATGCACGCCGTGCGTGGTTGCCGTGCGTGCGCTCTAGGGATCCTTTTTCGGACATGATTATTCCATTTTCTTTTTAAACAGCCTGTAAATCCTTGTTTTGAGGGAGGGAGATTATAGAGAGACCTATGACAAAATTTCGAGTACTTTTCCGCTTTAATATTCAAGACCATGAGATTATTCGTAAGTTTCATCTTTTTAAATAATGACAATTAATTCTTTTCTTCTCAATTCTGTTGATTTCTCAATTATGAATTCTGAGTAGTTTTAATTAGAGATTTGAGATTGATGAATGTGTTAATTATGATCTAGGGTTAATTTCTTGATGGTTTAATTGCGTGATCTATATTTAATTTGTGTTTGAATAATTTAACTGATGTCTTTTGTAACCTAGTACAGCAAGTAGGATTATAATCGCATGTGGAATAAATTAAGAGAAATCTAATTTGTTCTAGGAGACTTTCACATACACTTAATCGTTCGCTAAGAGATTACTAACGGTTAGGGAGCCGTATGCTTGCTTGTTTTGGCAATAAATTAAAATCATGTTGCATGAGAGATCAGCCTGGTTCCCCAAATTATTGTACTCTACGCTGCGAGAGCGGTAAGAATTTAATATTGACCAGCGTTGCTTGATGTGAGTTTTCTCGCACTTAAAATGTAGAAGTAAAGTGGTAAAAGTACGAGTATTGTCTCCACAGGGACGAACAAAAGAGAAATAAGAATTAACTAAATTCTGCGATGAAAAAGAAATAAAAATAAATGCAATGGCACGAGATTTGACTGATGGGAAGATTGGAAAATTAAAGTGCAATTAAACGATTAAAAAGTTTGGTTCTTTCTAATTAACGACGAAGGGAACAAGGATTGATTGCGGGGTAACCAGATTTATAGTAGATCAGACTTAATTACATGAAATTAATTTAATTGAGCCTAGCTAATCATTACTAAGTTCTTACCGCTCTCGCAACGTAGAGTACAATAATTTAGGGGACCAGACTGATCTCTCATGCGACAGGTTCCTAAATTATTATCAAGACAAGCGAGCTTACGACCCCTTAATCGCTACTAATTTCTTAGCGAGCGATTAAGTGTATGTGAAGGTGTCTAAGAATAAACTAGATCTCACTTAATTTATTCTACAAGCAATCGTAATTCTAGCCACGGTTCTAGAGTACAAGAGATATTAATTAAATTATTCAAACACAAAGTAAACGACATTCATGCGATTAATCCATCAAGAAACTAGCCATACATCATGATTAACCCCTTCGTCAATCTCAAATCCCTAATTAAAACTACTCACTATTCATAATTGAAGAATCAACAGAATTGGGATGAATAGAAATAATTGTCATTAATTAAAAAGATTAAACTTACAAAGAATCCCTAAATCTTGACAATCCAAGCCTTGAAAAGATCTCAAAACTCGACCTAGGGTTTATCTCTCTAAGGTCATGTGTGTAAAACAGACAAATTGAGGCATATTTATAGAAAAAAACACGAAAATAGGTTGAATCGCACTACCGCACGGTCAACCGCACGCCGTGCGGGTTACCGTGCGGCCGCGTGGAAGTTAAATTACGTGCTCCGTGTTTCGCTCACCCGCACTACGTGCGGATCCCGCACGGTACAATAGTGCGGGTACTTCTGAATGGTGTTCTGGACCGCGAGACGTGCGGTTTCAGCCGCACGGTGTGCGGTTCAAACTTTTTTCACATCTAGCCCTCAGAATCACCTGCGGGGCGTGCGGTAACGACCCGCGGATTGCTCTAGAACCGTTTTCTTGTTATTTTCTTCCCCGATTGATCCAATCTTCATTCTTTAACCTTTTAAGCCTCAAATCATGCCTCTAAATCATCTCGTGGACCTCTGATGCCTCTCGCTAGCTCTCGAAAATATCCCGAATCTTCTCAACTTGAGCTCAAATGCTGATGCAGGGTCCGAATTCTTCCTTTTCTTCAACAAATGAAACCAAACCCATTAAACCGTGACTTTTAACTACTCTTGGGTGAAATCTCTGAGGTGACAGAGTTCACACTCTTGAAAGATTGAATCCTAGATATGATAAATTAAAGTATTGTAAATTAAATGACATCATAGATTTTCATAGTGATTCAATGAACATGTTCCTCTAGTCCGGTTTCTACTAAGCATTAAGTAATGTACAAATTACAAGATTTCCTCCTGCACACTTAAGAAGCACTCCACCGTCATTTTCATTGGACTCCTTGAAGTATCCCCACATCACTCCAGTTACTTTGGCGTCCCATCTTTGCATGAAGTTTTCTTTCAAATAAAAAGGGTTTCCTACAGCTTCTCCCATTGCTTGATGTAGCTTTGAATATCACGGAGTGTTTGAAAAAACTCGAAGAACTTGATTGAGGACTTAAATTGAGGATGTTCAAAAATGTTCTTCCAATCAATTAGATCTGATTTGTTGTGTCAAAAAATTCTCAATTCGTATATTTTCATGTCATTCTTTCTTCAAGATTTGGTCCTTCTCATAGTGAATGCTCATCTTCCCTTTGGAGGAGGAAGATGACTTCATTTAATGTTCATGTCCTAAGATGTGTATTGTTGAGTAATTATTTATATTTTGGTCACGTTATTGGGTTCTCGTGATCCGCAGTCAATAATTGCTTGGAAGTTTGTGTAGCGGATCGGATAATTAGCATTTAATGCGTTTGTCTTGTGTTCTTCTATTACTATATCTTTCCTTGTCAGCTATATGTTAGCTTGCTTAGCGTCCTCTTCAACTAACCAATTTCACTGCATAAGGGCTTCTCTATTTATGAATGGCAATCCATGTTTTAGTCAATTCAAGTAGGCCAATTTTTTTTCCCGTACAAATTTTCCTTACGAACGTTAGTTAAGGCAGACTTGCTTATTGCTAGAATCTAGGCAGACTTAGACTAATGTTTTACAATAGAAATACTAATACATTTCAAACTATTTAGGGGATATTCTAACCTCCTAGTTACACAACATCATCAAATTCTAATTACAATTTATTTCTTAGAGAGAATTCAGATTAGAAACTATACACAATATTACGTTACTAGCAGTCTAGCAACTTCTATATCTAGATGATGTATCTCTAAATTTGGTGTTTGGGTTGATCCATCCCACCAACATGGAATTCACGCTCATCCAATTTTCGATGTCCTCAACCCGTGTTGTAGGTTGATGGATGGTATCATCAAGGAAGACAAAATTTCTCTAAATTCGCTCTGAAATCATGTTCCATAGAGGACCAGAGGTCCTCCATTCTCGATAGTTTAATTCCCTCTAAGTGTCACGCCACAAATATTTACCCTTGGGAAATCTGCATCATGCAAGAAATAGGGAGATGAAGTATCGCTAATCTTACGTCATTCGACTTCATTTCTCACATTTGAGATGAAAAAGGTTCGGTTTCAGGGTTGTCCATGGTTTTAAAAAATAGAGAAATGAGAGATCGATGTTGAAGATCATGGCACTACTCTAATACCATATCAAAGAGCAAGTGAATATTAAGAGTAAAGTTTATTTCTTGCGTCTCTGTTAACAATTGAATGTACATGAATATATACAACAAAAATGCTGCTTGTACACATATGTTGTACACGGTTCGCAAACTGTATAAATATTCCAATTTTTTATACCTTTTTTTACCCCTCCCCTCTTGCACACCCTCTCTCTTCGATCTGTTTTAGCCTTCTCCCACTCCGTTGTTTTCACGTTTGGCGTGTTTCTCTCGTGAACAGCCTCTCACGTTCAGCTGGGTTAGCCATCACCTTATCTATTCTTCCATATTATTCAATGGAATGCAACGAACATGAGATATCTGATGTTCCCAATGGTTGTGGGTGACGTCGGTAGCGGATTTAGACGGTGCCGAAAGTTTGAACATGGAGGTTTCCTTGGACATCAAAGAAGTTGAAAGGGATAATGTGGATGTCAAAGGAGTTGAAATGAACGCCATCAATGTCTTAGATGATCTTGGTAGGTGTTTATATTCTGGTGGCTTCAGTTTCATATTCATTCGAACTAAACTTGAACATGCATTCGCATCCACAAATATTTTGTAAGTGCAGTGCTTGTAAATATGAACATGGGTTTACAATGCATGTGTGGGGGAAGACATGATGAGTACATGTCTGTATGGGCAGATAAGTTCATTTTTGTTGTACACAAAATAAATGTATGTATGATCATATGACTAGTGTGTATGTGTTGTATAAGATGATGTGTTTTGTGGGTGTTTATGTTGTTTTGTACATGACTTTATGTGTGTGTGTATTTTGGTATTGGTTTATTTTTAGACAAGTGGTGTAAGTTTTCTGTTTCCACAGACGTACATGGTTGTGATCTACACAGTATTGTCTGTGTGGGCAGACAAGTTCATTCCTGTTGTACACAAAAGAAATGTCTATTTGAGCATATGACTAGTTGTATGTGTTGTATAGATGATGAGTTTTGTGGTTGTTTATGTTGTTGTAGTTGTTTTGTCACTTTTGTGTGTGCGTGCACTTTGGTATTGGTTAATTAATAGACAAGTGGTGATGGAATTGTCTGTACTCACAAACGTATGTTGTTATGATATGCACAGTACTCTGTACTTTCAGACTTATAATATACTACGAAGTATGATTTTTTATACTCATTGTATACAGTTGTTTGTAGTGTGTAAAGTTTATATGTGTAAATTGTAAAATGCTACCATTGTTGTAAAATGTATGACACGTGTTGAAAATATAATGGGTTATTTTTTATCTTCTCTCTAGCTCTGTGAGTCGCAGGTTCGTCCTCCTCAAGCATGTGCGGCAGCGATGCCGCCGGTGGTGGGAATTGGACCGACGGCAACACGGCCCAAGGGATCCTACCACTACAACAAATTTACGTTTTCCCTACATGTTATCTTTGTGTGCAAAGATAGTTTTTTGTAGTCTTAATTCTTTCCCAACAAATTTAATTTGTGGCCATATTTGTAGGGCAAAGCTTGAAGCAAAAGAGATTAGCTCACAAATAGTGACACTTTGTATGGGCATATATATGAAGACAAATCTTAAGCATACAAATTAAATTTGTGTGTATAGCTCTCTTGTCACAAATGTATTCATGGAGACACATTAATTATGCCCACACATTATTTTTTCCGGGACATGTCATAGTACACAAATGCTTTAGCATACAACACGTCTGTCTCCAAAGAATACGTAGTAATTTTAACCAATTGTAATTTAGAGCCACATATCTATGTGCACAAAATGTATATATCCAATAATTTCCATAAATGTGTACAAATTCAATTGTATAAGGAAGAATATTCATTACAAAATTCATGATAAATTTAAATTTAACTTAGCTTCATTAAAATTACAACAATGAAAGTACGAATCATTGATAACCGCTTTCGCGGCGTTGTAGTAAAACGGAGTCTAACCTTTCGGTTTTTCCCCGAGTATCGTGTCTCTCGAGGAATGGCGGAGGAGGTTCTTGATTTTAAGTCCAGTCACAGGTTATCGCAAATTATTGGAAGCTTTCCAAATTAAACTTTTGATTGATTTTCTAAACTACTTTTTGGTAAGGAAAGTAAATTAAATTGTGCAAATACTAATGATGGCTCAAAAATAAACTAAAGAAAAAAATATATAATATTAAACTTAAATGGATTGATGCAAATAAGGGCAATGAATTGAGTACTTAGAAATGGATATATTCTTGGACCTAGTAATTAGGGAAATTAAAACTAAAATTGGACTAATAATTTCTTTCCTCATAGACAAGAATGCAAACTATTTTCATTAATTTATCCTATTTCTAGGTGTCATTAATGTGTTCAAAATGGTTGGCTTGAATTAAATTCTAACCTCATAGACAAGGTAGAAATAAGTCTCCAATATTTTAATTAATAAAAATAGCCAAATTCATTAACTAGTTAAACTCATTATTTAAGCAATTGAATTTATCTCTCATAGACAAGATGTAAATCCCTTTCATTAAATTATCCTATTTCTAGGCCTTATTAATGTGCTTGAATATGGTTGGCTTAAATTATTTTCTAATCTCATAGACAAGTTAGAAATAATTTTCCAAGAATTTAATTAATGAATATGGCTAACAATTATTAATTACTATTTCATCATTTCAAACAACTAGTCCAAATTATTAATTTTAATCCCTAATTTTCGGTCAACAAGTCAATCCATATTCCTTTAGTCAATTCATGCCCAAAACAAATTTAGCTAATAAACATCATTTTTTTCATTTAACAATACAATGAATAAATTCAACATTAACAAGGAATTAAGCATGTATAATAGCAAAAATTAAAGAAAAATAATATTCTGCCAAAATAAACTTTTAGAACTAAAATATCACCTTCTGGAATTTTTCCCGAATTTTATAACCTAAAATCCAATTTTAACAACTAATTGATAATTTTCCCAATATTAACTAGAAAATACAAACAAAAACAACTACAAATATTCTAAATTTGTTCTAAATTTTATATTGACTACTAGGAGTGATATTACTGTGAATTAAACTGGAATTAGGACAGAAACTAATTTTTTGCCTTTTTGAGTATTTAATTCAATTTATGCAATAATAACAACTAAATGCCGGAATTAATTAAAATTTACTTCTAGTTCGTAAAAATTAACTTTGTTTTGATAAATAACTACCTTGAGGCTAGTAAACAACTATATAATTAATTGGAATGGATTTAATGTCAACAACTATTTTATTCAAATTTAAGAAGAAAATGCGAAATAGTGGAATAATTTTCTGGAAATTTTCGAAGCACAGATAGAAAAAACTAAGTACAGATTCAGATTCTACTCATTGAAAGGATGAAAATACATATAAAGAACTCACAATTTGGAGCTAAAATGAGAAAGATATGAAAGATTGAAGTTGAAGGTGCAACAATGGTGGAAATCCGAGCTTTGAGGAGGAAGAAGACGCCCTTTTTGATCTGATTTGGGCTTGAAATTGGTGTGTTTGAGATGGGGAAAATGCCTGCTATTTATAGCAGAAATTTCACCGAAGGCGCCCAAGCAGGCGGCCGCCTTCCGGCAGCATCTGACCGCCTGCCGTCAAGTCGCCGGCAACACGTCGTGGTCGGTCTCCGTCAGCCGTAGGCGGCCACAGAGGGCGGCCGCCTTCCATCAAAACTGGCCGCCTACCGTCTTTTCGTTGGCAAATCGGATCGCGGCGGATCCCGGCGGATCCCGGCCGCCGCAGGCGGTCCAGCAGGCGGCCGCCTGCCGTTCCTGTCTTGCCGCCTGCTGTCAAATCCCACCGGCCGGCGGTTGCTTCGTCGTCTTCTGCCGCAGGCGGTCACCGTAGGCGGCCGCCTTCTGTCCAGTGTCGGCGGCCTACGGTCTTTTCCAAATTCGGTCAAAGTCAAAGTTTGACTTTCCAAAAAAAACCGTAGGCGGCCGCGAAGGCCTCCATTTTGGCCGCCTGTTCGGCCGCCTGTGAGATTATTTGTCCGGCTTGTTCCTTGTTTCGCGCTCTTCAATATTGTCTTCTGGACTACTTTGAAATAATGTTTCCTTCTTTCGATATGATATCATTTGTTGCCCAAATTGGCTCATTTTGTGCTCAACTGACCCGAAATCCCGCTAAACATAATATGGATGTGATTTTTACCTGATTTCATGAAACTTGAACCAAAATATATAAAATGTGTCTTTTCTTTCTATTTTCATTCAAAAATTGCTTAAATTTGATAAGAAAAATAAGTACAAAAATGGACTTATCAATCATATACTATCGTAATAAACTAAGAAAGATACTTGAGTCAAAAGTGCAACAACAACTCAACATTTAACATCTAAAAATATTATTCCAATTAAAAGTTCACTCATATCTAGTAAAACTTGCACTCCTCGGTGTGGTTATCTTCAACAAGATGATCAGTTCCACCGTAAGTGTGTCAATCTTGTGTTTTGTTAGTGAAGTATGGCAAGCCCTAATACCCCAAAATCGAGTAGAATTGGTGTTTCATTCATTTTTCTGATAATCTTTGCCACTCTCCACTTTATCTCCACTCAAGCCATGATATGCAGATGTTTCCTTGCTACCAGTACCCACTTTATGTCCACTTGATCCCCGTCAAATGCTTGCTCTGATCTGCCACCATTCTTTTGCACGTACTCAGATGTGAACATACTTTTCTAGCTGCACAATCACCTTCTAACCGATTCTCTATATGTGGTGGGGTGTTGTAGATTATTTGTGTACCTCCTTAGAGTATATACTTGCACAACTTGTCAATAACTCAAAGAGTATGCCCATTGAAGTACCCTGTTCACCAAGCAACTTTGTTAGGGTATACAAATTAAGAAATTGCTGGATAACTCACTAAATATATTTTAGCAGCATGCTCTAATATTATAAAACAACACAATATTTTTCATCAAAACTACAACCAAGAGTCGGCCCATGAATTGAGAAAAAATGGGAACCCAATTTGTTACTCAGTTGAAATAAAGTTTTAATTGGACAGAGGACATACACAACAATACACCTTATACAAGTTCCTTTCTTACTATAGCTAGTATATATCTATAAATAATTTATACTCCGTAGTCCGTATTGTCTAACGTTATTAGAGTACCACTCAACTACTCCCTCCGTCCCTAATCTTTCTCCTATTTCGGCTGGGCACATTTATTAAGATAATGGGATTTGTGTGGTGGAGAGTTGTGCAGAGGAGAGAGAAATGTGTAAGAATGTGTAAGAATAGTTGTGAACCACAAATTCTTTGCTAAAAGGGGAAAGAGGAGATAATTTTGGGACGGACGAAAAAGAAAAGTTTGAAGATAATTCAGGGACGGGGGAGTACCATTGTCTACAATGTAGTATTTAGATAGTCATATCAATAGCACAAAACAACAACACTGAACTCAATGTAAAGAATTATGTAGTATATGGTATACACTACAAATGACACATTTATATCTTATTGATATTATATGGGCCTGGTTTTTGTTTAGGATTATTGTCAAACACGTTGGCTGCACAGTTTTCCAAATAAGAATCAGAAGGCCAGATTAAAGAAGTTGGGCATTCATTTAAGAAAAATCAGTGCACTAAATACTGGATTCATATAGATTTCAAATCATTAGGACATTAACTAATCCCTTGGAAAAGATTGAAGGGCACAGACCGACTCATGAGAAATTCAGATTGGAAGCTTAGAATCGCTTTAATTTCTTCATAGGAAATGTTTCGTGAGGATATGTAGTAGTAGATTAAGAAGATAATAATACCTGAACCTGAACTGAGGAAGAGAGAAATACGATTCTGAAAGACAGCCTAGCTACTCTGTGCGGCTAGGGTAAAAAATACTCCGTATGTATGGGTGATGGTATTTTAGTTTATATTTCATTCTGATGCAGGACGCAGGAAGATGCTCAGATTGTGGAGAAGGAGATCTTCAAGAGTTCTGACATAGCTCATACGAAATAGAAATAGAGAAGGGAAATTGTAATGATTGGAAGAAATGAATATTATTCGATGATATTGAATTTGTTCAGCTGTACATTTATAGTAGTAGTTATAGTTGACTCAACAAACTAAGTCAAAACTGATTATAACTAACTACCTCTAACAGATCAAGTAAGCAACGGTTAAGCAGCTATATCATACTCCCCCCTTAAACATGGACTTGCCTTCAAGTCTATATAACAAAGTCAGGGTATTGAGCTGCAAAAGTTGCAGAATCCTCCCATGAAGCTTCACTTGCAGGAAAACCTTCCCATTGCACTAGATACTGTAAAGCTGCTGCATTTTGAACCTTCACCACTCTTCTATCTAGAACAGCTGCTGGTCTGAGTGTAATGCCGTTGTCCACATTCTGCCAATGTACTGGAATATGTGGGGCCATAGGTAGAACTCCTCGAAACCCTTTAAGCTGTGAAACATGGAAAACATTATGAACTTTAGCTGAACTTGGTAGTTTCAGCTTATATGCCACCTTACGAATAACAGCTTCTATCTGAAAAGGACCAAAATATTTGTGAGCAAGTTTCTGATGTGATCAATGCTGCACAGTTTGTTGTCTATATGGCTGAAGCTTGATCCAAACCCACTCCCCAATAGTAAAACTCCTTTCTGATCTCCTTTTGTCTGCTAGATTCTTCATTCTATTTTGAGCCTTGAGGAGTTGTAACTTCAGATTAGCAATCATGTTTTCTCTTCGCTGCATAGATCTATCAACTGCCTGTACTTTTGTTTCTCCTGGTAAATAGGGAAGGTGTAGAGGTGGTGGTTGATTGTATACAATCTCATAGGGTGTCAATTGAGCTGAGGTATGGAAGGTAGTATTATACCACCACTCAGCCAATGGCAGCCATATAGACCACTCTATGGGATTATCACCACACATGCATCTCAAATACCCTTCAATGCATCTATTAATGACCTCTGTTTGACCATCCGTCTGTGGATGGTAGGCTGATGAATGTAGCAACTGAGTACCCTGAATAAGAAATAGCCCTTGCCAGAACTGACTGATGAATATAGAGTACCTATCACTCACAATGCTTCTTAGCCATCCATGTAGTTTAAACACATTATCAAGATAAGCCTGAGCAACTTCTATGGCAGAAAAAAGGGTGTGTTAAGGCTATGAAATGTGCATATTTGCTGAACTGATCAACTACCGCAAAGATAACTTCCTTCCCTTGTGATTTAGGCAGGCCAGTGATAAAATCCATAGAAATATCAATCCAAACTTCTTCTGGAATAGGAAGAGGTTGCATAAGCCCTGGGTAAGCTGTTGTATCATATTTGCTAGCTTGACATGTCACACATTGTCTAATAAAGGCGTCGACCTCTTTATTAATCCCCTTCCAAGTAAACAATGATTTTAATCTTTTCAATGTAGCATCCCTTCCTGAATGTCCCCCTTCTCCTGAGCTATGCATCCATTGCATGATGATATCTTTGGTAGCTGTATCATTCCCTACCAATATCCTGCCTTGTTTTCTGATTATTCCCTCTTGTAAAGAGTAGCCAATTACAGTCTGCCCAGCTTGTAGTTGATGTAGCAATGTAGTTAAGAATGACTCATTTTCATAACTCTTTTGTACCAATTGAAGCAGATTTGAATTGACAGTGGATATTGCCATACAAAGAACTTCACTACCTGTAATTCTAGATAAGGCATCTGCTGCAACATTTTCTTTCCCACTTCTGTATATTATTTCATAATCAAACCCCATAAGTTTTGAGAGCCAAAACTGCTGGAAAGGGGTTGAAATTTTCTGACTGAGTAGCCATTTCAGACTTTTCTGATCAGTTTGTATAATAAAGTGCTGATTACACAAATACTACTCCCATTTTTGGACTGCAAACACTATGGCTAGTAATTCTTTCTCATATACAGACAATTTCTGCCACTTTGGTCCCAAGGTCTTACTAATATAAGCCAATGGATGACCTTCTTGCATTAGTACAGCACCAATCCCATAGTTGGAAGCATCTGTCTCCACCACAAACACCTTGATGAAGTCTGGTACTGCTAAAACTGGAGCCTTTACCAATGTTTGCTTCAACTGTTCAAATGCTTCTTGAGCCTTTTCAGTCCAATTGAATTCTCCTTTCTTCAAAAGCTGGGTTAAAGGTTGACTGATAATGGCATAGTTTTTAACAAATTTTCTATAATAACCAGCTAAGCCAAGGAAACTTCTTAATTCTCTAACATTTTTAGGGGGAGGCCAATTCTGAACAGCTGAAATCTTGATTGGATCAGTCTCAACTCCTGTCCCAGATATGAAGTGACCCAAATATTCCACTTTGTCCATTGCAAAAGCACACTTGCTCTCCTTGATATACAACTGATTATTCTTCATAATGTCAAAAACAACCTTCAAATGTGTAATATGCTCATCTAGGGATTGGCTATATATGAGAATATCATCAAAGAATATCAGAACATATTTCCTTAATAGAGGCCTAAAAATTTCATTCATCCATCCTTGGAATGATGCAGGGGCATTGGTAAGGCCAAAAGGCATTACTAAAAACTCATAATGGCCTGAATGTGTCTTGAAAGCAGTCTTATAAACATCTGAGGGATGAACTCTGAGTAGATGATACCCAGCTCTCAAATCCAGTTTGGTAAACACCCTAGAACTAGCCAATTCATCAATCAATTCATCTACTACTGGAATGGGAAACTTATCTTTAACCGTCCTTTTGATAAGTTCCCTATAGTCCACACAAAATCTCCATGATCCATCCTTTTTACCAATCAAGACTACAGGTGAAGCAAAGGGACTGGAGCTTTTTTGTATAATTCCTCTTTCTTCCATTTCTTGAACTAATTGTTCAATAATATCCTTCTGCTGTAGAGAGTACCTGTAAGGTCTTATGTGTACAGGTTGAGATCCTTCCATTAATGGAATTCCGTGGTCAAATACTCCCCTACAAGGAGGTAAGCCAGTAGGTTCTTCCCAAATTGAGGCATATTCTTCAATAAGGGCACTCAATGCAGGTGGTTTCTCAGTTGGTTGTTGCAGTGAACAACAAGAAATTGCTTGGTGTTGCTCTTGGTTTTGCTCTCTAACCTGTAACAAGAAGATCTGAGCTACATCCTTGATTACTGAGTTTGCAGCTACAACCTTAAGTTTCTTGGGAACTATTCCTCTTAACACATGTAATTGGTTATCAAATGTGAACTCCATTTTAAGATGTTTAAAATTCCATCTAACAGTTCCCAAAGTGCAAAGCCATTGAATTCCCAGCACCATATCACATCCCTTCAAAGAAATTAACAGCACATCAGAAGAGAATAAAGTGTTTTGCAGCTTCCAAGAAAACCCAGTACATTTGAATTGACATGGCAAGAAGTTTCCATCAGCTACTGAAACTGCTTGAGGCTTTATTGATTCCAATTTGCAACCCAGTTTCTTTTCCAAATCTTGATCAAGGAAGTTATGAGTACTTCCAAAATCAATAAGAGTATGGATTGGCTTTTTATTAAAGTAGCCTGTCACTCTCATGTTTTGAAAACCTTGCGTTCCAGCCAAGGCATTCACAGAAATGCAAGGTGCAGTTTCTGACATTTCAAAACCCGTGTCCAGACATTTCTCTTCTTCTGTATCCTCTTCCCTTACCACTTCTTCTTGTATCCCTAGTACTTCAACTGTAAAAAGTTGAGTTTTCCTGAATTGGCATCTGTGATTTCTGTCATAAGGGGCATCACAGAAATAACATAGACCTTTAGCTATCTTTTCTGCTCTGGTTGCTGCAGCCACATGATTGCTATTTTGGGAAGGAATGGGAGCAGAAAGAGGTCTATTATGGGAAGGTAATTGTGGTATCTTGGGAGTAGGTAATAGTGGTTTGTTTGATGGCTTATTTTAAAAGATTGGTTTAACTGTTTGTTTGGAAGCATTCTGAGCTTCTTCTTGAAGTCTAGCATATTCCACAGCTTCCATCAACGTGCTAGGTTTAAAAGCTTTTACAAAGGACTTCAATACAGTTTGTAAACCACCAATAAAACTGTCTAGGAAGTGTTGATCAGGCAGTAGAGAGTTTCTCTGAACCATCAAAGATCTCAAATTCTCAAAAGAATCTAGGTAATCATCAATAGATCATATTTGAGTTAGTTTATTAAATTCCTCCACCACGTTTCTTCCTATATCTTCTCTGAAACGAGCACATATATCCACAACCAATTCATCCCATTCCACATATTTTTTAACTGCCAGATAGTTATGAAACCATGACTCTGCCTTCCCAATGAAATACATGCTTGCCAAATCAACCTTATGATCAACAGGAACTTTACACAACTTGAAATATTTTTGACATTTTTTCATCCAAATTATAGGGTTACACCCGTCAAAAGTAGGAAATTCCAGCTTAGGAGTGTATCCTGAAGGCCTGTGAGTAATTTGGTTGTGAATACTTGGTGATAAAGAAGTATCGGCATCCTCATCCACTTGGATGCTCTTCTTCTTTTCGTGATCCTTCAAGTGTTTCATAATTTCCACCAAAACAGAAGACTGTTCTTCTAACTTTTTCTCCAGATTATCAATTCGATCCTCCATGATATTCTTGAGCTGATGAACTATGGTAGACTTTGAGGGTGCCAAATTCTTAATCTTCAGTTCAACGTAATAGCCAGCGGATTACTTCAGGTTCGTTGTAGCTCTGATACCAATGATGCAGGACGCGGGAAGATGCTCAGATTGTGGAGAAGGAGATCTTCGAGAGTTCTAACATTGCTCATACGAAATAGAAATAGAGAAGGGAAATTGTAATGATTGGAAGAAATGAATATTATTCGATGATATTGAATTTGTTCAGCTGTACATTTATAGTAGTAGTTATAGTTGACTCAACAAACTAAGTCAAAACAAATTATAACTAACTACCTCTAACAGATCAAGTAAGCAACGGTTAAGCAGCTCTATCACATTCAGGGCTAAATTTCGGAATGTGCGAGGGAGATGGAAAAACCGAAAAACTTAAATTTTCCTAAAACAATTCATCTCAGCGGTTATTTACGGTTTCAAAAATTTCAATTTCTATGTTTTTTATAGAAAATTTTCAATTTTTATTTTGAGGCGGTTAAGCCCATCATTTAATTTATCTTTTTATCTAACTACTAGTATTTACGATTTATTATGATATACGTAGTAGTATATATATACACATTTACATATACATATAATAAATTAATAATCTATCTTGTTGTAAATAACTATAATTAATTAGACATATTACGTATACTTTACAATTTCTTGTACGAGCAGTAAATATATATACAATTTAACAAGACTTTTAGCCTACTGCATGTATACTTTTATATGTGAATTGAAATATTATCGTTATAGTTATACAAATAATAGTTTTAGAATATATTTTCTGGAAATGCATGTGATCCGTCAATTAAAAATATCTCAGGAAATAAAAGGAAATTGTGATAATATTGTAGTTGATGACTTTTGTTGTGAAAAGATATTTTTAATACGCCTTGCTATTTGTATGTAGAGTATTTTTGTGGAAAAAGTGTATAGGAGACAAAATATTTTTTTGTGAGGAATGGAGATTTTTAGCTACAAAGAACTTTTGTATGTATAGAAATACTTGTAGGGAAAATACAATCCAGACAAAATATAAAATTTGCAGGGAAAAGATGTATTTAACTACAAATTTAACTTGGTATGGACACATTTTGTGGGCTAAGAACAATTTCTAGTAGTGTACACGCATCGGCGGTAAGGGGCCCAGTCCCCGGCCACCATCTGCTAGGTCAGGTATCCTCCTTCTCCCACGCAGTTTCACTGGGTACGTCCGATACAGTGGATGGATTTCCGGCGGTCTCTTTTTTTGAAGATAACTTATAGGTTCTATCCTCTCGTTTTACTTACGCTCTAGTTGGAACTTTCCCTCTTACTAGTATTGATCTTATTTTGAGGCATACAACGACTCTAGTGCCGTCAGTACATCGTGCGCATGGTATAAAGATCTCGCGGTATAACCTGTGGGTGTTGGACAATTGCGTTAATTAGTTGAGCTTCTTTTGACGAGAAAAGTGAGAATATGCATGTCTATATAGTACTTTTAGGTATATGTGGTCATGTGGATACAGATGAATTAATAGAATCAAAAATTGCATATTTTTATATAAAATAAAAATTAAATGTATAAAGAAACATTATATTTGACATTTTAGTTATGATATATTTCTACTTTAAAATGATAATTAAAAATATGATATATGTAAAGCATGTACGTACGGTATGATATGATTCTTTTCTTGAATTCTGTGATATTTTCAGTGATAAAGATTTTTAATTAGTCTGGTTAATTTAATTATTTACTCAATATAGTTAGTTAAATGATACTACCTCCGTCCCTAAATGTTCTTCTTAAATAAAGTGGCACGCTGATTAAGAAAGTGGGAATTGTGTGGTGGAAAGTTGTGCAGAGGAGAGAGAAATGTTGTGAACCACAAATTCTTTGCCAAAAAAGGAAAGTGAAGTTCTTTTTGGGACGGACGAAAAGAGAAAGTTGGAAGTTCTTTTAGGGACGGAGGGAGTAATATTGAAGGCTGTCTTTTTTAAGACTAAATGTAATCAAATAAATATGTAATTATATAAGCACAAGCTAAATTTGTTTTTTAGAATTAGTATATATCTAATCTACTTCTACTTCAATGTGATACGTAAAAGTATGTTAATTTTATTTCAGCTAGTTGTGTGATGTTTCTTGTATTTTTTTTAGATCTAAGAGGCCATTTGGTAATATCTAAATCGGCTGTATTGGTTGATTCTGCTGAAATTTATGAAGTTCTGGCTGGATTGGCCGATACTGCAGATTTATGAAAAAAATTATATTTAAAATATATTTTGTTAAAAAATTAAAGAAAAATAGCCAAATTGATCTTCTACAGTAACTTCAGTCAATACAACCAGAAAAGTAATTATAACCTTACTTTTGCTTATTATTACACAATTCAGGGCGTGATATTAAATTTACGTGTTTGGTGAAAAAGTTGGTTTCGTTGATAAGCCTGATAAACCGAAAAACAAGGTCATCAAACGGGCTCTAGTTAAAAATACTTAAATTAATATACAAAATAAAAAAAATGATTGACTGATGTGAATAGCGATACAATAATGCGCTAATTACTAGTAATTAAATCGCGATCGATGTATATATACTTAAATGATGTATAAATAAATAATTTCAAGGGACAAATTGTAAATAATGGAATAACGGGACATAAATTTGTAGTCTAATGTGATTGGGATTTAAGTTGGGAGTAGTAGAACCCATCAAATTGTACGTACTCCGCCTTAGATAGTTTCCAAATACGAGTAGTTTTTTGGTACATGGGAAAAATTAAAGTTTCCAAATTCTTGTTACGTGTCCCTAAAGTATATGTGTAAATCTGCTATATATATGCGTAAGAATTCGATATCTGTTCTCGAAATCGATCAACAAGTGCAAGTTACTACAATATATATCACATTGCTAGCGCAGAATTTTCACCGGAATCTTCAATTCAACCGGAGTGGACGACGGCCCAGGCCATCGCCGGCCGCCATCTTCCTTGGCAATGATCACGACGCTAAACATTCAAGTACAGGATTTGCCTGTGAAGAAACGTTGGAATTATCATCCCCAACAAATAGTTCATGGGTTGGCGGCGGTCAAGAAGCAGAAGCGGCAGAGCAACCTCCATGCCAGCGGCGGAGCGGCAGCGGCGGAGGGACCCATACCGGCGGAGTTCAAGAACAAGATAATCGAACTAGTGG
Organism: Cuscuta epithymum; assembly: GCA_945859915.1. Lineage (NCBI taxonomy): Eukaryota > Viridiplantae > Streptophyta > Magnoliopsida > Solanales > Convolvulaceae > Cuscuta > Cuscuta epithymum. The sequence continues at coordinate 229,138 of CAMAPF010000997.1, forward strand.
GGCCGGGGGTAAGCATCACCGAGGAGAAACTGATCATAGAAAAGGAGTTGACCGAGACTGACCTAAAGAGAGGCCAAGGGCGGCTGTCGATCGGGACCCACGAGTCATTGAGAAACCGGGGGTTGTTGACGGCGGAGGAGGAGCTGAGGATCGGGACCCACGACGGGAACAACGTGGGGTCCATCGACGGAGTGCCGCTGATTGACCCGTCTCTGGAGAGGTGTGAGGTGAGCCTGCGGCGGTGGGTGATCGGGAGCGCGGGCGTGCCATACGTCGTCATCACGAAAACATGGAACGACATCGTATCTCGGCTGGCCAAGGATAAGCTCATCCAGAAAGGAGACCGCATCCAGTTGTGGTCCGCCCGGGTTGCCGGAGACTTATGGTTCTCACTTGTCAATCTCGACTTGCCGCGTCACCCATGAAGAAGAAGATCAAAGCCAGAGGGTTTCACTACTAATGTTTCTAAATTTAATTATTGGTTTTATGTAAACATTGAGTAACTAATGACCAGTTTAATTATTAGTGTTTAGCTCAGATTTATCGAATATATTGATCAATCTCAAGTCTTTGATAGTAAGGTCGAAATAGGAGTAAAAACGTTTTGAAATTCTAAAATATCACTATCGTCGTGTTTTTATTTTCCAAAATATAAGTAATTATTGTCAAATTTATAAAATATTATAATGTTTAAAATTTGATACTTCCAAAACATGACAATAATTACTCCTATTTAGACAAACGTTTTTACTCATGTTTAGTACTAGTGTGTATATATATATATATATATATATATATATATATATATATATATATATATATATATAATTGCAGTTAAATTTTTACTTTGTATTATTTTGATGGAGACAGAGAAAAGATATGAAGAAAATGAAAATAAAGAAAACGGAGCCAAGAAAATATACAAAATGATGCATGCGCACTGAAGGAAAAAAAGAGTGCAAATACATTGTAATTTATAGGAAATTGTTAAAATAAGTTCTTGTACTATTTCCAAACCGTCACTTAAACCTTTGTACTAAAAAAAAATACTATCTCCGTTCTTAAATAAATACAACATATAAAATTTTACACTATTCACATGGTCTACTTTGACTACATTTTATTTATTAATGTATGAATATATTTTTATGAAAAAAATATTGGTAAATTTGTCTCATTATAAATTTTCAATATCTAATTTTTTACTAATATAAATTTATATATATTAATGGTCAAAGTTGTGTCTCTTGACAAGTGTGAAATGTTGACCGTTGCATTTATTTATGAACGGATGAAGTATTATACAAGTACTCTTACTTTACAAAATGGATCAATTTGGCCATTTAATCAACATTTGACTTGTAATAGAAGGTTTTTAATACTTCAAATTTCTAAAAAGTTGTTAAAATTTGTAGAAATATATACAAAAGTTGTGAAAATTTTTAAAATATCAAATTCAATATTATTTAATTTTTTAAAAATATTTTTATATTCGACATCTATTTAAATGGTTTTTTAAATTTTTTATATATTTTTTTTATTTTCACATTATTTTTTCAATTTTATGATTTTTTTACTTTACTATTTTTATTTTATACTTTATTTATCTATTTTTATATTTATACTATTTTTATTTTATTATTAAATTATTTATTCAAATTTATATGAAATTTTGTGACATTTATCACTATTCTAATTTAATTAAAATAAAAGAACCTGCTATATATAGCAGGTCAAAGGGCTTGAATTGGTTGATTGTATTTTAGAATTAGACGTACTTATATGATACTTTTTTTAGTACAAGAACTTAAGTGACGGATTGTAAATAGTAGAAAAGCTTATTTGACCCTTTTTCCTAATTTATACGGCTTAGTGATCGAGATCGGTACACCATGCGCAAGATGTAACGATCCCACATTATAAATCGTGGGTGTTGGACAATTGCGTACCGTTGAGCTTCTTTTGACGATAAAAGTGAAAATTTGGCTATATAGTGCTTTAAGATATATGTAGATATAGATGAATTAATAGAACCAAAAAAATGCAAATTCTCATATAAAAAAATGTATAAACTAACATTATATTTGACATTTTAGTTATGACATATTTCTAATCTGAAATGATAATGAAAAATATGAAATATGTGTAATTTATGTCCGATATGATTCTTTTTTTGAATTCTATTATGTTTTCAGTTATATAAGCTTGTAATTAGTCTAGTTTATTTATTTATTTACTTAATATAGTTATTCACATAATAATATTGAAGGTTGTCTTTTTTTAATACTTAATGTTATTGAATAAATATGTAGTTATATGACCAAAAAGCTAAATTCGTTTTTTATACTACGTATGTCTTTCTAATTTCTACTTCAATATGATATGTGCGTAAAAGTATGGTAATTTTGTTTCAGGTGTGTGATGTATCTTGTATTTTTTTAGATCTATGAATACTTAGGTTAATATACAAAATAAAAAATATAATGATTGACTGATGAGGATATAGCGATTCAATAATACGATAGCACTTGTAATTCGTGATGTATACGTACTCAAATGATGTATAAATAAAGTGATCTGGATTTTTAAGTCATAAATATGAGAGTATAATTTTAAGGGACGAATTGTAAATAATACTACAATAATAGTAACATGAAATCCTGATTTGATCCATCAGAATTTTGGGAATTATTTTTAGCCTAACAATATTATTGGATTTATTTATTTATTTATTTATTTATTTAGCATTATTTTGAGGAAAACTGAGAAATACTAGTCTAATGTTATTGGGATTTGGAAGTAGTGAAGTACTAGAACCCATCAAATTTTACTCAGCTCCGCCATAGGTAGTTTCTAAATGGGATAAGGGTCAGTTTGGTCCTCGAAGTTGCAAAAAAGGGGTCAAATAAGTCCTTATATAGAAAATTCTGTCCGGATGTGCCATTTGAGGTGGCTCCCGGTGGAATTTTTTGATTAAATTTTTTGAGCATCTTATTCATTAAGTCTAGTTTACTCATACCAAATTTCAGATAAAAATTCAATCGGAAAGACATTCAAATGAATTCTTGAAGATAACTGTGCCGTTAAAAGCGCAGTTATCTTCAAGAATTCATTTGAATGTCTCCCCGATTGAATTTTTAGCTGAAATTTGTTATGAGTAAACTAGACTTAATTAATAAGATGCTCAAAAAATTTCATCAAAAAATTCTACCGGGAGCCACCTCAAATGACACGTCCGGACATAATCTTCTATATAAGGACTTATTTGACTCCTTTTTTGCAACTTCGAGGACCAAACTGACCCTTTACTCGTTTCCAAATACGAAGTACTAGTTTTTTTGGTAGGAATGAAAGAGTTTCCAAATTATTATTATTACGTGCTCCTAAAGTATATGAGTAAATCTGCTATATATATGTGTACAAATTCGATATCTTGTCTTGAAATCCATCAACAAGTGCAGTTTACAACATTGCAAGCGCTGAATCTTCACCGGAATCATCAACCGGAGTGGACGACGGCCAGGCCATCGCCGGCCGCCATCTTCCTCGACAATGATCACGACGGTAAACATTCTAAAACAGGATTTGCCTTTTAAGAAACGTTGGAATTATCACCCCAAAAAAACAGTGTATGGGTTGGCGAAGTTCAAGAACAAGATAATCGAACTAGTGGGGCCGGGGGTAAGCATCACCGAGCAGAAACTGATCATAGAAAAGGAGTTGACCGAGACTGACCTAAAGAGAAGCCAAGGGCGGCTGTCGATCGGGACCCACGAGTCATTGAGAAACCGGGGGTTGTTGACGGCGGAGGAGGAGCTGAAGATCGGGACCCACGACGGGAACAGCGTGGGGTCCATCGACGGAGTGCCGCTGATTGACCCGTCTCTGGAGAGGTGTGAGGTGAGCCTGCGGCGGTGGGTGATCGGGCGTGCCATACGTCGTCATCACGAAAACATGGAACGACATCGTAACTCGGCCAGGGGCGGCCCTGTATGTTCGAAGGCCTAGGAGCGGAAAATGAAAATGGGCCTAATGTTACAAAAATTTGTAGAACCTTTTTCTATCTAAACTGATATGCATAATAATAGTAATAATAATATAATAATATTTCAAGACATTTGTATAAAGGCTGTCAAACCCTATTATGTCTAACTCAATCATATTTTAGTATTGGAGAACCTTATTTAAGAAAGAAACAATGATGATCCTATTTGTATACTTTATCAATTTTTAAGTCATATTTAAGGAATTAACTCTATATCACCTCCAAAATCCCCCCCCCCCCCCCCTCCAATGATGTAACCATTCTGAATCACTTCATTTTCAGCAACTAAATTATTGTTTTTCTATGAGTTATCATCTTGAAGAGGACATTCAGAATTTGACTTATTTAAACAAACAAACTTTTTCATTGAACTTTTTTTTATTTAGCGCCGCTTTCTCTAATCATCTCCTTTTTTTATTTATCTTATTCAGATTCAATCTTTTTTATTACACCTTAATAAAAATCAATCAACAATTAAGAAATCAAACAATCAACTAGGAATGGAATCAATTAATAACTAATCAAATAATCATATCAAACTAATCTGCTTTTGAGTGATTTTTTTTGTAAAATTTTAAGAGAATGTTTTTAATCAAGTGTAGATTGTGTCCATAAAATTTCAGTTTAAAATTCAATCGGAAGTCAATAAAATAAATTATTAAAAAATATGAGCCAAAATATGTATAAAAAGTATTGTTTTTTCAATAATTTATTTGACTGATGTACTTCTAAATTGAACTTTAAACTGATTTTTTTTACATAATCTACACTTCATAGAGAACATGATCATAATTTTCACCAACAAAATCATTCCAAAGAACTTCAACAAATTTTACCCGAAAAATTGTTAGTTTAGGGCTGAAAAAGCAGCTTACTCACACATATTACAAAGAACTAAACTTGGGCCTATTTTTTACCCAATTTTTTTGGGCCTAGGGCGCCCGCCCCGCTTGCACCCCCTAGGGCCGCCCCTGATCTCGGCTGACCAAGGATAAGCTCATTCGGAAAGGGGACCGCATCCAGTTGTGGTCCGCCCGGGTTGCCGGAGACTTATGGTTCTCACTTATCAATCTCGACTTGCCACGTCAGCCATGAAGAAGAAGAAGATCGATCATACTAGAGCAAGCGAAGGCGCGAAGCCCGCATGCAATTCAAACTTATGTAACCAAATGCAGTAGCTAGAACTAGAAGGTTTCACTTGTAATGTTTATAAATTCAAATTTAAATATTGGTATTTTCATCTAAAAATTGAGTAACTAATGACCCATTTTGTTATTACTGATTAGCTCATATCTAATATATTGATAAATCTCAAGTTTTTGATAGTAAGAAAATTAAATTCGAGTAAAAACGTTTTGGAATTTCAAGTTTGAAAAATACTGTCAAGTTTCCTACACATGGAAGTAATATTTGTTGGAAAAATGTTTTCACAAATTAATATTATGGTCATTAATATTATTTGGGAAAAATCATTTTGAAATGAATGAGAAATTGTTCCCCGAAAGATAAGCGTGAATTGCTGGGACGTCTGAGGTCCAAACCACTTCTGGTAACCTTGATTTTTATGTCAATACCTCTCCCCAGTCTTCACCGCCTATTTCACCTAGAAATTACTCGGGATTTCAGAATTCCCGCACACCATTCTTTCCTCAAAATCAGGTCACACCCCAAATCAACATGACTCCGCTTTATAAACTCTTCCAAGATACCTCTACTGCTCCCGAAACCACTTTTCAAAATCAAACATACGGGATGCAAGGTATTGGGCAAAATAATCCACTCTTTCAGCCAAGTCAAAACCAGCCCCAAGTCACTCAAAATCCACCCATCCATCAACCACAAACTCAGCCCTTCGAAAATCAATTTCAATAATATCATCAGCCCCAAGTTCAGCCCCAAGCACAGCCAAACATAGCCCGTCCACATCCTATTAGACCACAACCAGTTCTTCAACCAAGACATCAGGCTCCTCCATTCCAACATTATGTCCCATATAACAATCTGCTCTATCAGGGAGAGAGCATTGCAGATTTCCTTACTCCGGACATCACAGAGTATGACAGCATTCATGTGCATGGAATTACTGCACCCCGCTATGAGATCAACCCAGCAGTGATTAACATGGTGTCCAATAATCAGTTTGGAGGGAGCCCTACAGAAGATCCAGTGGCACACATTACAAAAGTCTTGAGGATGTGCCAAACTTTCAAGATCCCTGGGCTAGATGACGATCAGGTACGGATGCTATTGTTCCCTTTCTCATTGAGGGATGACGCGCAGAGGTGGTTGGATAGCAATCCACATCACCACATTCAGACTTGGGATCAACAACAAACATCTCAGCCAATGCAAGAGAGCTTTAAGAGAGAGACTGAGCAGAAATTTTCTAGCATAGAAGAAACACTCAAGAAACTGCTGCAATTTCAACAGCAACAAATGCAATTTCAACAGCAACAAATGCAAAATCAATAGCGAGAGCAGCAGCAAGCAGACTCAAGGATGCAAATAACTGAGGCAAGGATACAGAACATGGAGACTCAAATGGGGCAGATCTCAAAGGCTTTATCTGAGAGGCCTCTGGAATCCCTCCCTAGTAATACTGAACCAAATCCAAGAAAACATGTTCATGCAGTCACCTTGAGAAGTGGAAAAGAGCTAGAACCTGCTACCATGGCAAAGAAACCTGTTGAAGTTAATGACGTACCTACTGCACAAGAGGAAGAAAAGGAGTTAGAAGAGGGAAGAGAGGTGGCGGCTGCACCAAAACAGCCCGTTCCGGTTAAGAATTACACCCCACCTCTCCCTTATTCGGCGCGATTGACGAGGAAGAATGATAGTGACCAGTTTGGTCATTTTCTGAAACTCATGAAACAAATCCAGCTTAACGTACCATTCGTGGATGCACTAGCACAAATGCCAAAGTACGCAAAGTTCAATCTTGACAAACAAGAGAAAGCTGGAAGAAGCGTCCACTGTGAGGCTTAACGTGGACTGCTCAGCTGTGATTAGGAGGGATCTACCAGAAAAGCTTAAGGATCCAGGTTCTTTTACTATACCCTGCTTAATAGGAGATCTTTCTTTTGATAAGGCCTTAGCTGATTTGGGTGCAAGCATTAATTTGATGCCATTTACTTTGTACGAAAAGCTTGCACTCGGTCCACTTAAGCCTACACGTATGTGCATTCAGTTGGCTGATCGTTCAGTCAAATATCCCCTAGGGATTGTAGAAGATGTGTTGGTTAAAGTGGACAAGTTTATTATTCCCGTAGACTTCGTTATTTTGGACATGGATCAGGATCGAGAGGTACCATTGATTTTGGGCAGACCATTCTTGGCAACTGCACGAGCACTTATTGATGTTGGAGACGGTAAGCTTGTCCTCCGCGTTGGAGATGAGACTGTCACCTTTGATATGTCCAAAATAATGAAGAGGCCCTGTCAGGATAGTGGAGAGTGTTTTTATTTGGATGACATAGATTCGATGGTGGAGGATTGCACCCCTAACATGCTTTCTAATGAAGCCCTTTCGGACCTTTTGTTTGAGGATAGTGTGTCAGCAGAGGATCTTGAGCCCCTCCCTAGTTTTGATTATCTTATGATTAGTGGAGAGGAGGACTCAAGTGATGCTAGTTCTGTGCAGAGGACAGAAGATGATTTAGATAAGGTGGAGAAGGAAAATTTTCAGCCCGATTCCTTTTTTGTTAGTCCTTCTCCATTAAATCTAAAGTCTCTTCCCTCCCACCTTGAGTATGCGTTTCTTGTTGATAGTCCTGACCTCCATATTCTTCTTGCATCCGGGCTTGAGTCATCTCAAAAATCAGCATGTTTTAATTTACTTAGTGAACAAGGGGAAGCTCTAGCTCGGAAAATTTTTGACATAAAAGGGAGTTGTCCATTCTTTGACCCATTCTTTGCTAAAGGGCCATATAAAGGCCACGATCCATTCTTTTGCTTTACGGGTGACCCTGAGATGCGTATTTGTTTTCATGAATTTAAGGTCTTACGCCATCTCAGGGCATTTGTTGATAGGAGGTTTGATTTGTGGAAGACTAATTTTTTGAGCGAGAGTGTCTTTGACTGAGTTTTTGATGTGGTGGTTGCGTCGGGCATACGACGTTAAAAATAGCGCTTCTCGGGAGGCAACCCGAGCTTATTTCTACTTTTGTTTTTTCTTTGTTTGTTGTTTGGTTGTTTTGCTTTGTGATTTTGTTGCAGCTTAGGGTCTTGTTATATGGGTGATGTGCAAAGGATTACATTGACTCAGTTTAGTTCTGCACCGACCAGCGCCATAGGGAAGTTTCTTTGACTCTTTTACTCGCTTGTTGTAATTATGACTTGAGTTAAGTTGAGCACGTGTGACCCTTTCCTCTTTACCCCTTGTGCATAGTGCATTTTTGGTCATCGAGGGCGATGCCAAAGTTTAAGTGTGGGGGAGTGAATTGGGCATTCGGGCAGTAGTTGTTACATGTGATTTGCTAGAGTTAGCATGCGCAGGTGTTAGTTGTATATTCATAGGAAATTCATGCAAAATTTTTGAAAATTTTTCTTTAAACTATGTCTTTGTGAGCTGGCTAGCGTTTTGACTATACTTTTAGAACATCCTTGAAGTGTATAGGCTTAAATTGCTTGCACTATAATCTAGTTTGTGAAAGGATGAAGGCATTAGTCACCCATTGAATTAATCCATTAATCATCCACCCCACCTGAAAAAGTCCTTTAGGAAAAGCCATTTTGAGCCGACCATTCTTTGTTTACCCAATTAATTTAGCTCCATAGCCAAATGGCCTGTTTTCTTTACCCGTGAATATTTCTGACTTAGTCTTGATGTTTAGGGAATTAGGCACTGTTCCTATGCCCCAAATGGGGTAAGAGCAGTCACTTTTTAGGAATTTCATACTTTCGAGGATTGCATTGTAGGCATGGATTCACTTTTAAATTAATAAACTTAAATTGTTATTTTTCCTTGGTGAGGCCGAGATTAGAATGGGGTAATGTCTAGTGAGAATCCGAAAGGTGAAAAATTAATATAGCTAGACCTCTTACTTTGCGAAAAAGAGAATGGGAGCCCTGGTCAAAAAGCGTAAGATGAGACTTGGGTATCTTTCGAAAGAAATGGCGTTCTCGTGCCAACATGACAAGGAAAACTAAACCATAATTAATGAACTTGGAGGCTATTGAAAATTAGCTTTAGTCCTCCGCGTACTTCAAGTATACGTCAAAGCACAAATGTGCCGAGACGGTTTAGCTTAGTTGTACACCATGTCTACTCTTTGCATAGGTTTAAATGATTATTCCTAATTTGTGGCCTACTGAGTTCCTTGTCCCTAAGAATAGCCCTGAAGTTCCTAAATACATTAAGTCTTTGTTAGAATATTCATATCTCTCAAAATAAAGGGATTATTATTATTAACCATGCACCACATCACATTCACAAGTCCTTCTGATCAGTAGCTAGCTTATTTGTGTATGCTGTCATTACTTTGAGGATGTTGTGAATAATTGTGTCAAATAGTTTAGCTTGAGTACAAAGGTGTAGTTTAGGGAAGAATTTTCTTGGTTTAGATTGTCTGTGCTGTGAATATCCCTTTAACTACGTGTGTATGCTAACTATTTTAAAACCCGTGTGGTGATTATCGTAAGTCCCGTTGTTCGATTTGCTTGAGGACAAGCAAAAGCTTAAGTGTGGGGGAGTCTGATAAGTCCGTGTTTAGACACGCATTTGATGTGTGTTCGGGTCAGATTTTGATGATTTTCCTTGCTTTAAGGCATTGCGAGTCTCAATTTTGGCTCAAGTTGTGTTTAGCAGGCGTTGGATCGAGTTTCATTGCATTTGGAGTTGATTTGAAGAAGTTAGAGTCCGGCAATCGGCGCTTGAGAGGCATTCAGGAAGGATTTGAAGGCGTTCAAGAAAGATTTGAGAGATTTGGAGGTCACCGGGAGATTCACGACGAAATTCTGATGAAGAAAGAGCATTTGGATCGACCTCGTAGGCATCCAGTAGCGTTTGGAGCAAGAAAACGAAGGAAAAGTGAAGAAGAGGGTCAGGCACGGTCGTGCTTGGAGTTAGGCACGCCGTGCCTGAAGAGTAATTTTCCTGGGAGCTACCGGAGGCCAGGCACGGTCGTGCCTGGCAGCTAGGCACGCTGATAAGTCCGTATTTAGACACGCATTTGATGCGTGTTCAGGTCGGACTTTGATGATTTTCCTGGCTTTAAGGCGTTGCAAGTCTCAATTTTTGGCTCAAGTTGTGTTTAACAGGCGTTGGATCGAGTTTCATAGCATTTGGAGTTGATTTGAAGAAGTTAGAGTCCGGCAATCGGCGCTTGAGAGGCATTCGGGAAGGATTTGAAGGCATTCGAGAGAGATTTGGAAGATTTGGAGGCCACCGGGAGATTCACGACGAAATTCTGGTGAAGAAAGAGCATTTGGATCGACGTCGTAGGCATTCGGGAGCATTCGGAACGAGAAACGAAGAAAAACGGTGAAGAAAAGGGCAGGCACGGCCGTGCCTAAGGCAGGCACGATCGTGCCTGCAGTTAAAATCAACACGGAGCTACTGGCAGCCAGACATGATCGTGTCCGGTGCAGGCACGATCGTGTCTGCATATTTTTTACGCGTCCCTTCCGCAGGCACGATCCCAGGCACGATCGTGCCTGGCATCGTGTCTGGCCCCGTTTTGTCCTAATTCAGCTCAAATTCTCCTATTTTCTATAAATAAGGCCATCATACCCACTTTTGGGGGTTACGAACGTTACAGAGAGGCCTAGGGACGAATTTAACAACGTTTTTACGCTATTTTCTTCCAAGACCCTGGGATTATTTGTAAGTCATCTTTTTAATTAATGACAATTATATCTATTCATCTCAATTCTGTTGATTCTTCAATTATGAATTGTGAGTAGTTTAATTAGGGATTTGGGGTTGATGAAGGGGTTAATCATGATGTATGGCTAGATTCTTGTCGGTTTAATTGCATGAATGCCGTTTAATTTGTGTTTGAATAATTTAATTGATATCTCTTGTAACCTAGACTGCAGCTAGAATTACAATTGCATGTAGAATGAATTAAGAGAGATCTAATTTGTTCTAGGACACATTCACACACACTTAATCGTTCGCTAAGAGATTAGTAGCGATTAAGGGGCCGTAAGCTCGCTCGTTTTGGCAATAATTTAAGATCATTTCGCATGAGAGATCAGCCTGGTCCCCTAAATTATTGTACTCTACGCCGCGAGAGCGGTAAGAACTTAGTAATGATTAGCTAGGCTCAATTAAATGAAATTCAGGTAATTAGGCCTGATCTGCCAGAAATCTGGTTACCCCGGAATCAATCCCTATTCCCTTCGTCGTTAATTGAGAAGAAACCAATCTTTTATTTTTATCGCTCATGCATTAGTTTTATTTTTCCAAACCAACCAATCTCGCACGACGCTTTTATTTTATTTTCTTTTTAATCGCTGAATTTAATTAATTCTTGATTCCCTTTTGTCCATCCCTGTGGAGACGATACTCGTACTTTCACCACTATATTACGATCTATTTTAAGTGCGAGAAAACTCACATCAGTTTTTGGCGCCGTTGCCGGGGACGGTGTCGGTTTTAAGGGTTAATTAATTTTAGCGAGATTTGTTTTAGTTAGTTTTCTTTTTGTTTTCCGTAGGATTTTTCTGTGCTAACCTTTCAGGTTTTTTTCAAAGAGGCATGAGATGAACCCATTCAGCCAAATTCCTGGAGGAAGTCCTTTTCCCCAAACCTCCATGGAATTTTCACCATATACGCCATACCCTCCTTACACTTCTCCTCCTCAATATTACACACCTCATCAAAATTACTCTCCTACACCACAAAATATTCAGCCTTCTTATCCGTACACTCCAACCACACAACCCTTTCATTCTGATTCTTACTATCCTTCATCACATTACCCTTGGGTAAGCGTAAGACGAGGCTCCATTCTTGAATTTATGCTTCTAAATAAAACGCCTGAGGAAATATCTGAATGTTTTAAGGATAGCATTTGTTCATTCTGTGGAGGAGATCACCATTTATGTCTTTGCCCCATCAAACCTCTATATGACCATCCTTTCCGGGAAACTGCATACCTCACTTCTTCCTCCCCACAATTTACGGACACAAATGTTTCAGCCACTCCTACATACTTCCCGAGTAATGAGCCTCATAATCAACAAGAGGATCTGGAGGAGGCAGATTTAAAGAGACTTTCTAGCTTGGAAGAATCACTCAAACAATTAGCACAAAATCAACTGAGAGCAGACTCAAGGATGCAAATGATTGAGACAAGGATGCAGAACATGGAGAATCAATTGGGGCAGATTGCAAAGGCTTTATCTGAGGAGTCCGAGAGATCCCATCCTAGAGACACAGAAGCCCAACCTGAGGAAACCAATATGGATGATCATGTGAGTGAGTCGGACTGCGAAGGTGGGAATATGACGGATGATACACTTCCTGATGTTTTTGAAGACCCTGATGAGAACGCTGTTAACGAGAGTTGGGATTCCTTCATGGGGAGTGATACAGAGTCCGGAGGAGAGGTTGTGAATGTTCATGATATCTGTGAGGAAGAAGAGGACTTTTCTATGGTGCAGTTTGATTACGGTGTTGCTCCTACTCCTTGTTTGGAGACATGTTTTGAGCTTCCAGTGACACCTAGAGTAATCAAAGTTTTCACTCATGTTCTCTGTCCGCCCGAAGAAGATGAGAGTTTCATACTTCACTTCTGTGCTGATGAGGGTTATGAAGACCATATGCTACCTACGTTTACTAGAGAATTTAAAGGTCTGCGCCACTTAATGGCATTTGTTGAAAGGAAGCTGGAAACGTTGATTGTTAGTGCACCACTACAGTCTTTGCAATTTGAGAGCTTATGAGGTATCGTCGGGCACACGACGTTAAAAATAGCGCTTCTCGGGAGGCAACCTGAGCTTAATTCTGCTTTTTTTTTACTTTTGCTTTGTTTGTTGTTTGGTTGTTTTGCTTTGTGTTTTTGTTGCAGCTCAGGGTCTTGTATGGATGATGTGTCGAGGATTACATTGACTCAGTTTAGTTCTGCACCAACCAGCGTCATAGGGAAGTTTCTTTGACTCTTTTACTCGCTTGTTGTAATAATGACTTGAGTTAAGTTGAGCACGTGTGACCCTTTCCTCTTTACCCCTTGTGCATAGTGCATTTTTGGTCATCGAGGGCGGTGCCAAAGTTTAAGTGTGGGGGAGTGAATTGGGCATTCGGGCAGTAGTTGTTACATGTGATTTGCTAGAGTTAGCATGCGCAGGTGTTAGTTGTATATTCATAGGAAATTCATGCAAAATTTTTGAAAATTTTTCTTTAAACTGTGTCTTTATGAGCTGGCTAGTGTTTTGACTATACTTTTAGAACGTCCTTGAAGTGTTTAGGCTTAAATTGCTTGCATGATAATCTAGTTGTTGAAAGGATGAAGGCATTAGTCACCCATGAATTTTCCATTAATCATCCACCACACCTGAAAAAGACCCTTTAGGAGAAGCCATGCATTTTGAGCCTGACCGTTCTTTGTTTACCCAATTAATTTAGCTCCATAACCAAATGGCCTGTTTCCTTACCCGTGAATATTTCTGACTTAGTCTTGATGTTTAGGGAATTACGGGATTAATTTGTTAAGTTAGGGAATCTTGTGTAGGAGCCATTTTTGGCATTGTTCCTATGCCCCAAATAGGGTAAGAGCAGTCACTTTTTAGGAATTTGATATTTTCGAGGATTGCATTGTAGGCATGGATTCACTTTAAATAAATAAACTTAAATTGCTATTTTCCTTGGTGAGGCCGAGATTAGAATGGGGTAATGTCTAGTGAGAATCCGAAAGGTGAAAAATTAATATAGCTAGACCTCTTACTTTGCGAAAAAGAGAATGGGAGCCCCGGTCAAAAAGCGTAAGATGAGACTTGGGTATCTTTCGAAAGAAACGGCGTTCTCGTGCCAACATGACAAGGAAAACTAAACTTAAATTAATGAACTTGGAGGCTATCTCAAAATTTAGCTTTAGTCCTCCGCGTACTTCAAGTATACGTCAAAGCACAAATGTGCCGAGACGGTTTAGCTTAGTTGTACACCATGTCTACTCTTTGCATAGGTTTAAATGATTGTTCCTAAATTGTGGCTTACTGAATTCCTTGTTCCTAAGAATAGCCCTAAAGTTCCTAAATACATTAAGTTTTTGTTAGAATATTCCTATCTCTCAAAATAAAGGGACCTTTATCATTAACCATTCACCATCACATTCACAAGTCCTTCTGATCAGTAGCTAGCTTATTTGTGTATGCTGTCATTACTTTGAGGATGTTGTGAATAATTGTGTCAAATAGTTTAGTCTGAGTACAAAGGTGTAGTTTAGGGAAGAATTTTCTTGGTTTAAATTGTCTGTCCTGTGAATATCCCTTTAACTACGTGAGTATGCTAACTATTTTAAATTCCGTGTGGTGATTATCGTAAGTCCTATTGTTCGATTTGCTTGAGGACAAGCAAAAGCTTAAGTGTGGGGGAGTCTGATAAGTCCGTATTTAGACACGCATTTGATGCGTGTTCAGGTCGGACTTTGATGATTTTCCTGGCTTTAAGGCGTTGCAAGTCTCAATTTTTGGCTGAAGTTGTGTTTAACAGGCGTTGGATCGAGTTTCATAGCATTTGGAGTTGATTTGAAGAAGTTAGAGTCCGGCAATCGGCGCTTGAGAGGCATTCGGGAAGGATTTGAAGGCATTCGAGAGAGATTTGGAAGATTTGGAGGCCACCGGGAGATTCACGACGAAATTCTGGTGAAGAAAGAGCATTTGGATCGACGTCGTAGGCATTCGGGAGCATTCGGAACGAGAAACGAAGAAAAACGGTGAAGAAAAGGGCAGGCACGGCCGTGCCTAAGGCAGGCACAATCGTGCCTGCAGATAAAATCAACACGGAGCTACTGGCAGCCAGACACGATCATGTCCGGTGCAGGCACGATCGTGTCTGCATATTTTTTACGCGTCCCTTCCGCAGGCACGATCCCAGGCACGATCGTGCCTGGCATCGTGTCTGGCCCCGTTTTGTCCTAATTCAGCTCAAATTCTCCTGTTTTCTATAAATAAGGCCATCATACCCACTTTTGGGGGTTACGAACATTACAGAGAGGCCTAGGGACGAATTTAACAACGTTTTTACGCTATTTTCTTCCAAGACCCTGGGATTATTTGTAAGTCATCTTTTTAATTAATGACAATTATTTCTATTCATCTTAATTCTGTTGATTCTTCAATTATGAATTGTGAGTAGTTTAATTAGGGTTTTGGGGTTGATGAAGGGGTTAATCATGATGTATGGCTAGATTCTTGTCGGTTTAATTGCATGAATGCCGTTTAATTTGTGTTTGAATAATTTAATTGATATCTCTTGTAACCTAGACTGCAGCTAGAATTACAATTGCATGTAGAATGAATTAAGAGAGATCTAATTTGTTCTAGGACACATTCACACACACTTAATCGTTCGCTAAGAGATTAGTAGCGATTAAGGGGCCGTAAGCTCGCTCGTTTTGGCAATAATTTAGGATCCTGTCGCATGAGAGATCAGCCTGGTCCCCTAAATTATTGTACTCTACGCCGCGAGAGCGCTAAGAACCTAGTAATGATTAGCTAGACTCAATTAAATTAAATTCAGGTAATTAGGCCTGATCTGCCAGAAATCTGGTTACCCCGGAATCAATCCCTATTCCCTTCGTCGTTAATTGAGAAGAAACCAATCTTTTATTTTTATCGCTCATTAGAATTAGTTTTATTTTTCCAAACCAACCAATCTCGCACGACGCTTTTATTTTATTTTCTTTTTAATCGCTGAATTTAATTAATTCTTGATTCCCTTTTGTCCGTCCCTGTGGAGACGATACTCGTACTTTCACCACTATATTACGATCTATTTTAAGTGGGAGAAAACTCACATCACACGCCGTGCCTGGCATTTATCGAGGAACTGAGCTACTGGAGGCCAGGCACGACCGTGCCTGGCAGTTAGGCACGCCGTGCCTGGACACGAATTTCGGGCTTCTTCCGCAGGCACGGTCGCAGGCACGGTCGTGCCTGGCACCGTGCCTGGCCGCGATTGATCCTAATTCGACCCGAATTCGTTGTTTTCTATAAATAAGGCCTCCCTAACCCTTTTTGAGGGTTACGAACTTTGGAGGGAGGCCTAGGGACGAGTTTTACCTGCGTTTTTACGTTGTTTAATCCAAGAACCTGGGATTCTTTGTAAGTTCAATTCTTTAATTAATGACAATTATTTCTATTCATCCCAATTCTTTTGATTCGTCAATTATGAGGCGTGAGTAGTTTAATTAGGGATTTGGGGTTGATGAAGGGGTTAATCATGATGTATGGCTAGATTCTTGTCGGTCTAATTGCATGAATGTCGTTTAATTTGTGTTTGAATAATTTAACTGATATCTCTTGTAACCTAGATGGCCACTAGAATTACAATTGCTTATAAAATAAATTAAGAGAGATCTAATTTGTTCTAGGACACATTCACACACACTTAATCGTTCGCTAAGAGATTAGTAGCAATTAAGGGGCCGTAAGCTCGTTCGTTTTGGCAATAATTTAGGATCTTGTCGTATGAGAGATCAGTCTGGACCCCTAAATTATTGTACTCTACGCCGCGAGAGCGGTAAGAACTTAGTAATGATTAGCTAGGCTCAATTAAATTAAATTCATGTGATTAGGCCTGTTCTGCCAGAAATCTGGTTAACCCCGGAATCAATTCATGTTCCCTTCGTCGTTAATTAAGGAAAACCAAATCTTTTTATTCGCTCATTAGCATTAGTTTTAGTTTAATCAATCAATCAATCTCGCACAATTGCACTTTTATTTTATTTAAATCTTTTTAATCGCTGAATTTATTTAATCCTTATTTCCCTTTTGTCCGTCCCTGTGGAGACAATACTCGTACTTTACACCACTTTTCTACAACCATTTTAAGTGCGAGAAAACAACTCATCAATGTGCCTAGCATTAACCGAAAAGAATAATCCATGCTCATATTGGAAATTGTCATGATGAATTTTAGGGTTTTTAGATATATATGTCTTTGGTTAAATAATCTCACTTGTTTGTCGTTCAAACCAATTGCACTCTTCTAAGTTAAAGAAATTACCCACAATGGGAGTTAATTAAACATATGGAAAGTGCATTAATAGGAGTTATTTAGCTAATTTCCCCAAATAGGAGCTGTTATCTGCCGCCATACGCTATTTTTTTATTTTCTTCCTTAAATGTCCTTACTTTACACTGAAGCATTGCCACATAAGTAACCTGTTTCTAACTGTTTCTTCCGGTTGGAGATTTCCTGCGCAACTTTCAATATTTCTTTCCTTATTTCGTTCTTCCATTTGCGATTAACATTCTTAAGCATCGTCTCGGTTCTTTCCTCTCTTCTGACTTGCCATTACTTCTGATTTTGCGAATTTAGTTGTTTTCATTCACATCACGCATACTTGTCCCCTGTGTTTTCCGCAGGTAAGCTTACTGCTTGATTTTCTGGAATATTGATTACATCTTTCTTCGAATGTTCTTCTAATATTCCTGAATGCTGATGATATGTAATTGTGCATATATGTGTTTCGCAACTGAATTCTGATAGTTTCAATTTAGTTTTAATGTAATTCGCATTTGTTTTATGATTATTTTGGTTTGTAAATTTCTTGTGTAAGAATTTCGATTTTTGTTATTCAATTGGTGATTTACATTGTCATTCGATGTTGTTTGATTATCATTTTTTATTTTTCCATTACTTCATTTGTTATGTGTCATTGTTAGCTACTCTTTGGTTGGCATTAAATGTCATAATAACAACTTTACAGTACTGATTCATGTATTATGTTGTGTTGCTGAACTTTTCATTGTTTTTTTAGGCATTAATTTCTATAAATGGCTGATGTGTTGCTTGTTATGCTTAAGTAGGACGGTACATGGTTGTCTGACTATACATTTTCAAGTTTGGATACATTTGGTATTCATATTGGACTGCATTCTTCCTACACGAGCTTGCTTGATCTGCTGCGTGGAATCTTAAATCAGTACAAACCAAATCATTCATTCAGGATTTCTTATATGGTTGATGGTTGCCCCCCTCCTGTTTTTATTGTTGATGATGAAACTTTGAAATTCTATCTTTATATGAAGTGTTTGCAGTCGGATGTTGCAAAGTTACCACTATGTGTGGAGTTTAAGCCTGAAACTGTTTCTGTGCTTCATGATTTTGTCCCACTTCATAACTCACTTGCACATGGTTGTACTACATCTTCATTGTCTTTGCATGTGAGTGACTCTAATTGTAGTAATCAAGGGAATGGGTTGCATAGCCGTTTGGCTTCCATTGATGAAGAAGATGAGTTTTCCTCTTCCTCAGAAAGCAACATTTCATTGTCAATTGTTTTGCCTAATTTTTCTGGTGTTGGTTCCAAATCATTATCCTTACAGCCTACCTCTGTTAACCACCCTATTGACGTAATTAGTCATTATCATCCAACATGAGTTATGATTAATGATATTTACACGAACAAGGCTGACTGACTTCATCATTTAAAGTTGTATGTTGTAACACTTGCTATGTCATTTTAGTGCATTTATGATGTTATATTGTATGAGAGAATGCAACTATTGTCATTTTGTGGCAATTATGGTGTTGTATTACCTTGTCATTTTCTTTAGAACCACTCTTGTTCAACCTCGCTTCTTCTTCCTTATCATTGCTCTTCTCCTATAACAAACAATCATTTCTTCTCAATTATATATTAAATACAATTATATATGTAAATCAAATGGAAATTTAATTGCCTTTTTTTCCTTCTCAATTATATATTAAATACAATTGTTTCACATGACAAAATATGACATGTATTACCTAGACCTCTTCTTAGGTATCTCCTGCAGTGCTTTTACTTCTATTGCCATCCAAACCTATCTGTTCATCATTCTTATTCTTGTCCTATAAAAAACATGTCATAAATTGAAAGCAATGAACAATATAAATTTGAAATTAATTAATTTATCATTACCAAATCAATATTTTGCTGTAAGACCCCTTCATTCTCACTGCTTCCACTTTGTTTTGTTTCTGCTTCCATATATGATATTTTAAAACCGGGTCCACTACAAGGTGTGGGGATGACTACTTTGTCTGTTGCTTCAGCCTGGACTTGTGGTTGCTTTGGTGGTTCTTCATTTGTTGCTTCTACATCAAGTCCATTATTGTTGATGCTTTCAGTCTGTTTTTCACTTCCAGCCTTGTTGCCATCCATCAGTTCTTCAACTCTAGATGCCTTTCCTTCTGTATTCATCTTCTTCATGTTCTTTGAAACTTCCTTCACCAAACGAATCAGCTTAGTTAACATCACCTCCTATTTGTTTTGCTTGTTCTTCAAATCCCTTAACTCTGCCATCATCTTGAAATTTTGTTTTACTTAGTGGTCAAATCTCCTCAGCATCATTTTCTTCACTCCCCTCTTGGAAATCTCATCTTCACTTTCCTCATCACTGTCATCTTCATCAGTTTTCTTTGACGCTTTCCTTTTACTTGCTCTAGAGCTGCACTCTGGTTTGTCTTTATGTGTTTTACCCTTTTTGCTTGCAAACATACACTTTTTGGTGTTAACTGCAACTTCTTTTGTTCTCAGTTTCCCCTTTCCCTTTGCTGCCACTTGTTCTTCTTCCTCTTTTCTTTTCCATCTGCTTTAATCACCTCCAGTAATCCTAGTTCTTCATCTAGTAACCTTGCTTCAGCAACACCTTGAATATTTTCCATCTCTTGTCGAGTTGGCACTATGCTCTTCCACTCAAACTGTAAACACAAAACACAAATATTTTTCACATTTCCTCATTTATTAAGATTATGTAAATTTAAAAACATATAAATTTCAATTACCTCATCATTATCAAATATAAGGTCACAGAAGAGTTCCATGGATGGGTTTTTCTGGAAAGCCCATTTCAGTGTTCTTGGGATCACACTTTCTCTGCCTTCAATAATGATGCACAGCCCTGTGTTAGCCAAAATCGGGAATGTTTTAAAAGCCCAGATTTGAAGTACATGCATGCATCCTGGGAATGCAACTCTATTTCCTCTACACACATTCAGTGCATGTGCACTTCTATTGATGTTTGTAACCAAGTCCTCCCACACATCATCCCCCCAAGGATATACGTTGAAGGCTTCAATATCATGGACCAACTTTATGTACTTTCCTAGTAATGGTTTAGACATTTGGTGTCCCAGTAAACCATGTGCTAGCACATAAAGCAGTGCTAACTTCAAACCATCTTCCTTTTCTTTGTGTGGATCACCATGGTTATAAGCCTCCAGAGCACTTATCACATCTTGTCTTGTAATTACTTACTTATTTCCAAAATGCCTTCTATAGAAATTTCCTTGTAACTGAACATCGCCTTGTAACTGAACATTGCCTATCATTCTGTCACCACCAACCTTCAGTCCAGCAGCAAGGCCATATATGATCTGGTAAAACTTATTACATCGCTTTCTATGTGAAACCTTATCACACTAGTTTCAGCAATGTTGTTAAATTCCTCAATATAGCTCCCTGCAAGTGCTATGCCCAACTGCCCCACCCAACCTTGGCATCTGTTAAATGTCAAGCATCCATCCAAAAACTGTGTTTTTGAATGCTATTAATTCCTCTTCACTTAGTTGCCCTTTTATTTATTTATTTTGCTACTTCACTTAGATTGTTATTGGCATTTAGCCTCAACTTGTCCAAACTTCTAAGCAGTCCAGTTTCACAAGTGCGACTGATAGTCTGTATTTAAACAAATTTCATTACTATTAAATATATTTCCATTCATTCAAAACAAATTCACAATTTGAACATTTGGTACTCTTACACATGGTTATTGTAAAACTTTTCCTAATTACACATTTTAAACACTAATATTTGGAACTTTTCCATGATTCAGATAGTCTAAAACATTGCAATATTAGAAATCATTGAGGTACTCAATAACTTTTATTTTTCAGTAAACATTTTATAACAGTTATTTTTGGCACTTTTTTTTCTTCAGAAAACGGGTTGTTTGACGCAATTCTTCTTCTTCAACTCATTGATTCTGTCGTGATACATCTTACAACTCTAACATTTGTCAATTTTTGCCACATTACAGTTAGTTTTCCATAATACTTCTTATTCAACACATTAACTCTGTCATGACACATCTTTCAATTCTATATTTGGCAATGATTTCCATACTATAGGTAGTTGGACATAATAATTCTTCTTCAAGTCATTGACTTTGTGATGACACATCTTTCAACCATAATAATTGTCAATTTTTTCCATAGTACAGGTAATTTGACACACTTCTTGTTCTTCATGTCATTGAGTCTCTAATGACACACCTTGTACACCTAACATTTGTCAATTGTTTTCATACTACAGGTACTTTGACACAATTCTTCTTCTTCTTCAACACATTTACTATGTCATGACACACCTTGTACGCATAATATTTGCCATATTTTTTCCTAATTCACCTATACTCATAGAATATATTATTATTCTTACTTTGGCAACATTAACATTGTCAACTTTTGCCCTAATTTAAATACTACTCCCTCCGGTTTTTAATAAACTTCACACTTTCCTTTTTGGGACGGTCTAAAATAAACTTCACACTTCCTTATTTCCTTTTTTGGCAAAGAAATCTACATTAAAACAGTGTCTCAACAGTGCCAAACAGTGTCTCTACAGTGCCAAACAGTGTCAAACAGTGCCTCAACAGTGTACTCTACAGTAAAGTCAAATTTCTTTCCTTATTTTGTGTGAAGTCAAACTGTGAAGATTAAAAAAAACCGGAGGTAGTATAAAACATGATTTAAGTATTACAATATGAATTGACAATAACTCTTTCAAATCAGTGACATTAATACACTTATTACACATAAAATATAAAGATTACAACCAACTTTACAATACCTACACAATACATAGCACGACATGCACACAACTTTCATTACATTTACACTTTCTATTGTCAATGATGATTTAAGCATTACAAAATTCATAAATGGACATGATTAACATCACTTTAACACTTATATTTCTTCTATAGTGAGTACAACGTACCACTTCGTTGTTGATTCTGACTTTTGGGCCATGTGATTGAAAATCCGAATCA
The DNA here is from genome assembly GCA_945859915.1 of Cuscuta epithymum. Lineage (NCBI taxonomy): Eukaryota > Viridiplantae > Streptophyta > Magnoliopsida > Solanales > Convolvulaceae > Cuscuta > Cuscuta epithymum. Next base: position 251,390 of record CAMAPF010000997.1, read on the forward strand.
GCCATGATATATGTTCTTCTTATCGCGAAGTTTGTCCTTCTTCAGGCAAATATCATCCTTCTGGCCAAGTTCTACTCTATAATCGCCACTTCGTCCTCTCTATGGCCAAGTGTTGTCAGTTTCTCTCGAGTGTTGTGCGTTGTTGGTTGTGTTCTCCAGGTTCGCGCTTTAATGAAGGCAGTTGTTATTTTACGCGAATGGGAGAAGTTTTGCCAGCTTCCCCTTTTTGTTTTTTTAAAATCTTGTGTTACCTATGTTCTGGGTAGCCGGTTACTTCCACCTCCTCAGCACGTCCGTAGCACGCGTGATTTCAAAACGGTAATATCTTTTGCTTCATTAAGGGCATTATGGTCACTTGCATATAATTTCTACTCCCATATTCGTAATTTTCTCTCTAAATTAATAGAAATCTCTTTCTAGATCAGATATGCATTCAAAGGACACCCCCTTCTTGTTTGTCATGTCAGAGAGTAAAATAATATGACCCCAAAGAACTCTTCTTGACTACTTTAGGAGGTGGGATACGTCGTAGGGTGAAGGGAGCGTTTACATAGAATCGAATTGGCTTATAATTGAATTTAGGGATGGATAAGAATCAATATATATATATAGGGAGCGGTTCCGATAAGAACAGATCTTAGGAGAAAAATGAGAACGAATCTGGACCGTTGGATTGTATCATTTGAAACCAAATTGTGCATTTGGTGAAACTGAAATGTGCATTAAATGATATTGAAATGTGCAAGATAAAAATTTAAACTCAAGTGTGCATTAGATGAAACTGATATGTGCGAAAAAAAAGGTACAAAAATAGCATCACATCGTACCCTTTGTGATGCACATTTCAATTTCACCTAATGCACATTACAGTTTCATCTAATGCACACTGAATTTCACTTGAGGCAAATCTAACAGTCCAGATTCGTTCTCATTTTTCTCATAAGATCGTGTTCTTATTTGAACCAAATTTAACAGTCCGAATTATATAAGAGGAACTTTTTAACAACATACAACGCGCCACATAACTCTGTCATGTCACATATTACAATTTTTTATATTCCATCCTAAGAAAATATTGACGTGCTTTTGAGAAAATATTAGCTAAAATAGTTGATTCTACCGAATTTGGTAAATTTGGTAACCTCACAATCATGGCAAACTTGGATTTAGAAACTACCGTAGCTATATATTACGTAAAGGGAGATGTTAGGCTGATTGCAACCTTGGGTGAAAAAGCCAATTTTGAGCTTTTCACCCCAAAAGAAGTGCAATCCAATGTATTGAGAAGGGCCAAAGTGGGTTGGAGGCTCAGGCCCCTTGGGAGTGGAATTCTGTAGCTTTATTCACGGAAGAATGGCTAGCCTCTGCTGCGTGAAAGGATGGGCCAAGATGAAAAATAAATCCCATTTTTCTTTAAACTATTCTAACTTTTATTTTTGTATTTGAATTTTTATAAAATGTATACCAAAATTCATAATTTTTTATTATGACACCAATATTGAATATATTAAGTTAAAAAAAAGTCTCAACTACACGAGCTTTTCGGAACAAAAAATATTTAACTCTAAATTTATTTATTTTTACATCGGAACGTTTAGCTTTTCGAATTGTAATTATTCGCAACAAAAAAAACTAGAAACAAATTGATGTATAATAATAAAAGTAAGACAACAATTAAAAAGAACTTCATTAGTTGAATATATATTGACGGTACTGGATTGCAACAAAAACTGAATTGACTGAATAAATACGTATAATGTTGTGGGGAATTTGATTTATTGACGGAACTGGGTTGCGGTTAGCCTTAGGATGTTTTTACTTGGACTGTAATTTGCCCCAGACCAGACCAGACCAGACCAGTCCAGACCAGACCAGACCAGTTCAGACCAGACCAGACCAGACTTGGATAGTTATAAAAATACAAAGAAACCAGACCTTACCAGACCAGACCAGACCAGTTCAGACCAGACCAGACCAGATCAGACCAGACCAGACCAGACCAGCAAATTACAGTCCAAGTAAAAACATCCTTATACTACGTATTATATTTTATGTTATTACCATTATATTTGATTACTATTATACAAGTATTACGTAACAATTAACAAATTTTGACAACCTCAAAATCACGGCAACTTTACATATTGATGATGTTATATTATATTTTCTTATTATGTTACTATTCGTACGTCATAATATATGTTTAATTTCTATATTCGGGAAACATAAAAATTAAGTAGAGTTGATGGAACACTTAATATTATAAAAAGGAAGAGAATCTAAATTAAAGTATGCTTTCACAATTTCACTATTCTTTCAGTTCTCATCGAGTTTCTCCTTCATTTGAAAGTCCTGTTGTTTAGAGATCATATACCAAGAATGTCATCACAGTAAGTTTATACAATATTTTAATTATATATTATTTAAAACTATGGTAATATGATACTTTACCATTAATATGTTTATGTTTATGATACATGATATTATGAATTATACCTGATTGATCAAAATTACATAAAATACAGAAATTATTCTCTAATATGTCAACTTGATACATACAAGTCCGACTAGACAATCAAAGTTCGTGTTATGCGCCTCTATGATGTCATCAATCACAAAAGGCAAGGAAGCTTAATTTGCCTGATCTAGACATGGTTCTGATTGATAAAGATGTATTTTTTTAATTTCGAATTTCTAATGCACTTATTTTACACAAAAAAACTAATGATATTTTCATGATTGCAGGGTGATTATGTTCATGCATCTATAAAAAGTGGATATGTTCATACATTACGTCCCAAGATAAAGGAAGGAATGATACACATCATAAAAAAATTCTCAGTGGTTCCAAATAAGGATGTTTTTACTTGGACTGTAATTTGTTGGTCTCGTTTGAATTGGTATGGTTTGGTTTCTTTGTATTTTTATAACTATCCAAGTCTGGTCTGATCTGGGACAAATTACAGTCCAAGTAAAAACATCCTAAAGAAGAGTGTCGTGTTGTAGCCGATAATAAAATCATGATACAATTTTTTCATAACACTATCATCAAAGAAGTCAAAGGAGAAGCAATTGAAGTGCCGAATTATAAATTTGACTTCGTATCTTTCAACATTTTAAAGAGCCGTCTCGGGAGTAAATATATTTTGATTGGTATAACAAAACATTATTACTAAATTCTATATCGGTACTATATCTCCATAATCAAATTATACCACTAAATATTGTTCTTATAGATGTGGTTGTTCAGACTTATTGGTTGTTTCTTTATTTTGACAACTGCAGTTTAAATATGTCTTCACTTTTGAAATAGATTCGTAATCCAGGTAATCTTCATATGTTTACAAATTCCTAATTTTATTCACACTCTTAGAATGTTTTTAATTGGATTGATTCCAATCCCAGACTTGATTAGACCAGATCTAACTTTAATAATAATAACAATAAGACACATAAAGTGTAAGACATACATCTATGGAACCATACTACTTCAAACCAAATCAAACCCTAAAATTTTAATTCAATTAAAGACGTCCTTACTAATGATGTTTTCATGTTACGAAATCAAGAGTAAAATGGAAAAAACAACATTTTTTTGTAGAATTGCAAAGTATGATCGATGAAGAGAAAGCGGAAGCAGTAATCGAATGAAGAAGATGAATAATATGAAACCCTTATGTTGAATAGGGTTGTAATTCAGTATTTATACAAAAGGGCTAAAACAGGCTATTCTATAATAAAAGGAGATGGACTAATATAACAAGCCCAATAATATAAAATCTGGTCCAGCCTCTTATTCTTTAGACACCCCCTAAAGATGAGCATGTATGTCCAACAGGTTCATCTTGTTTGCAAAGTGACTAAAGAGAGGATTCCCAAGTGGTTTGGTGTATATATCTGCAAGTTGATAACTATTAGGAATATGTGTAAGATTAATGAGTCCAGAATTAATTTTTTTCTCTTATTAAATGACAATCTAATTCAATGTGTTTAGTTCTTTGATGTTGAATAGGATTATGTGCAAGATAATAGGTAGATTTATTATCAGTGTAAAAGGTAATTGGTAAAGAAGTAGGAATATGTAAATCTTGAAGAATGTAAATAAGCCATTGAGCCTCACAAACTGCATTTGCAGCAGCCCTATACTCTGCTTCAGTAGATGATCTACTGACAACAGACTGTTTCTTAGATTTCCATGAAATCAATGATTTTCCTAAATAAAAACAATAACCAGAAATGCTTCTTCTTGTATCAACACAAGATCCCCAATCAGAATCAGTGTATGACTGAATATCAAAATTAGATGTAGAAGGGCAGAACAGACCTTTTCCTGGTGAGTTTTTGAGATATCGTAATACCCTATGAGCAGCTGTCATATGGATATTAGTAGGACAGGAAAGAAATTGACTAAGAGTTTGTACAGAATAAGCAATATCAGGCCTTGTGACAGTAAGATAAAGTAATCTACCTATTAGAGTTCTATAAGTTTTAGGATCAGTTAAAAGAGTGCCTTCATTTATTGAAAGTTTATGTTTAGAGTCCATAGGAGTAGAAGAAGGTTTAGAATCAAGATATCCAAAGTCAGAAAGAATTTCAAGAGTGTATTTTCTTTTATTTAAAACAAGTCCAGTTTCAGATCTAGCAACTTCTATTCCTAATATGTATTTTAGTTCACCAAGATCTATAATATAACAAGCCCAATAATATAAAATCTAGTCCAACCTCTTATTCTTTAGATTTTTACATTTTCAATGTGACAAAATAATGAGTAAAATGTAGGATCTCACTATCAAAATTTAAAAATAAGCACTCCGTATATCCTACCAAGTTGAATGAGGAATATAAAAAAACTGAGGTAAAGTAATTTAGAGGATGTGAGATTAATTAAGAAGTTTCTCTGTGAATTCTTTAAAGTCGAATTCATAACAATTATGTTTAGTTATGATTTTTTTTTTTTTACTCCAGAGGGGTCTAGGGGAGGGGGGCTGGGGGGAGCCTGGATTAATCAGGGCTGAAACACACTCCATTGAGTTTCACACCCTTGTGTGCCTAGCGGGATTCAAACACGAGACCTCTCGCTAGGCACGGTAACCTCGCAACCAGCTAGGCTGGAGTGCTTGGTTAGTTATGATTCTTATATAGAAGACCATTTTAACTATTTTCCATGTAATTTTTTATTTATTTTACAAAAGAAATATGTTTTAATTTTTTTCATGATTCGGGAGATTCCGTTTATTTAGCCCATTCAGCCAGAATTTAATCAATTTCAGCAAAATAAGTTGATTTGACCAATTTTAATATTATCGGAAGGACTTGATATTTACACTGAGTGTACTTTCCTTTTTGCATCACATTATATATATATATATATATATATATGATTCCGCAAAAATACATTTAAAATTAGCTAAATTACGTGATACCCGTGCATCGCACGGGCTTGAAACCTAGTAAATGAATAATACTAAAAATTAACTAATGAACAAAAAAACCTTTTTTAATTAAATAAATTTACAAAGGGATATAGACTTTGGCGGACGGCACCCTTTATAGGGTTGAGTTTGGTGCACAGCTTTTTTGTGCAGAGCCCGCAAGACAGCGGACAATCTCATGCATCACGGTTTCAGTCACAGGTCAAAGATGAAGACTAACGGCCAGTGCAGGTTGTAGCGCAGGGCGGATCGGGTCTCAGGTCTGTGAGAAGCAGGGCACAGCGCAGGAGTAATGACGGTGGCGGACAACAACGAATATGAAGTTATGAGATCCGACTCCCTCTTGAACCGCCGCCATGGAGGAATTGTGGGTCTAGGGATTGGGACATGAAGTTTGAAGGATGGATTCAGCTGCTCCATATTATCTCGATTAATTGCACTTTTCTCATTTTTAGTTTGTACATTTAAACTCCGTTGTTATCATTTAATTTTGTATTTAGTTATAGCTCATGGCGCTACGTTTAATTACTACAATGACTGAGGATTCGGCTAGATGGACTTGATATGGTTAGTGGTTAACGAATCCATATGTTCAGCAATAGTTGCATTAAGCTCGTCTGGTGGTTAGCGATTCGTATTAGGGGTGGATCGGGACCGGTCAGACCGGCCTGGTGCCCGGCCTAGACCGCCACTGTGTGGTACCGGACCGGCTCGATTGATCGGGACCGGGACCGGGTGTGGGGCCCGGACCGGGGGGTTTGGGGGCGGGTCACGGGCTTAGGCCTTCTTGGAACCGGCCGGTCCGGGACCGGTCCGGGCAAAAAAAAGGTTTTTCCGAATGGATTGGGGGGTAGGCAGGTTGGACTGGGTGGTTTGGGGGTGTTAGGGGGTGGGGGTAGATGGTAGGAACAAACAAGGAAAACAAAAAAAATCAACACCCGACCCGACCCGGGCTCGGCCTGGTCCCGGAACCTACCCGGGCCCGGTCCACCCCTAATTCGTATTGCTCCTTCACGGGTCATCGTCTCCATGTCTAATCGTAACGCTAGTAGTATTTTTTACTAACAAACAAGGAAAACAAAAAAAAATCAACACCCGACCCGACCCGGGCTCGGCCTGGTCCCGGAACCTACCCGGGCCCGGTCCACCCCTAATTCGTATTGCTCCTTCATGGGTCATCGTCTCCATGTCTAATCGCAAGGCTAGTAGTAGTAGTAGGAATGTGAAGGTTGTAGTCAGTAGTGGCCACTTTGAGATTGGTGTAATGATCCTTATTCTAATGATATCAATATAGACGATATTTTTTCAAAACAAAAATTAAATAAATCTCCAAAAAGAAAACTAAAAGAGTAAGAGGACCATTATATTCTCTCCATTTGATCCATTACTAAAGCGATCGACTAACACTACGTTGATCAATGTTTGCCCGTTCAATGATCAACGTTTGTCTTTCGAGTGAACAATGTATGTCCGCCCAGTGAGTAGTGGCCAATGTTTGTCAGTCCAGTGACCATTTCTACCCGCCCAACAGTGACCAAGTGACTCCAGTGATCATCACCGCCCGCTCTTCCGATCCACAATGCCCACAACCCAGCCTCCCCACCCCCACCATCCCAGCCCCACCCTAACTCCAACCTCCCATCCAAGCCTCATTCCAGATATGTGTGGTGACAATGGAGCCCCATCCCCGCTGATGCCACCATCTCGCCGCCGCCCGTCCACATTGTCGCCACCCAATCCCCTGTCCAGTCCCCTTTGCCGCCCGCCTCCACTGCCCCAACCCCTCGCGACCCCCTACCAGTCTTGCAACCCCTATACCAATACCATACCCTACGTTGTCCCCCACTTGTTGTTGATGTCCCCAACCGCGCTGCCAAACCCTAGGCGTCGTCATATCTGGAAATCTAATTGTTTTAGGATCCATCAAGGACGACGATGAAGTGCTACATAGTGGTGTCACTCTAAAACAAATAGAGCCATAGTTAAGCGGTGGAGACGGTGGCGACCGCTCAACATGGAGATGGTGGTGATTATTCGAGATGAAGATGATGGAAGCTGAGGCGATGACGGCGAGTCGAAGATGAGCGGCGGCGGTATCAGGAATCCGAGTGGCTTTATTATGTCAGTGGTTTTATTATTATGTCAGTGGTTTTATTACACCTACCTTGGAAAGGTATAGTAGGAACTATTGCTACTCTGCTCTTAGGATTATAACATATGCTATTTGGAAATGAAACTATTATCTTGTGATGTTATATTTTACGTAGTGTGAGTTAGATCTCTAATGGTGACAGTTTCGCTGGCTAAAGAATATATTATTAGTGGGTGGGGGGGTTATTAATATCATGAACTTCTATTGATATTCCTTTCACGTCCCCTAGACGTGCTCTTCCTTGTCTGTTTTCTTTTACAATTCTTTTTCCCTTTTGATGTCATAAAACATGTTCCTTTTCCTTCTTTCTTTTGTTGATTCCTTGTTTACTTTCCCTATAAATGTTTCTGTTGTACAATTGGTGAACCTTGTTTTACACCCTTGAAATGTGCATGACTGGATTGGAACAGGAAAAAGCTAGGGTGTTTTACAAGAATGAATCGAGTTCTGCTGCTTTTATGACCCACAACTCCAGAATAAGGAAGATCCTTGTGGCTATTTCACTATTCATGTTTTACAACAGAAGGTTGATTTAGTTATGCAGGCTTCAAAGCTGTTGGATATGATCTGGTAAATGTTAAACTGCCAATAATAATTGGGAGGGTGCTTACTTGTTTTGATCTGGTTCATGCTACTTTTCTGGTTAAACTGCTTGAGCAAATTTGCGGTTCAAGTTGAGGAGAATTTGCATCCTAACATTCTAGTAGTGTTTTGATATTTGTTTTTAAATTTGTGTTGATGTGACACTATTGCAATCAACAATGTTTTAGAATTATAACAATGACCTGGAACCACCATTTTAAGAATAATTACCAATTGTTAAGTAGGAAGGAATTCATCAAGGAAAAATGGGAGAAAGATGATCTTACTGGAGCTAATCAAGTGCTCAATGAAGTGTCGTGACTGTAGTGCCTTGCAATTTTATTTAGCAATAGTTAGCAATTCTAGCAATTTTATGGCAGATCATTACTAAGTATAATCAATGTTTCAATTTCCAAGACCCTCAAATAGAGTGATATTATATTTTATGTCATAACCCTTGGTTACCCTCTTTGAAAATATACTTACTTTATATATAAAGTCAAGTAGTCGGCCCGAAGGCCCATGTTTACTTTGAAAACATTCAACCCTTTCCCCGTGACATCAAGCCACGCCCATCTATTTTAGTTCACCATGCTAGAGGCTTCCTCTAGTCAAGTTTTGTCGTGCTAGAGGATTACTCTAGTCACTCCACTTGGTGTTAGAGGCTTCCTCTAATCACCTTACATATGTTGTGCTAGAGGCTTCCTCAGGTCACATTACGTTATGTTAGAGGCTTCCTCTAGTCATCCTACATTACACTAGAGACTTCCTCTAGTCGTCCTACATGAATGCTGGAGGCTTCCTCCAGTCATTCTTCATCATGCTAGAGGCTTCCTCTAGTCACGATACTAGTTCACTAAGCAAATTCTATGTCTAGAGTTCCTCTATTATGAGTAGCCTTTGAGGTCTACTCCTAATGTAACTTAGCGGTTACCCATTTCTACCTTAAGACATCTCATAGGACTACTTAAGGTACATCTTTCACAATCCAAGCCCTTAGGATTTGTTCTATTACTTTTCATACTAACATTTCCGACTAGTAAATTCAATACTAATCCATTAGTCGTCCTTAAGCAACCAAGCTCTTTAATTTCACATTTGTAAGGTTCATTCCTATGGATTTCCCAATCCGTATATGATTTAATCTCAATATCAAAAATATCACTTTTATCCATTCATGATTTCTATACATGAAGTAAAAGTATATTTCATCCCAAAAATTTATGGTTTATACAATCATCATACCATCATATTTATAATGCATCACCATACACCATTTACTCATAAATTTGTATGTTATGCATCTTTTATTCATAAACAATAATATTTTCATTTAGGCATTATTAATCATTAATAATCCATGAAAACCACATTTAATTACCTTAGGTAATCTTATGAAATTAACCCAAAGATTATAAGCAATATAGTCAACCATCATCACCTTATGAAGTGCCGCAATAGTTGCCTTTGTTAAGCCCTTCGATCAATCCCCGTTCTAAACCGATTAGAAGTGGAAATTTTGGAGTCTGGACAGCATCCAAAAGCCGGGCGACTTTCGTGGTCTGCAACTACGAACAGCCTCCTATACTTGGCGGTTTCCGGCGGTTTCAACTCCTATCGATTCCATGAATCTTCTAAGTTAAATACCACCACTTTATAACATTATTCTACACTTTTTAACATGTAGAACTTCATATATAATCCATCATATGATTTCTTAAAAATCATACAACATAAAACTAGTTAAGAGATATACTTGAGTTCTTACCTTCAACACAAGCTATCTCTTGTTGGATTACTAGTTCCCTTCTTCAAAGTTGTTGTGTTGTGAGAGTTTGTTCCAAGCTTCCTCTGGCTCTTTCTCTTGTTCGTATGGAGTAGAGAGCAAGGAGAAATATCCTCCTTCAATCACACCCCAATCAAAGTGTAGACAAGGCCAAAAAGAGGGTGGGTGTTTGTCATGCACATCACCTCACTCAATAATCCGCCCCAAGCCATGCTAACTTGTCCCCTTCCCATTATTTGGGAGTTATTTGGCTGATAGAATACCCTAAGTGGGTGTAGGAAGCCCCTCCCAATTATTCCTGCTATTTTTTGGCAGGTTGGACCAAAATAGCACTCGGGTTGTCCAAATATTTTTATCAACTTTGGTTGGCACTTTATTGGGCTCCTATAATTTTTATGATAACCCAACTAAATATTTGGTAGCTCGTTCTCATTATTATGGGCTCGATAATAATTTAATTAATTGCACATTAATTAAATATATCAATTCTGTCACACGAATTTTATTCGCTAGGAAATTCAATTACACATCAAATTTCAAATTCAAGTGCATCCGGGTGCGGTGTCACAATGTATATATATAATGATATCAAGGTATCATGTCCTTTTTTTTTTGATAAACTGTAAATATATATATATATATATATATATATATATATATATATATATATATATATATATATATATATATAAAGTGTAAATGTACATCTGTACAGTAGCAAAACAGATCATATGGGTCATCCCAAGCAAGGATACCCAGTCACCTCCAAAAACTACCTATAGCTACGCAAACATGCTAGCCATCACAAAACATGGTGACGAATCAGCAAAAATCAAAATGTTATCCTATCTATTGGATATATGTAATATAAGATTTTATGCACCATATACTTGATATGTTTAACCATTACTAACACTGTCACGCCCCGGACCTACCGGACACGTCAACAACCCGCCGTACAGTACGAATAGTCAACCGCAGTCCAACTCATCCATACTATACTAGGCGTCTTGAATACCATTCACAATAGTACATCCATAAACAACATAATGTAAAATAATCATTTAAATCAGCGGAAACGTGTAATACAAGTGTTTATGCCACACTTCGGCAACATGGGCGTACAAGCCCCAAATAATTATTCAAAATAATATCCATGAGCATTAATTTAATGTTTTAAAAAAATAGAACGGAGGAAGCACGAACCACGTCTTCTCTCCCTGAGCTCCCCGAAGCAACGGGCGATGGTAGCAAGCTTTACTCCCTACCTGAAACTGTGAGGTGGCCTCCCCCGTGAAGGGGAGGTCAGTACTTGGAAGCATTTGACAAGTACAATGACAACTATACTAAGTATAATCAATGTTTCAACTTCTAAGACCCTCAAAATAGAGTGATATCATAATATAATGATAGTTCTTCTTTAACCCTTATTATCTTCATAATAAGTTAATTAATTAATTTGTCGGCACACGGCCCCTTTTTATATTTCATTTCAATCATCGTTTACACGACACCGCCCGTAGGTCTTATCATCCTTACGAGACTTGTCACCGCTCTCCGAGGCCTCACCGGGCTCTCGGGCCGGAGTCCAACATCCCGCCCCTGAACTCATACCCATCGTCCCGTAGGAAGGTAAGGTCCATTCGGGGTCCTATCTTATGTGTTACCGCTGTCGGGGGCCTCGTAAGGTCTCCGGTTCGGATTCCACCCTAACCCGTGATCACGATGTAAGTCCATGCTATCCAACCCCGCTCTCTAGAGTCGGGAAGGGCCATGGTCCTTACTAATTACCAATACTCTATCGGCTAATCCTTAAAGACTACCGAATACACCCGTAGGCCAATCCTATTCCTAGGATCAATTTATTATTCACTTTATCTTGGGTATCCCTTAAGGCCTACCCCTAGCGTCACTTATCCACCTTAGTATCTCTTAAGACTACTTAAGGCTCAACAATTTACAATCCAAACCTTGGATCAATTCTAACATATTTCATTCCAAAACCCCGACTAGTATCATAATACTAGTCGGATAAATTCCAACAAAACTCATTTTCAATTCATAGTCATATATACAATTTCCAAACTAATTTTCCATTGAAAATATAGTTCATATCAATATACAAAATATAACCTTTAATCACTCATATATCCTTATATGAAGTTAAAGTTATATTTCAACACAATATTTATAATTAATCCTTTCATCAAGCCAATATGCTCATATTACATAATCATACACAATTTACCCTTAAATTTGTATATTATGCTCCTTTATTCATTGACAACAATATTTTCGTTTAGGCATTATTAATCATTAATAATCCATGAAAATCACATTTAATTACTTTAGGTAATCCTACGAAATTAACCCAAAGATTATAAGCAACATAGTCAGCCATCCTCACCTTATGAAGTGCTGAAATAGTTGTCCTTGTTAAGCCCTTCGATCAATCCCCGTTCTAAACCGTTTGGAGATGAAAAATCTGGGCAGCAGACGAAAGCCGGGCGGCTTTCGTGAAAGGTGGGCGGCTTTCGTGGTCTGCAGCTACGAACAGCCTCCTATACTTGGCGGTTTCCGGCGATTTCAACTCCTATCGATTCCACGACTCTTCTAAGTTAAATACCACCACTTTATAACATTATTCTACACTTTTAAACGTGTAGAACTTCATGTTTAATCCACCATATGATTTCATAAAAATCATACAAAAATAATACTAGTTAAAGGATAATACTTGTGTTCTTACCTCAAGAACAACTCTTTTCTCCTTGGATTTCTTTTGTTGATGTTGCCTTCAATCTTGGACTTTGTTGAAGACTTTCCCTTGAGCTCTCTCTCCTCTTGGTTGTTCGAATGAATGGAATGGGAAGGGGGGAGGCACCTCTACTCAATCAAGCCTCAAAATAATGTTGAGTAGGGTCATTTGATGTTCTAATTTGACTTAGGCCATCCCTTCAACAGCAACTCCGCCCACCCCCATGTTTATTTGTCTCAAAGTGATTATTTTGAGGCCTTAAGTCAGATAAGAAATCCCCAAATGGGTGTAGGAAGTCCCTCCCAATTATTCCTGCCATTTTCGGTAGGCCCGGGCCGAAATAGCACTCGGGTTGTCCAAATATTTTTATCAACTTCGGTTGGCGTTTTATTGGACTCCTATAATTATTATGATAACCCAACTAAATATTTTGGTAGTCCGTTCGCACTTTACGGACCCGATAGATAATTTAATTAATTGCACATTAATTAAATATACGAATTTTGTCACACGAATTTTATTCTCTAGGAATATCAATTACATGCCAAATTTCAAGTTCAAGTACATCCGGGTGCGGTGTCACAAACACTGTCGTCTTGGCCTTCTCAAAACAAATCAGATTTCTCATCTGCCAAGTCCAATAGACGGTGTAGCAAAAAGATATCCTCACGGCCTTGGCTTTAGCATTCGCTCCATGATGTTCCTTCTTGATCCATTTGACCGCACTTAAAAGTGTAGTCATCTGTCTAGATAACCCAAGCCAGTCACGAACCATCTTCCATACCTGTCCTGTAAATGCACACTCAAAAAATAGGTGTGGCACCGTTTCCGGGTCACCCTTACAAAAATGACAAGTATTAACCACATCAAGAAAACCTAACCTATCATACGTAGCCAGTCTTCCCCGGAAGGCAAGCCACGTAATGAAAGAGAATTTAGGTGGAATATAGCTCTTCCAAATAAAGGACATCCAAGGGTGGACCGTACCTTTAATTCTAAGTAAATCATACACTTTTGAAGAAGAAAGTTTCCCATTTTGGGAGAACTTTTCCAGCTGAACGACAGCCATGTCCAAAGAAGGGAACTTGGAAACAATCAGGTCCCGGATATTAGCAATTGTCTTCATAAGCCGTGAGTCCGTGGTGTGTGGCCCAAACGTCCACACATCTCTTCCCTGAAGATAAACCCCATGCACCCACTTTACCCATAAAGTTTCTTTTCTGGCATGAATATTCCAAAGGGTACGAGAAAGTAAAGCACTATTCCACACCTTTGTATCCCTAATTCTCAAACCCCCCTCATTTTTCGGTAAACATATGTCACTCCACGCTACCTTAGCACGCTTACTTCCCCACAGAAATAGTCTACAAAGGGAGGTAATCCTATCAAGGATGGCCCTCGGCATAGGAAAGATACCTAGCCAAAAGGATTGGACCCCTTGCACAACGGATGAAATCAACTCAACCTTCCCGGCATAGGATAGAGTTTTTGAGTTCCATGCCTCAAGATAACCTGTAACCTTGTCAATCAATGGATAGAACTGAGCTACAGATATGTTCAAAGGAGCCAAAGGAATACCCAAATATCTTACCGGAAAGGATCCTTGTTGAAAACCTACCCTTTCAAGAATATAAGGAATTCTACTTTCGACATTCCCTCCTAAAAAAATATTAGTTTTATCAAGATTAACCATAAGACCAGAAACTAGTCCAAAGTCATTCAAAGCATCCACTAATATTTTAATAGATGAGTAATGTCCTTTAGAGAAAAGCATCAAGTCATCTGCATAAGCCAAATGTGTTATTTTAAGCTTAGAGCATAAAGGGTGATAACGGAAATTAGGATTAGATGTCCTGCTTTCTATCAACCTAGAAAAATACTCCAAGCAAATAACAAACAATAACGGAGACATTGGATCCCCTTGCCTTAACCCTCTTTTCCCCTCAAACCATCCATGGAGAGAACCATTAATGGAGATGGAGAAAGAAGAGGTTGAGACACACTCCATTATCCAACTAACAAACAGATTTGGAAGACCAAAATCCATCAAAACCTTTTCAAGAAAATCTCATGATACCGTATCATAAGCTTTTCTAAGGTCAATCTTAATCATACATCTAGGTGAAGGCCTTTTCCTAGTGTATCCCCTCACTAACTCTTGTGCCAAGAAGATGTTATCAGACATTAATCTCCCATCAACAAAAGCTCCCTGTGCTGGGTTGATAACACTAGAAATTAAAGGACCTAGACGTGATGAAAGAATTTTTGTAATGGTCTTATAAGTCACATTTGTACATGAAATAGGCCTAAAATCCGATATAGTGGGGGAGTGAGTTGTCTTAGGAATAAGTGCAACAATAGTGTGATTGACCTGTTTCAGCATATTCCCAGTCTCAAAGAACTCCCTCACTGTCACGCCCCGGACCTACCGGACACGTCAACAACCCGCCGTACAGTACGAATAGTCAACCGCAGTCCAACTCATCCATACCATACAAGGCGTCTTGAATACCATTCACAATAGTACATCCATAAACAATCATAATGCAAAATAATTAATTTAAAGCAGCGGAAACATTTAATAAAGTGTTTATGCCACACTTTGGCGAACATGGGCATACAAGCCCTCAAATAATTATTCAAAAATAATATCCATGAGCATTAATGTAATTGTTTTAAAAACAGAAACGGAGGAAGCACGAACCACGTCTTCCCTCCTGGATCCTCCCTCGAAGCAACGAGTATTTGTAGCGAGCTCAACTCCTACCTGAAACTGTGAGGTGGCCTCCCCCGTGAAGGGGAGGTCAGTACTTGGAAGCATTTGACAAGTACAATGACAACTATACCAAGTATAATCAAAGTTTCAATTTCCAAGACCCTCACATAGGGTGATAATATAATATAGGTCATAACCCGTGGTTACCCTCTTTGAAAAGATACTTACTTTATATATAAAGTCAAGTAGTCGGCCCGAAGACCCATGTTTTACTTTGAAAACGTTCAACCCTTTCCCCGTGACTTCAAGCCACGCCCATCTATATTAATTCACCATGCTAGAGGCTTCCTCTAGTCATGTTTTGCCGTGCTAGAGGCTTACTCTAGTCACTAAATTCGGTGTTAGAGGCTTCCTCTAATCACCTTACATACTTTGTGCTGGAGGCTTCCTCCAGTCACATTACATTATGCTAGAGGCTTCCTCTAGTCATCCTAAACTACGCTAGAGGCTTCCTCTAGTCGTCCTACACGAATGCTGGAGGCTTCCTCCAGTCATTCTTAATCGTGCTAGAGGCTTCCTCTAGTCACGATACTAACTCACTAGCAAATTCTATGCCTAGAGTTCCTCAATCTTGAGTAGCCAATGAGGCCTACTCCTAATGTAACTTAGTGGTTACCCATTCCTACCTTAAGGCATCTCATAAGACTACTTAAGGTGCATCCTTCACAATCCAAGTCCTTAGGATTAATTTGTTCTATCACTTTTTATACAACATTCCCGATTAGTAAATTAAATACTAATCCATAAATCTTTAAACAGCCAAGCTCCTTAACTCATAGTTATAAGGCTCATTCCTATGGATTTTCTAATCCGCATACGATTTAATCTCAATATCAAAAATATCACTTTTATCCATTCATGATTTCTTTACATGAAGTAAAAGTATATTTTATCACAAAAATTCATGGTTTATACCATCATTATACCTTCACATTCATTATGCATCATCATACACAATTTCCTCATAAATTTGTATGTTATGCATCTTCTATTCACAAACAATGATATTTTCATTTAGGCATTATTAACCATTAATAATCCATGAAAATCACATTTAATTACTTTAGGTAATCTTATGAAATTAACCCAAAGATTATAAGCAATATAGTCAGCCATCCTCACCTTGTGATGTGCTACAATAGTTGCCTTTGTTAAGCCCCTCGATCAATCCCCGTTCTAGGCCGATTGAAAGTGAAATTCCTGGACAGTAGCCCAAAAGCCGGGCAGCTTTCACCAAAGCCGGGCGGCTTTCGTAGTCTGCAACTACGAAAAGCCTCCTACACTTGGCGGTTTCCGGCGGTTTCAACTCCTATCGATTCCACGACTCTTCTAAGTTAAACACCACCACTTATAACAATAATATACACTTTTAAACGTGTAAAACTCATGGTTTAATCTACCATATGATTTCTTAAAAATCATTCATCATAAAACTAGTAAAAGAACACTAGTTGGATTCTCACCTTAAACTTAGCTCCCTTCCTCTTGGGTTGTCTTCCCCCAAGCTTCCTCCAACAATGGTGTTTGGGAGAGCTTTTCCCTGACCTCCTTACTCCTATGGTTGGCCGAGAGAGTGCAAGAGAGATGGATGAGAGATGCCTTCTCAATCAACACAAATAATTGTGTGAGATAGGACATAGGCATGGGCTCTTGTCTCAAAGGAGACTTCCCACCCCCTGCGTGCCTAACTATCCCCTTGTCCCCCTCTTCACTTATTTGGGAGATATTTGACTGGCAGAATACCCCAAGTGGGTGTAGAAAGTCCCTCCCAATTATTCCTGCTATTTCTGGCAGGTTGGGCCAAAATAGCGCTCGGGTTGTACAAATATTTTTATCAACTTTGGTTGGCACTTTATTTGGGCTTCTATAATTTTCACGATGACCCAACTAAATATTTGGTAGCCCAGTCACATATACTGGACCCGATAAATAATTTAATTAATCGCACATTAAATAATATGCCAATCAATTACATGAATTTTATTTGCTAGGAAATTCGAATACATATCAAATTCCAAATTCAAGTACATCCGGGTGCGGTGTCACAAGTTCACCCCCCCTTAACGGGAATTTCGTCCCCGAAATTCACAAATGCTATTCAAACAGAAATGCATATTGCTCCTTCATTAAGGCTTCCGTTTCCCAAGTTTCTTCTTCAACTCGGTCACTTTTCCAAAGGATTTTCACCATTGGAACTTTCTTGCTCCTTAGTTTCTTTACTTGCCTATCAAGTATTCTCACCGGTCGTACGGCGTAGTTCAAGTCTTCACGTATTTCCACAGGTGGTTTCTCTAATACGTGAGACGGATCCGACACGTATTTCTTTAGCATAGACACGTGGAACACGTTATGTATCTTCTCCAATTCTTGAGTCAACTGCAATCGGTATGCTACGGCCCCAATTCTTTCAAGAATCATAAATGGCCCTATGTAGCGTGGGTTTAGTTTCCCTCGGCTTTGAAATCGGATGATTCCTTTCCAAGGCGAAACTTTCAAGAACACCTCATCTCCCACCTTAAACTCTAAGGCTCTCCGGCGTTTATCGGCATAGCTCTTCTGTCTATCCTGGGCCGCCTTAAGCCTATCACGAATCATCTTCACCTTTGACTTGGTGATCTCCACCAATTCTGTGCTCTCAAGCTTGGCCATGCCAACCTCGTCCCAACACAACGGTGTACGACATCGCCTCCCATACAATGCCTCGTATGGAGGCATGCCAATACTCGTCTGATAACTGTTGTTATAGGCAAACTCTACCAGTGCTAGATGGTTGTCCCAACTTCCTTGGAACTCCAATGCACAAGCTCTCAGCATATCCTCTAAAATCTGTATGACTCTCTCGGATTGTCCATCCGTCTGTGGATGAAAAGCAGTGCTAAACTTCAATTTCGTTCCCATAGACTCTTGGAACTTCGGCCAAAATCGTGATGTGAATCGTGGGTCCCTGTCGGACACAATGGTTATAGGAACCCCATGTAGCCTCACGATCTCATCCACATACAATTTGGCTAACCTCTCAAGTGCATAGGTAGTGTTGATAGGTAGAAAATGTGCACTCTTCGTGAGCCTATCAACCACAACCCATACGGCATCATAATTCCTCACGGTCCGTGGCAGTCCCACCACAAAATCCATGGTCACGTGCTCCCATTTCCATTCTGGAATGGAAAGTGGCTGTAATAACCCAGCTGGATGCTGATGTTCTGCCTTGACTTGTTGACAAGTAAGGCATCGGCTGATGTATTCGGCTATCTCCCTTTTCATGCCTGACCACCAGTAACTCTCTTTCAAGTCATGGTACATCTTCGTGCCCCCCGGGTGCATGGCATAAGCCGACGAATGAGCTTCCTCTAAGATGGACTTTCGGAGCTCATCATCTGCCGGTACACACACTCGGTCACGAAATAATAGGATACCATCGTCTCTTTCCCTGAAATCTTCAACCGGTCCCGCTAGCATGCGTTCGCGGACCTTCATAAGCTCTTCGTCAGTCTCTTGACCCTTCTTGATCTCCTCGAGTAAGGTAGGCCTCACCTCGAATCTAGCTAACAAAGCACCGTCGCTAGATACCTCCAATTGGGCTCTTAATGCCCTCAAACTAGTCAACAATGCCCCAGACGAACTCTTTCGGCTCAAGGCATCCGCCACCACGTTGGCTTTACCGGGGTGGTACTCAATGATAAGATGGTAGTCTTTTATTAACTCCATCCATCGCCTCTGTCTCATGTTCAGCTCTTTCTGAGTGAACACGTATTTCAAACTCTTATGGTCAGTGTATATATGACATGTCTCCCCGTAGAGATAATGTCTCCAAATCTTCAGTGCAAATACCACTGCCCCCAGCTCTAAATCATGAGTAGGGTAGTTTACCTCATGCTTCTTCAACTGTCGTGAAGCATAGGCAATTACCCTCCCATTCTGCATCAACACACATCCAAGCCCTTGGATGCTCGCATCGCTATAGACATCGTACCCCATACCCTGTTTGGGTAATTCGAGTACCGGTGCCTCGGTCAATCTCCTCTTTAGTTCAATGAAACCTTTCTCACATTTGTCATCCCATACAAACTTAGCTCCTTTACGAGTGAGTTTTGTCAATGGTGATGCCAAAACGGAGAACTTCTCCACGAACTTTCTGTAGTAGCCTGCTAACCCAAGAAAACTACGAATTTCCTTGACGTTCTTTGGCCTCTCCCATTCGGTAATGGCTTCTATCTTCTTGTTATCGACCGCAATTCCCGATCCCGAAATCACATGCCCGAGAAAGCCAATCTCCTTTAGCCAAAATTCACATTTAGAAAATTTGGCATAGAGTTGCTTCTCTCGTAGCGTCTCGAGAACAAGTATCAGGTGCTCCTCATGCTCTTCTTCACTCTTTGAGTAAATCAAGATGTCATCTATGAACACAATCACGAATCGGTCCAAGTATTTATGGAATACTCGGTTCATCAAGTCCATGAATGCCGCGGGGGCATTTGTTAACCCAAACGACATAACAAGGAATTCAAAATGCCCATACCTTGTGCGGAAAGCACTTTTTGGTATGTCATCTTCCTTGATCTTCAATTGATGGTACCCCGACCTCAAGTCAATCTTTGAAAATACAGTTGCTCCTCGGAGTTGATCAAACAAGTCATCAATCCTAGGCAAGGGATACCTATTCTTGATTGTGACCTTGTTCAGTTGACGATAATCAATGCACATTCGAAGTGTTCCATCCTTCTTCTTCACGAAAAGGACCGGTGCTCCCCACGGGGAGTGACTTGGTCTAATGAAACCATTATCCAAAAGCTCTTGCAATTGGGTTTTCAACTCGTTAAGTTCTGCGGGTGCCATGCGGTATGGCGGTATGGAGATTGGTTTGGTGCCGGGCTCGACCTCGATCACAAATTCAATCTCCCTATCAGGTGGAAGTCCCGGTAAGTCCTTTGGAAAGACATCCGGATACTTGCATACCACCCTCACATCATCAATGCTCGTCTCTTCTTTTGTTTTGTCTACCACGTATGCTAGATACGCGTGGCAACCCTTTCTCATCATACTCCTAGCTCTCACGGCGGATATGATACAACTATTGGATTTGGCCCGATCCCCCTCGAAGCGTAAGGTTACTCCTTCACCGCCTTCGAGTTGAAGTATCTTTGTGTAGCAATCGACCCTAGCATGATGCTTCTCAAGCCAATCCATCCCCAGGATTGCATCGAATTCAATCATACTCAGCGGTACGAAATCACACGTCAAGTTTTGGCCCTCCACTTCCACCTCACACGATGGATAGTGGCTATCTCTCTCGATGTCTTCCCCTAGAGGTGTGGATACCAATAGGGCTTGAGCCATCGGTACAAGTGGTTCTTTGAATCCCCCGGCATACGCCTCACTCACGAATGATCGTTGCGCCCCGGTGTCAATGAGGATTCTTGCGTCTCTCCCGTTAATCTTTAGTGTTCCTACATTCATAAGTAATGTAAGACACACTCCCCACTTATTAGACTCATTTCTTAGGTTATAGAGTACCCCGGCTATGGTCTGGATGATCGTCATCTAACGCCCCATCCCGATTCCATCCAGGTTCCCACCAAAAATCAACACCGTGCACCAATAAGGGAAAGCCGGCCGCTTTTCATGAAAGCCGGCCGGTTTTCGTACCTTGGCCTTCGGCTCGGAATGACTGATTACGTAAGCCGGCCGGTTTTTGCCAAAGCCGGCCGGTTTTCAGTCGCCGAAAGAATTACAAAATTTTCATTTATAAAAGCCGGCCGGTTCTCACGAAAGCCGGCCGGTTTTCATTAGCAGCGCCTCACACCGGAGATGCCTGAACACAAGCCGGCCGGTTTGTACGAAACCCGGCCGGTTTTTCCCCGCCGAAAGATTTTAACAAAAATCAAGTACGAAAGCCGGGCGGCTTTCGTCAAAGTCGGGCGCCTTATAGCCGCCGTAGAATTTTGCAAGAAATTCGAAGGCGAAAGCCGGGCGGCTTCCGCCAATGCCGGGCGGCATTCGTCCCAGGTGGATATTCATCCACTTCTTCGAACTTGCATGTTCCCGGTTGGCTATACAACGTGTACATTTCAACACTTATATTGTTTAAAAGGGAAATAACATCAAAAGTTCAAGAATTTACCCGCGACGGAGTCCGGGTTAGCACGTGCATTGGCCTCCGTAATCGCATAGACCCTCGCTTGGGTCCTCCCTTGATTAACGGACGGTGCATTGCTTGTGCTAGCTCCACCGTGCCCCGTGTTTGCGTGAGGTGCCGCTGTCCGGTTCCTGCTCATCGTGGTCCCGCCACTCGGCCCGGCACTCACGGCTCGCCCAAGTTGTGGGCAACTCGACCTCATGTGCTCCGTATCACCACATTGATAGCACCTCGGGGGATCACGACACTTGCCCACGTGGTTCCTCTTGCAATTCTTGCATTTGGGTGCTGTTGGGGCTTGTGATCCCGAGTGTTGTCCACTCATCCCCGGGTTTCCTCTCGATGGCGGTGCAGGGGTCTTAAATGAGCTCCCTCCCCCGTGTTTCCCCTTCTTATTGGAACCTTGGGGGCCTTGGTTCTCCCATTTTCTTTTCTTTGCCTCCTCGGCATTTCTTCGCTTTCTTTCTTCCCATTCTTTCTCCCCCTTCAAGCCCTGCTCAACAACTTGACTAAACGTCATATTAGGCAATTGTGTTGCCCTCTCACGTATGTCAAGGTCCAAGGCATCCCAGAAGTGGTTCACCATCCGGTTCTCATCACATGCATATTCCGGTATGAACTCGGCAAGCTCCCGGAATTTGTGCTCAAGTTGCCTCACAGTATACTTGCCTCCTTGGGTCAAGTTGGTGTATTCTCTCCTTTTCAAGTTCACCTCGAAATCGGAGTAGTATTGATTGAAGAATTCTTGGCGGAAGTTCTCCCAAGTGACTGTCTCACCATACTTCCCTTTAACACCGTCCCACCACGTGGACGCCATTCCCTCTAGCAACCTCGTTGCCACTCTCAACTTCATGATCGGCGGCAGTTCCATGTCAAGAGCCGCTTCGTTGAATCTCTTGATCCACTCGGCCACAATGGAGATGTCTCCCGTTCCATCAAATGGTTTACACCCCAAGTCTCTTGCTTCTTTGAGGTACTTTGAGATCCTTATTATCGGGACCTCGGTACCTCGATCATTCCGGGACTCTACATGTCCCCTAGAACTCACACAGCTTCCTCCCCTGGAAGCCCCTCCCAAAGCACGCCTTGCCCGGCGCCTTTGGCGATCCTGTTGGTACTGACGGAGCAGCTCCTCCATCCTTTCTAGAGCGTCATTATCGTCGCTCTCATCATCATATTCCCCATCATATGGGGTCTCAACCGGTTCGGTTCCCGGTTGATACGTTGAATCCTCCTCGGAGTCATACTGTTCATCAACTATCTCCACATGACCGTCACTCACCGTTAATGAGTGACCTGCACGGCCCTGCCCACGAGACGCCCTCGATGCCCCTCGACTGCCATGTTGGGATCCTCCCGGTGCCTGGCCAGTCGGGTTTCTTCGAGTGACTTTACCGGTACGTTCCATTTCTGAAAGAGATAGAGATTGAGTCATTAGACCCGTATCAAATGTCAAATGACGGATAGGCACTTAAAGACATCCTTTGGCTCAAATCGCCGCCATGCCAATTGTTAAGGGTACCATCTTAACAATTAGAGACCTTGCAACTCAAGTACCAAAAGTTCTATAAGTACAAAACTTTATGCTCATGGTTTTCAAAATCATTTTCAAAAAGAATTTTGAAGCTTCATTATGAAGTTTACGGACTAAGGCTCTGATACCAATTAAATTGTCACGCCCCGGACCTACCGGACACGTCAACAACCCGCCGTACAGTACGAATAGTCAACCGCAGTCCAACTCATCCATACCATACAAGGCGTCTTGAATACCATTCACAATAGTACATCCATAAACAATCATAATGCAAAATAATTAATTTAAAGCAGCGGAAACATTTAATAAAGTGTTTATGCCACACTTTGGCGAACATGGGCATACAAGCCCTCAAATAATTATTCAAAAATAATATCCATGAGCATTAATGTAATTGTTTTAAAAACAGAAACGGAGGAAGCACGAACCACGTCTTCCCTCCTGGATCCTCCCTCGAAGCAACGAGTATTTGTAGCGAGCTCAACTCCTACCTGAAACTGTGAGGTGGCCTCCCCCGTGAAGGGGAGGTCAGTACTTGGAAGCATTTGACAAGTACAATGACAACTATACCAAGTATAATCAAAGTTTCAATTTCCAAGACCCTCACATAGGGTGATAATATAATATAGGTCATAACCCGTGGTTACCCTCTTTGAAAAGATACTTACTTTATATATAAAGTCAAGTAGTCGGCCCGAAGACCCATGTTTTACTTTGAAAACGTTCAACCCTTTCCCCGTGACTTCAAGCCACGCCCATCTATATTAATTCACCATGCTAGAGGCTTCCTCTAGTCATGTTTTGCCGTGCTAGAGGCTTACTCTAGTCACTAAATTCGGTGTTAGAGGCTTCCTCTAATCACCTTACATACTTTGTGCTGGAGGCTTCCTCCAGTCACATTACATTATGCTAGAGGCTTCCTCTAGTCATCCTAAACTACGCTAGAGGCTTCCTCTAGTCGTCCTACACGAATGCTGGAGGCTTCCTCCAGTCATTCTTAATCGTGCTAGAGGCTTCCTCTAGTCACGATACTAACTCACTAGCAAATTCTATGCCTAGAGTTCCTCAATCTTGAGTAGCCAATGAGGCCTACTCCTAATGTAACTTAGTGGTTACCCATTCCTACCTTAAGGCATCTCATAAGACTACTTAAGGTGCATCCTTCACAATCCAAGTCCTTAGGATTAATTTGTTCTATCACTTTTTATACAACATTCCCGATTAGTAAATTAAATACTAATCCATAAATCTTTAAACAGCCAAGCTCCTTAACTCATAGTTATAAGGCTCATTCCTATGGATTTTCTAATCCGCATACGATTTAATCTCAATATCAAAAATATCACTTTTATCCATTCATGATTTCTTTACATGAAGTAAAAGTATATTTTATCACAAAAATTCATGGTTTATACCATCATTATACCTTCACATTCATTATGCATCATCATACACAATTTCCTCATAAATTTGTATGTTATGCATCTTCTATTCACAAACAATGATATTTTCATTTAGGCATTATTAACCATTAATAATCCATGAAAATCACATTTAATTACTTTATGTAATCTTATGAAATTAACCCAAAGATTATAAGCAATATAGTCAGCCATCCTCACCTTGTGATGTGCTACAATAGTTGCCTTTGTTAAGCCCCTCGATCAATCCCCGTTCTAGGCCGATTGAAAGTGAAATTCCTGGACAGTAGCCCAAAAGCCGGGCAGCTTTCACCAAAGCCGGGCGGCTTTCGTAGTCTGCAACTACGAAAAGCCTCCTACACTTGGCGGTTTCCGGCGGTTTCAACTCCTATCGATTCCACGACTCTTCTAAGTTAAACACCACCACTTATAACAATAATATACACTTTTAAACGTGTAAAACTCATGGTTTAATCTACCATATGATTTCTTAAAAATCATTCATCATAAAACTAGTAAAAGAACACTAGTTGGATTCTCACCTTAAACTTAGCTCCCTTCCTCTTGGGTTGTCTTCCCCCAAGCTTCCTCCAACAATGGTGTTTGGGAGAGCTTTTCCCTGACCTCCTTACTCCTATGGTTGGCCGAGAGAGTGCAAGAGAGATGGATGAGAGATGCCTTCTCAATCAACACAAATAATTGTGTGAGATAGGACATAGGCATGGGCTCTTGTCTCAAAGGAGACTTCCCACCCCCTGCGTGCCTAACTATCCCCTTGTCCCCCTCTTCACTTATTTGGGAGATATTTGACTGGCAGAATACCCCAAGTGGGTGTAGAAAGTCCCTCTCAATTATTCCTGCTATTTCTGGCAGGTTGGGCCAAAATAGCGCTCGGGTTGTACAAATATTTTTATCAACTTTGGTTGACACTTTATTTGGGCTTCTATAATTTTCACGATGACCCAACTAAATATTTGGTAGCCCAGTCACATATACTGGACCCGATAAATAATTTAATTAATCGCACATTAAATAATATGCCAATCAATTACATGAATTTTATTTGCTAGGAAATTCGAATACATATCAAATTCCAAATTCAAGTACATCCGGGTGCGGTGTCACATTCACAGCATTACAAACATCTTCACCAACTTTACTCCAATTTGCTTTAAAGAAAGCTGATGAATACCCATCCGGACCAGGGGCTTTATCATCACCAATATCAAACACGGCTTGTTTAATTTCCAAATCAGTAACAGGACTAATAAGGTTAGCAACAAGTGAGTGATGTATGGTTTTCCCTGATAAAATAACCTTCGGGTCATACCCCACCATAGGTACATTCGTACCAAATAAGTCTTTAAAAAAAGTTGTGAACTCATTTGCTACATGATCCATTGATTTAGTAAGACTGCCGTCTTGTAATCTCAAGGAAGCAATAGAGTTTTGAGCATTTTTCTTTTTCACAAAAGAGTGGAAATATTTGGTACACCTATCCGATTGAAACAGATGGGCATCCTTAGCCTTCTGTTTGAGATAGGCTTCCTCGGCTCCCCTAAGAAAAAGAGCTCTCTTCTTAGCAACTTCTATTTCCTCTTTTAAGGCATCATCTAAAGGGGATAAGAGGGCTAGTTGATAGATTCTCTTATACTCCTTTTTGGATTCCTTTGCCCTAGCCGAGATGTGGCTAAATTCATCTTTGTTGAGTTGTTTTAGGGGTTGTTTGAGTAATTTCAGTTTGCGGGCAAGCCTAAACTGAGCAGTACCAACAACATTCCTAGACCACACACTCTCCAAAATACCATTAAAATGTTCATGCTTTTGCCACATATTAAAGAACTTAAAAGGTTTTGAGCCCCCCTTAGTCACGGCACCAATAGTTACAAGGGTTGCCACATGATCAAATTCACATTCCATCTCAAAAAAATGAGCCCTACACTCTACATTTTGCAGATTCCAAAAGGAGTTGATAAGGACTCTATCAAGTTTTGCCCAAATTGTATTTCTATGCCAAGTATAAAGTTCACCCGTAGAGGGAGCATCAAAAACATTTGATTGGATTTTCATGTCATTTAAGTGTTTCATTGCATAGGCCGAAGGGGGGGCAGACCCCCTTCTCTCAATTGGAGAGCCTACACAGTTGAAATCACCTAAAATCACCCAAGGAGCTAGTATATTTTGGCTTAACCCGGTAATATGCTCCCAAAGTTCCCTCCTTTGCACAATAGTATATAAAGCATAAATAAACGTTACATAAAACGACATTTGAGTGACCCTACAAGTGAACCGAACATGTATATGTTGTTTATCCACTTGTAACACCACTCCATCAACAAAATTTGGGTCCCAAATAACAGCCATGCGGCCACCACTCATCTTGTCAAAGTTAGTAATAGACTTCCATGCATTAAACCTAAAATTCAAGAAATTATCAAAAGTAGAAGGAGACATCTTTGTTTCAAGAATACAAAAAATACGTACCTTATTCACTCGTGCGAAAGTAGCTATTGTATTTTGTTTTGAGGCTTTATTAAGCCCCCTTACATTCCATGATGCTAAAAACATTAAACATGTTTATCCTTCCCCCCCCCCCCCCCCCCTCCTCTTATACGGCTTGTTGTTCTCTCTTTCTCTTTGTACCCATTCTCGGTAGGTATCACAACCTTTGTACCAATCAAGGAAAAGGGGATAAACTTTAAGAAAAAAGGGGTAAAAGAAATCATACCCTTCGTCCGTGTGGACAGCCCCCGGTAGAGAATCCAAGCAAGCACTTGTGAATGTTATTCCATCTCTCGTAGCTTTCCCATCAATATCAAGATAATTATCAAGTCTTGTCATCATCTCCTCTATGTGGACTTTATAGTCTCCGTTTTCTTCAAACTCAACCTTGGTGACCACCTCATCAAGATATGCCTCTCTCATGTCATCAACCACGCGAGTGATCTTCTTTACCATAGTAGGATGCATAACTTTGCTCCCATTTCCCATAGGGTGTCCATCCTCATAGTATCTATTAAGAAAGTGCATATATACTCCTCTCATAAACTCCGTTGTGAAACCATAGTATCTCTTTGTTTTCTTCACTCTGGATATGCTCTCTAGACATGCTCTTGTAAACCATACCCCGGGCTCATTGGCCTTAACCATCTTGAGAAGGTGATTAAGCCGAATGGTTGGTTCTTTGACATCATCAAAATGCTCAACTTTGAAAGTGGGTTGTCTATACTCATCTGTGATCATGCTAACAATGACTTCGTCATTAAAAATGTCCCTAAAGTCTTTGATCTTTCTCGGGACATCCGCCTCCTCTTCCTTCGTTTCATAACCGGAGGATAGTTCTCCTTCCTCTTGTTGCTTCTTCTTTAGCTTTCTCCTTTTGTTGAGCCTCACCACTTTCATGAAAGGATGGTAGTCCTTTTTCTTCATTGAAGCTTCGGTTGTTGTCTTTTGTGCCGCGGCATAATGTTCTGCCTCTGCCATGCCCTTAGCCGCGGCAAGATGTTTAGCCACAGCCTTGTCCTTGCCCTTATCCGCGGCATGAAGGTCTGCCCCAGCAGATTGTGTGGGCTTGTTATCTTCCAAAACAGGCTTCCCTTGCTCTTCCCCCATTGCTTTCTTCTTTTGTTCCCTTTCCTTTTGTTCCATCTCGGCAATAACCTTACAAGTGAATGCATGGTGGCCATAAACTTTGCAATGGAAACAAAAGTTTGGAAAGGTTTCGTAGATAACCTTTTGGTTGTGGAACTTTTGGTTTGGCATCAACATTTTAACTTTTAGAGGTGGGGGTTTGGAGGCATCCACTTCTATAAGAACTCTAGCAAAGTTGGACCTTGCCTTTTCTTGGGTAATCCTATCCGTAGTTAGGGGATTTCCAACCCGAGAAGCCACCTCACTAACGATCTCCTCGTCCCACAATTGCATCGGTAGATATGGAAACTTGACCCATATAGGCACTTTCAAAAACTCTTCACTAGTAAAAGAGAAATCTTCGGATAGAGTTTTCAAGTATAGAGGTTTACCAAAAAGAGTATAGGGCCCCTCCATTAGAACCTTTGTCCTTGCCTCCTCGGTTTTGAATCTAAAGATGACCCAACCTTGATCATGTTGTCTCACGTTACAATGCACTTCCCATTTAGCAACAAGCTCGTGAATGGCTTTTAGACCCGGAAATCTGCCCGCGAAGTAGCCCATCAAACAAAACCCCCAAATATCAACAATTGAAGGTAACTTCCTCTTAGATAGGTCAACAAAGTCCCCCACGGGTTCAATGAACTTCAGCTTCATGCCTTTACTCGGTTCTCTATTATCCTTAAACAAAGATGTCCAAGGAGATTTCCATGCATTTGTTTTAGGTCCTAGGTTGTCATTAGCAAGTGGTTCGCTAGTTTCAACCTCTATGGTTTGAGTTACCTCTTTTCCCCTCTCGGCAGATTGGTTGTTGATAGAGTTGTCCTCAAGGTCATGAGCATCCTTGAGGGTATCATCCTCCTCATCCTCAATAATGGGTTGTTGGTCTAGAACCGATGTCTTCCCCTTGTCAACCTTGGATGGAATCACCTCATAAGCCGAGGTCTTCTCCTTTTCAGGCTCGGATGAAACCACCCCCATAATAGCAGAGGTGGCCTGTTTTTCAATTTCTACCTCTTTCGCCTTCAAAGCTTGAAGTCGCAGGGATGACTTCTTCTCCGGAGGTGTTCCCTTCAATTTCGAGCTTCGGTTAGTTACCTTTCCCATTTGGGAAGATGATGAATAGTAGTCCGAAATAGAAACCTTCTTGGATGGTGATAAAACTTGGTTGTAGAGGTGCGCCTAAGCCAGGCGACCCCCACACAAACCTTGAATTCTTCCCCCAAGTCCCTCGTTGGTGTAGATCTTCAATTTGCAAACAGTCAACTGCGAATAGTACCTTTGAGCTAAGAACAAAAGTTAGTGTTTTTCCGTCGATTATAGCGTGGATGGAAGTTAGAAATCAAAGATATTACAACGCCAAGAAGATGGGGTGTAATATGGTGGATTTCCAAGCTCCGGTGAAGGATGTAGGGTGGTGGTTTGCGGTGGTGGAGGGGCGGTTTCCGGCGTGAAAGAGCCAATATGGCCGTTGGGGGCCAATTGGGAGAGAAGAGCTCTCAACTCTCAACTATCACCTTATGAAGTGCTGCAATAGTTGCCTTTGTTAAGCCCTTCGATCAATCCCCGTTCTAAACCGATTAGAAGTGGAAATTCTGGAGTCTGGACAGCAGCCAAAAGCCGGGCGACTTTCGTGGTCTGCAACTACGAACAGCCTCCTATACTTGGCGGTTTCCGGCGGTTTCAACTCCTATCGATTCCATGACTCTTCTAAGTTAAATACCACCACTTTATAACATTATTCTACACTTTTTAACATGTAGAACTTCATATATAATCCATCATATGATTTCTTAAAAATCATACAACATAAAACTAGTTAAGAGATATACTTGAGTTCTTACCTTCAACACAAGCTATCTCTTGTTGGATTACTAGTTCCCTTCTTCAAAGTTGTTGTGTTGTGAGAGTTTGTTCCAAGCTTCCTCTGGCTCTTTCTCTTGTTCGTATGGAGTAGAGAGCAAGGAGAAATATCCTCCTTCAATCACACCCCAATCAAAGTGTAGACAAGGCCAAAAAGAGGGTGGGTGTTTGTCATGCACATCACCTCACTCAATAATCCGCCCCAAGCCATGCTAACTTGTCCCCTTCCCATTATTTGGGAGTTATTTGGCTGATAGAATACCCTAAATGGGTGTAGGAAGCCCCTCCCAATTATTCCTGCTATTTTTTGGTAGGTTGGACCAAAATAGCACTCGGGTTGTCCAAATATTTTTATCAACTTTGGTTGGAACTTTATTGGGCTCCTATAATTTTTATGATAACCCAACTAAATATTTGGTAGCTCGTTCTCATTATTATGGGCTCGATAATAATTTAATTAATTGCACATTAATTAAATATATCAATTCTGTCACACGAATTTTATTCGCTAGGAAATTCAATTACACATCAAATTTCAAATTCAAGTGCATCCGGGTGCGGTGTCACAATGTATATATATAATGATATCAAGGTATCATGTACTTTTATGTTGCTTATGTGTCAAAAAAGTTTTGTGATACTATAACATCATAATTTTGTAAGATATTATAATGTCATTATTTTTTGACATTAATATGTTTTTGTACCAGTGACACTAAATTTAGTGTCACTTGCCCCGCTTTTCTGTGACACTTACGAAGTGTCATTAAATTGTTTAGTGACACTAATTTAATGTCACTATAAGCCATTTTTTACTAGTGATATGAAGGTTCATACAGCGAACAGAGATTGGTTATGGGTAGATCTTAGATATGAAAACCTTCGCGGGGCAGTCACTGTGGCCG
The DNA here is from genome assembly GCA_945859915.1 of Cuscuta epithymum. Taxonomy (NCBI): domain Eukaryota; kingdom Viridiplantae; phylum Streptophyta; class Magnoliopsida; order Solanales; family Convolvulaceae; genus Cuscuta; species Cuscuta epithymum. Next base: position 282,368 of record CAMAPF010000997.1, read on the forward strand.
GCAGGACAGTCAATGTGGCCGGCGGGGCAGTCACTATGGCCGATGGGCAGTCACTGCGGCAGCGGAGTCACTTTGATGGCCGGAGTCACTTTGGCGTGAGTACTTTGCACTGCATGATTAATTGTGAGGATGGTCACATTTTTAGAATTTTTAAAAACATGTCACTTTTTTGTCTTTTATCCCACTTTTAGTAATATCAAGGCCAAATGGCCTTTTCTCAAACACTAATTGTTTTTGCTATTAATCACTTGAAAGAATGGCAGGAATAAGACTATCGGATTTGACATTGACAAAAATAAGACCTAATTATAAATTGGACAATTATGAGACTAAATAAATCTGAACTGACAAAATTGTCTTCAAATAAATACTCTGTATTAAAATTTACTCCAGCCATTACCTGCATGTCTTCCACTTCCGTCTAAACCAGAGCACAATTACAAGCCCTTGTTCATCCATTTGAACCAGAGCTCAAGCACAAGGATGGTCATTCCGATTCCCGAACCAGTGCTTCAACTCCGTCGAACGGCAACAACGTCCACCGGCAATGCGTCTGACTCGGCGGATAGCGATGACACCTCCCCTCTGCCACTTCTTTCTCTGCCGTCTGGTGTGGTCTCCTCCCTTGTCGTCGGTTGCAATCTCTTGATCTTCTTCTCCTCCTTTCTTCTGTCCGCAAAAATCTGCTACAATCTAGACACTAAAGCCCAACCAGATACAAAGATTTAGATCTGGAGCTCCTAGTTTTGTTTATGCAGGAATCTAGGGTTTCCGATTGGGGTCGGGCAGCGGTTTAAAATTGGTTGCGATGGCCAAGTAGGGGGTGGGGCAGTGGGGAACCGCAATTTATACCGTGCAACCGGCATACCATGTGCATGGTATGTCCGGTTCTAATACAGTGTCGTTCTTATGCAATTAAAATCGTTTCCCAAAATGTTATTCTTCCCATGCTTCCACTAACTTTTTTCCACTAACTTTTCTTCCTTGCTTTCTCTCTTGTGCTGCTTTCGTTTTGAAAATTGAAGCAAGTTCTATTGCTTTGATGTAATAGGCTGCTATGAATCAATTCAGATTAATACTTCGTATAAACTTCTCCGTTCAGATTAATCTAACATGCTTTGATCGATGAGGTTAATTGGTTTTTACGTATAAAATGGAGTTACACTCTTTAATACAAATTTACATCTTAAGTTACATGGAGTTACATCTTTTTATGAACGAGTTACATATTCATGTGCATGAGTTACATCTTTTTATAAGCGAGTTACATTTGGACTTACCTCAACAACTTACATTTGTCATCAACACGAATTACATTTATAATAATTAGACTTTCTTTTTCATTGTTTACATTGAAATCAATGTTTTATTTCGTATACTATGTATTTGACAAGTTACATCTCATTTTGCTTGAGTTACATTGATCAAGAACTCGAGTTACATATCTTTACACGCGAATTACATCATCCATGCTACTGGGATGAAAAAAAAAAACACTGTACACGCGTGCACTGTTCACGCGTGTACTGTTCACGCGAATTTTTATTATTATTTAAAATTGATCAAAACTACGTCGTTTTGGGGTGTGGAGCATGGTGCTCACCATGCTCCGGTTGCACGGTATACGGATTGGTGGGGAACGGTTGTCAACGACTGGTAATTGCAGCGACGGTTGGTGTTGGTTTGGGGGTAGTGGCTTCGTCGTGGCTGGTGAGGTGGCTGGTGCTAGAATCGAGCTGGTTGGGTGCTGGATTTAGACTGGTGGAGGCTGGGAGGGGATAGGGTGGGCCACGGTGGTGACGGTTGCCAGGAGGGGTGGTGGCAGTAACTTGACCAGTAGGGGGCTGGTGGGGGTGTTAGGGGCTGGGGCTGGGTAGGGATAGGGGTCACCGAACAGCGGGGGCGGGGTCAATGGGCGGGTGGTGGCAAGTGGTAACTGGAACGGGTGGGGCGACGGTTAATGGACGGGCAGTGGTAACCGAAACGGGGGTGAGGCGGTGGTCACTGAAGGAGCACGATTGTCACGGTCGGGTAATTGTAACTGGACGGGTCAGGTAACTGTAACTGAACGGTCGGATAACTGTAACTAAACGGTCAGAGAATTGTAACCGGACGGTCGGGTAACTGTAATTGGACGGTCACCGAACAGCGGGGGCGGGGTCAATGGGCGGGCGGTGGCAAGTGGTAACCGGAATGGGTGGAGCGGCGGTTAATGGACGGGCAGTGGTAACCGAAACGGGGGTGAGGCGGTGGTCACTGAAGGAGCACGATTGTCACGGTCGGGTAACTATAACTGGACGAGTCAGGTAACTGTAACTGAACGGTCGGATAATTGTAACTAGACGGTCGGGTAACTGTAACCGGACGGTCGAGTAACTATAATTGGACGGTCGGGTAACTGTAACTGGACGATCGGGTAACTATAACTAGACGGTCGGGTAAATGTAACTGGACGGTCGAGTAACTGTAACTAGACGGTCGGGTAACTGTAACTGGACGGTCGGTTAACTGTAACTGAACGATCAGATTAGTGTGACCTAACTGGCGGATGTTGGTAACAGGACGGGTTGACATTGGTAACTAGATAGAATTTTTTGTCGCTAATGATTTTGGTCACTGGCGGATTTTTGGATTTTTGGTCACAAATGATTTTTTGTCACTCTAATGTTATTGGTCAATGTGGCGTTACTGTAGCACTAATAGTGAAGATTCTATTAATATATGGGTATAATAGTCTCCTAACCTATTTTTAGTCTCATTTTTGGAAAATAGAAGAAAAAAAAAAGGTCATTTTTTATCCCTAGCTCCTTTTTTAGTAATATTTTAAACATAACCCCTAATCACTTTCCATTTAATCTCAAAGATAGAACTAATGTACTAAACGCAAACACTCGTTTAGACATACATAAAACCAACCAGTAATGTAACCACATAATGGCTTTGAAATATTCCCTTTATCTCGGACATTCTCTGTAAACCCCAATACGCGTACAAAGAAAAGAAGCTTCGAAGCTAAATAAAGAAGTTATCGTGTGGTTGTTGAACAAGATATAGTAGTATTTAAAAACTAATAGGGAGAATTAAGATAACATGCACAGTAGCTATAGTCGCCTATAGACTTGATCTTAAGCACGGAATTGATGAACAAGTCCAGTCTTGATGGTGGATGCAATTTATCTTAATTTTAATTACAGTATAATTGATAGTAATGACGACTAAATCAGACAGAACTTAACGTACTGATCTATAAATATACACTCCCCTCTCTCTTGTTCTATCATCAATTATTCAACAACTTTAAACCATATAATCCTCACACATTTCATTCTACTTAATTAGCAGAATGGCTTTTCGGTTCTTCATCTTTGCTATTTTGGCTATTACTATAGCTTCTTTTGCCAATGCATCCGATCCCACTCAATTACAAGACTTTTGTGTTGCAATTGATGATTCCAAGGCTGGTGGTATATATCTATCTCATATACTCGATTAAGTTTCATTAATTAGTGTCACTTTGAACTTTAATTAATTATGTCTATCATTATACAAGTATGTCACTACAAAAAAAATGACGGGATTGGCACGGATTTCCCGATAATTTCGTACCAAATAGCTCATCTCAAACTGTGTTTTGGCACGGATTTGGCCTATCTTTGTCAAATCTCTGCCAATTTTGGAAAATCCTTGCCAAAAATCTCTGTTAATCTCGTGTTTTTTTGTAGTGTAATACTACGTAAGTAGTAATAAATTATGCTTTTAGAATGCAGTCCCGCCACATAGTTTTATGGGTCAACCCTATTCCAATTTAGTTATTTAGAGTATATATGATTTTACGTTTTCTGCTTCAATAAAGCTTGGGGGGGGGGGGGGTGAGCGCGCCTCAGCTTGCTGCCGAGGCTAAGAGGCTTACTTTATACAAAAGTAATCAATAAATCCATAAATATGTAAACAAATAAATTAAATAGATATTAGTATACATTGCCTCCATTCCATTAAACTTTATTACATTTCTTTAATTATGGCACTTTGTATAATTTGCCAATATACAAATTATTTTGCAGCACCTTGATCTTAAGCTCGATTCTTTTGCACATATACAATCATTACTCCGTACTTTTTATTTCATGTACCAGTCAAATTTCAAAAAGTATTACTCGGAGTAGTTTCTTATACATGAAACATGTCATGTATTAGTTTTTTGTATATAGCCCTTCTATATTCTTATATTTTGCAGCACTTTATTTTTTCGACAGCGTTCTCATCTTTGTAACACTTCCCTTTAATGAGAAGTCTTATCTATTAAAATATGTAAATACTTGTACCTTTTACTCTTACTTACATTTTCTCACCTAACTTATCACTTTACCATATCTTTCTTACTTCATTACTTTACACTAATGCTACCACTTTTTTCATAAACATTATGCAAAACCGGCCTAATGTTGCAACTTGCAAATAAGATAATATGGAGGGAGTAATAAAGTAGGGTTATATGACTTATATCATACGTAGAACTATTTATCTTTTAGTGTTTCTTCATGCTTTTTTACTTTGAGTTTCTAATGTATGATCATCTTGCACATGATAAAAGCCTAATGATTTGTTTAGAGATCAGATTATATTTTTGAAATTATTCTAAAGTAGTGCTACATTTATAAGAGATCTCATATTTATTTGTATTCAAGAAAGCGATTTGTTGCTTTTTCTCGACTATAACTCGTCTATATGTGAACATAAATTATGTCCTCCCATTTTGATATTTTCGTTATAAAAAAAATTGGTAAATGTCCCCCGTCATTTACCTCACATTTACCTCACTCATTTTGGTGGTTTGCCTTCCGGATTAAAAAAAATGTGTAGATAAAAATTGACATTTTGTTTTCCATGGTAGTGTTTGTCAATGGAAAGATCTGCAAGAATCCAACAGATGTCGATGTTGGGGACTTCTTTCTCTCAGCAGGCCTTAACAAACCCGGAAATACGTCAAATCAGCTTGGATCTGTAGTTTCAGCTGTGACTGTGGATACTCTACCTGGGTTGAACACTCTCGGCATTTCACTAGCTCGTATTGATTTTGCTCCCAACGGGGTCGTTCCTCCGCACACCCACCCTAGAGCATCAGAAGTCCTTGTGGTGTTGAAGGGAACTCTATATGTTGGATTCGTCCTTTCGAATCCTAAACCAGGAATGAAGAATAAGCTCTTTACTAAAACGTTATACCCTGGAGATGTTTTTGTGTTTCCACAAGGCCTTATTCATTTCCAGCACAACATTGGGAAGTCAAACGTTGTCTCCTTATCTGGCTTAAGTAGCCAAAATCCAGGAGTTATTACGATCGGCAATGCTGTTTTTGGATCTAGTCCACCCATCAAGTCAGATGTTCTCACTAAAGCATTTCAAGCCGACACCAAAGTTATTGAATATCTTCAATCAAAATTCTAGTATGATGACCACAAAGAATTAGTACTACGATGTCATTTCCTTCTATCTTTATATTAACAATAAACTCATGTAATGAATAACACTTCCTTTATATTATACATATACTTAGTTTATGTTATGTGCATAATATAATGTGAATGTTCAACTTCCGCTAAAGAGGATTGTCATGGAATAAAGTCATTGCCTTTATTACATTTGGAAAAGTACTTCTTACGTATATTCTCATTTGCTCAACTTTCACCTTAGCACTATTTATTGTATTTTTTCTTTAAAAATCAATTGTAGAAACTAATGCAACACAAAATAGTAAATATGGATATAAATATGTATGAACAAACTATTTCAACGTGGAACCCAAAAGCGAGAAAATTATGTGAGTTTTTGGCTAATATTCAAGTCACTCTCATTCTCATTAGGCCCTCTTCACCATTACATCATACAAGTATTAATCTCCCATTAATGGAGTATTAATCTATCTAGAGAAAGGGAGAGAAAGTGGGGGAGACGAGAAGCCAACCCCAAAATACGGATCCCCAAAATGGAGGGGAAGCCCCATATTTATAGAAAAAGAGGGAGGGGGGTGCATTTCTACTCTAATGGGCCGCATGGGCCAAATTAAAGTGGGCCGGATGGGCCGAAATAGGCCTCACTGATCGGGCTCCATACTTAGGGGTGGACACGGGTCGGGCCGCCCGGCCCGGAACCGGACTGGCCCGGAACTGTTTGGGCCTGGCCCGGCTCGGTACCCGGTCTTGGGGCCGGTTCGGGCCAACCGGAACCGCTCAACTCCCGGTTCGGGCTCGGGCCTTGAAAATGTTGAACCAGCCCGGCCGGTCCTTTTCAATTTTTTTTTGTTTCTACCGGGTAGGGCTGGTGTTTGGGGGGGTTGGGTGGTGGGGGGTGAAGGGGGAGGGTCGGGGGTAATTTAGAAAAACAAAAGAAAATAAAAAAAATCATTGAACCGGAAACCGGCCCGGGCCGGTTCCGGTTCCCTACTTCCCAAACAAAAGCCCGACCGGGCCCAGGCCCGAACAGGAATCGGCCCGACCCGGGTCCATCCCTATCCATACTAGGTAATGCCTTGGACTCCTGAACAGTGGTCGGCCAGGATAATATAGATACTAGAATATGAATTATAAATATTAGAAATGTAATTAAATTACTTAAGTTTAACTCTTTATGGTGTTTAAATCTCTATGGAAGAAAAATTAAACAACTGTGAATTATATTCTTCCTAGAATATAAGTTAAATCAATGGAAATTTTTCGAATTGGAGTAAAAATAATGTGCTATTTCAAAAATAAGAGTAGTAATATAGTTTCCTCCCAAATCAGAGTAAATTACTATAATCCTAAAATCAAACGATAATGTTTTCACATTAATATATGACAATATTAATGTCATATTGGAAGTATTTTACAAGCGTAACACTGTTTATTTCTAATCAAGGAAAAATACAATGCTCGTATACTAATTTTGTCACATATAGGATCCCTGGTAAAATTGTCTGAATGTTTTTGTTGTAGCAGAAAATCCGTGACAAAACTCATAATGATTTTATTTAAAGTTTGTCACGGAATACATCTGTGACAAACCCCACCCTTGGATAGTCTTGAACCCGGTTCGGGCCGTCCAACCCGTGAACCGGCCTGGCCCGCTACTGTGCGGGTCCGGACCGGCCCGGTCCTTCGGTCCCAAAACCGAGCTTTGACCCGAACCGGTAGGAATAGCGGAGGCGGTCCCGGTTCACCCCATTCTTTGGAACCGGCCCGGGCGAGCCCGAACCCGGTTCGGGCCTTCTTTTTAATTTTTTGGGTTTTTCATTGTTTTAGGCTTTTTCCTGAGTTGGGCTGGGTGTTTTGGAGGGATTGGGGGGGGTTAATAAGAAAAGAAAAAAAACATGGACCCGGCCCGACGCGGACCTGGTGGTAACCCGGGCCGGTCCCGGGCCTTCAACCAAAAATCAAAAGCCCGGCCGGGCCTAGGCCCGACCCGGACCCGAGTCCGTGACTACCCTGGGAGAACTGTGACTAGGCCTGGACTCGGGCCGGGCGGCCCGCCCCGGAACCGGTCCGGCCCGGTTACTGTTTGAACCGGCCCGGCCCGGGAACCGGTCGGGGGGGTCGGGTCGACCCGGCCCGGTAGTCCAGTGGTTCAGTCTCGGGCCCTTCAAATGGCGAACCGGCCGGGCCGGGCCGGGCCCGGTTCGGGCCTAACGGCTCTTTTTTTTTTAAAAAATTGTTTTAAAATTATTTGGGGGCATCTAGCCGTTGGAGGGGGTGGGAGGGGGGGTCCAGGGGTTTTGGGGTGGGGGATAAAAAAACCTATTTATACTCCTATTTTCTATACATTTTTTACACCTCTTCTCCAACTCTTCCTAGTCTCTAATTCTCTATACCCTCATACTCTTAAATCTTAATCATCTCCATCTTCATCTTCTCCAAACCTCTCTACATATATATATTATTTATATAATTATTATATCTACTTATATATTAATTATCTACTTATATACCTATATTATATTACTAATATTTATTATCTACTTAATATATATTTATTATCTTCTTAATATTTACTTTGATATCTACTTATCATCTATACTTATTGTTATTTACTTATATATTAAATTATTAATTATCTACTTTACATACATATATTATATTACTTATATTCCTTATCTACTTAATCTCTACCTATTATCTACTTATATATATTAAAGTATTATATATAAGTGTATTACTCATCTTATAGTAATATAAGATTGATTAGTATTTTACAGTTTATTATAAAATGTATTTCATGTTTTAATTTTTCCTTCAATTCCCTATTGTAATTTGTAAAGTTGTATTTCATATTTCAAATAAATATACATTCTTTTTTTTATATGTAGCACTTCTAAAATTAATTAATTAATTAATTAATTAATTGGTTACAAACTTACAACTTACAACTTAGAATTTATTGTATTAGTATTTTTGAAAAATGTATTTCATATTTAAGTTGTATTAAAAAGATTAAAAAAAATAACCTAGGCACGACCCGACCCGGCGGGTGGCCCGGCCCGAACCGGCACCGGGCGAAGGACGGGCCAGTTTCGGGGCCCCCTTTATAGGACCGGAGGCCCAACCGGGCCTAGGCCCGGCCCGGGCCCGGCCCGAACCGAGTCCAACCCTAACTGTGACACGTCCTGACAAAACTAGTCGTTATAGTATTTGTTAGGAATTCGTGACAAAATGATCAATATACATGTCACTTGAGAGTGATTTCACACCACCTTCATTTCATCCATTCTACGGAGTATATTATAATGCTTTTGCCTTCTAGAGTAATTTGATAATGTAATTAGGATTCTGAAGTGTACAAATGTATAATTTTTTAACTTGTCTGGAAACTTTTTTTGTGTCTTTTTGGACGTTTATTATCTATAAAATTGGATTTTGCAACTGACATTTTTTTGTTTATATATTGGCCTAACTTCATGAGTTCATGGAAAGAAATTGTCAATACAAATAAATTTTAAAATATGTACTAAAATGAAACAATTGTTTGCCTTATTGGTAACATGTTTTACTAACGGTAAAATTGACCTTTTCCGATCATCGTTTTTATATGCGGTTAACTTTAGAGACAAAAGTTATAGGCACAAAAAAAAAAAATTAAAATTGTAATTTTTACTGTGTCCAAATAGTCATGGACCCAGTTCGGGTCGCCCGGCCCGGGACCGGCCAGGCCCGCTACTGTGCGGGCCCAGAACCGGCCCGGTTCTCGGGTCCGGGTCGGGCCTAGGCCCGGTGGGGGGGGCGGGTCCGGGCTCGGGCCTTGTATTTGGCAAACCGGCCCTGCCGGGTCGGGCCCGGGTCCGGGCCGAATTGAATTTTTTCATTTTTTTTTTCATTTTTTGGGGTTACCCGGGTTGGGCTTGATGGTTAAGAGGAGTTTGGGGGGTTTGGGGGGGTGGGGGGTGAGGGGGGGGTTAGGAAAGCAAAAAAAAAAAAAAAAAAAAAAAAAAAAAAAAAAAAAAAAACCGGAGGCCCGGGCCTTCCTTCCCAAAAAAAAAGCCCGGCCGGGCTCGGCCCGGAACCGGAACTGGCCCGGGTCCATGACTATGTCCAAAGTTACAAATCTGATCATGTCAATTTATAAATATTAACAATGTTACTCAGTTACTTCAATTTTAGTAGCGAGGATCACATTTAAAAAAATCCAGACAATTAGCGATGACATACAAAATTGAAAACATGACTACATGAGGACTACATTTCAATGTTGTCAATGAACGAGGAAGTGAAAGTGCGATTTCCCTAATATTTGTCAATGTCCCTTTAATTCTCACTTCCCTTCAATTAGTGTGTTTCAAGTCAAACTACTGACCTATTCAAAAAAAAAGTCGAACTGCTGATGCTAATGGTATGAAGCATATACTTTCATACAAAGCAAAAGTTTAGCCAAAAAAGCCTGAGTGGGAACTTAAAAATACCCACATTCCATAATTACATCCTTGTTCAAGTTCTTGTTATCAGAAGCACATATTAACAACTCCATACCCATTCATATCCTGAGCAAATCATCTTAGTCGTAGGGTAGCCCTACATCAACAACATAAAATATGAATACACAATCAAGAGAGCAGTGATCTGTTCACTTGACTTTCTTTCGGTCCAAACAAGCACTGAACATAGTATCAAATAGAAAAGACCAGTCCAAACTTAAATGATATAGACTATAACATACAAGTTCAGACCACAAAGTACTAGTCCAAATGAAAAGGGCCCAAGTCAGGTAACATATGATTTCTTGATGTATAGTTATCACTAACAGTAGTGTAGAAGCAACTCAGGTGAGAGTGACTCTCACAGAAGACCAATGCTTTAAGATCCATATGGTCGATATGGTCTAAACATTAAAGCATGTAATAATTTATTCAATTAACTGTCTCCGCTAGCAAGCAATGTAATGAGGTAATCAGGAGTGTGTGAGACACAGAAACACATATGAACTGTTGAAAAGCATTCAAGTGAGCGCTATACGTACAGGTTCAAGTCATTCAAATCCTTTATAGCTTCATTGACTGCATGAATGACCATCTTCTTCACCTGCTCCGCAAGAACATTATTAAAGTGAAAGCCATCTGTTGTGCTATGATTTTTTTTTTCTTTTTAGAAGTATAGCTCACAGTAAAGCATATGAATATGCTTATGTACAGAGTATTTAGGTCTACATCTACTTATTAACAAGTTTATTAGAGAATACTATCAACCATAATTTCAACCAATGCTAAAACTGTATCAGCAGATGAAGACAAAAGTAAACAGTGTTAACAGTCAACCAGATGCACAAAAAGGGTTCCCCCGAGTGGGTAATCAAGTGAATATTAGAAATAAAGAGCAGGGTTCAAATCCCCCTTGAGTCTGTTTTGATGGTGGGGAAGACTTTTGAGAGTTTAGTCTTAATATTGATATAAAGAACTTCACCAACAACATTGAAATGCTATGTGATCACGTTTTTTGTTAATCTTTCTTTTATAAAAACTCAAGAATATAACACGATATAGACCAACTCCAAAGTCTTTCCCTCCAAACCCTCCACCCAAGCACAGCTTAGGGTGTTGACCTCCCACCTTACTACCCTTTACAGGGTGAATTTAAAATAGGGTCATCACACTTGCTAAGAGGTCAATCCGTATCGTGATTAGCCTCCACTCTGCATACCTTGAGGAGGTCTGGAAGAAGACTCGGGGTCCGGAATGGGACATGGGATATTCAACGTTTTAGAACAAGATGCCTTACAAGGACACTAAAACCCCACTTCTTTCCCATTAAATCCATCTATTATGGGCTTACAAGCTCTTGACATACTTTAGGTTTCCTACCCATATTTTTGTTTTACGGTTACAAACAAATACACTACACCCACACTAGAATGATAAAAGCAATAGAGAAAGACAATAAAAAGATGCATATGTGAGAAATATGTGTCAAAAGAAATCATACATCAAGTTTATCTTCCTTGGACCTGTGATTCTGGGGAAGAGTTCGGAATTCTTCAGTCAACCGCACACACTCTAGAACATTTTCAGGAGAGACAAAGTCCATAGCGACTTTTATACATGGCTGATACAAGTAGCAGAAGTAGATCATCGTCATTAGATTAGAGCAAGGAAAATCAAAGTAAAAACAAAAAGGACATTATGATATGAACCTTCTTCAGAGAAATTGGACAGACAATAAAAAGGAATTAAAGCTGACATCATCATCTTAGTGAAGTAATTCAATCACAGAAATAAGCTAGTATACCTTCAAGTTTCTAACTTGATGAGGACAGCCTGCTGGAATAAAAACAGCATCTCCCAACTTCTGAACAAAAGTCCATGGTTCAATCCCTGTATATACAATGCATCAAACCATTTTTTTAAATCATGCATTTAGGTAACAAACTAAAAACTATACAACACAAGCCTAACCATGTTCTTTTTTTAGCCGCTTTTTATGCTCAACAGTCAAGTAAAAGGTTTGGTCATGAATAGGATGAACAACCTAAAAGAATAGAATATAGATGACTACATTATTTTTATTAGAAGAATAAAAGATAAATCTAGGAAATTATCCGCCAAAGTAAAAGAGAGAAAATTTATCTTCTTCAAAAGCATCATGCACCCAATTGAGAATAGAAAGTTGCAACACATAATACCATCGACACTGGGGAGCAGTTAGTATGTGTGAACTCTTTAAAGTGTTCCTTGAGATACTCTTCCAACTGAGGGACATCTTCCCTCCTGAAGATGTCCCAGAGAGCACCATCAGTGCCTTCAAGTGCATCAGAGGATGATAACATACACCCATTGACGATGCCACTTTCACTCTCATTCGTATGAACTGTCTGCGGTTCCTTGTTATCCCGGGTTGCATAACCCATCTTCAATTTTTCAATATTTGAAAGTTGCTCGGGTGTTAGGTTTATTCCTTGAGTATGTGTCAAGACATTCACCTGTTACATATTTAAGCCACACATGAAAGAGTAAAACCTGACAACTGAATAATGCCAAGGGACAAAGTATGCACGCAAACCACATTTTATGCAGCATTTATACAAAAATACACGTCCTAATGGAATAATACACCGTAGCTACTCTAGTACAAGAAAAAGCATCTTATCCAAGAGAGCACCGAAAGGGCACCAAAAAATTAGAAAAGAACAGTTAATACCACATCACATATATCACAGTGCAATTTAGTTACACAGTCTCCACGCCCCAGCTCCACTGGAAAACCATAAGCTATATATGTCTTCGCTCCTATCTCTGGTTTTGCGGTGTCATATGGCAACTTAACAGCAAGATTTAAGTAGCCATGTTTAGGATCTGTATATGCCTTGAAAGGCAGGCAGTTTTCAAACTCAGCATAATGACGAGGTAACCACGTTTCAAGTTTAACTGATGGAGGCCATTCTTTCAACTTGAGAAGCAGAGGCCATTCGGATGTATCAGTTTTACCTTTCATATACCATTCAAAAAACTGGTGGGTATTGGTCTCAACCTGCAAATTACTATAAATAATTAATACAGAGTACATGCAAAATGAAAATGAATCCAGGACAGTAGCTGTTTGCAGTTAAAAAGAAAATAATGCTTTGTAGTAGACCATTTTGCAATCAACACCACTCCATACAGCAACCAAGTCCCCGAAATAATATTCGAAAACAAGCTGCAATATATATACTTACCTCACTCCAGTCTAAGCAGTTAAGAGCAATGATATTACGATGTTGAGAACGGACTAGATTTGTTATCTGGCGAAAAGCACGCCACATTACCATAGGCTCCCAACTTAACCCTGAAGCACATTCTAGCGTATTATTGACAATCACAGGCTGACCCTTTAGCCAATGTGATCGAAAGTGTTTGAGATCCTCATGTTGAATGTCCTTAGCAACAGGAGAATACAAATAATTGTCTTCAGAATCCTCCCTACAAGCTGCTTTTCGTATTTTAGTGTTATCAATGATCTTTTCATCTACTGATTTTGAACAAGAGCACCACCTCTGAGAACTTTCAAGCATATCATTCAAATTGCATGACATAGCTGTTTCTTCTGCTTTTTCTAATAACCTAGTGACATAACTGACCCCCAAGATATGTTTAAGTTCTAAAGTTCCCTTACTACAACCACGCATAAACTCGGGTGGACAAAAAATTCTGCCATTTTCTTCAGATTCCCATTCATGACAGTGGCCATCAAGCATCTTTGGTGGATAGTGCCTGTTGGCATTTTCTCTTGATTTCACTTTAGCAGAGTTTGGCTCAATTCCATGCAAGCAATCCAGATCATGGTCAATATATTGCATGATAAATTCTCCTAAATTTCCCTGCAGATGACCATTCCTGAGCTCTTGGCAACAAGTAAGGCAAAGGTCATAGGAACAGTTTGAACAGCTTCTATGAAAATCAGTAATAGATGTTTCGCAGCAGTCACTGCAGAAAACATGTCAAAAAACAAATAATTAGCTTGCACTAGGACCATATTTTAAACTTTATATTTTAAGTATGCAGTACAGGCTGTATATGGATAACGTACCAATACAACCGATCCTCCCGATGGCAGTTTGCTTTCTCTATTACTAACTCTGAAAGTGATACTCCTTAGGAAGGGAACAAAATGAAGATAAACTTAGCTTTTTTTACAGTGCGACAATAGTACGGGAAGAATTTTAATATATGCAAATATAATGTATAGTGAAGCAATCTGTATTAAAAAAAACCTACCTGAGAATTACTACAGTCGCTTATATCATTCATGGATCATAAAATACTTTTTCATCGCACATGAAACCATTGTTAGAGCTAGAAGTATTGTATTAGGGGAGTCAAAGATTGAACTTTATACTCGGGGACCAAAGCATCATATTTCAGCATATTTAATATGGAGTAAACATTTATACGCGAGTGTGTGTGTGTGTGTATGCTAGAACCATCCATCTCAAATTGTGTCTAGAAAGAGGAAAGAAAGAAAGTAATACATCCCCAATGAGGAATGAGATCATTATGCCACTCGAATTTCCAAGCAAGAGAATTACCTTGAATCTTTGCTTCAATGTCCTTCTCCACCATTTGTTCTTCATTTATTCGTCTCAAGATAGGTAGAAGCACTAGTAAGATGTATTTCGAGTACTGAACCTTCTCCTCATTGCTGACTTCAATATTTTGATTGATCTATAAGAGGAAGATATAATGTGAACTCGTAATAGTACATGCAAGTCATATCCAAGGGGAAGCACCAATTTAGACAAGAATCAAGAGAAGCAAAGTGAAATCACCCTCAGGGGCCTATCTAGTCGAAGGCATGATGAGCAATTGCAAATGTGGAGACAAGCAGGGCACTTTCCCACAAAAGCCTCCTCTGGAATACGAGGGTACCTTTTTCATGGCAACAATTAAAATCATTCAACAAACATTTGCTAAAGAGTGCTCCTATTACTACTGTTGATGTGATTCATTAAAAGAAATGAGCAGGTAAATGTAAATCACACACAATAGAAAGAAGCATACCATCTTTTGATACAAGGCACACAATATCTCCTCGCTTTGCAGGAGGTGCAGCGAACAACCCGTCCTTTATCATTCCTCTGACATTGGTGGCACATGTTTGATTCAACTCCCTTCCCCTGTCAAATTCAAATGTACATATGTCAAAAAATGAATGAATGAATGAATCGAGTCTTCAAAAAGATCAAACCTTACATTGTTGTCATTCTTCTTATTTGCCTCATTTCCACTCTTAGGCCGACCTCTTTCTTCATCTTCCGACCGGTTGTCAAACCCCTTCTTCTTCCTATTCTTTTTCACTCTCCCCTTTTTACCAGCTTCCTTCAGACTCTCGTTTGCCTTGTCTTCTCCGTCACCTGCCGTGTTTCTTTTCTGGCCATGTCCACTGCTCCCTACAGACTTTTTCTTCTTATTGACTGAAACCCCATTACCTTCAACAATGTCAGTCAATTTCCTAGTTTTCCGGGAACAATGGTCGGGTTTTTTCTCTTCAGCTGAAGCTGCGATTTTTTCAATGCTTCCCTCCTCAGGAACCGATTTTTCCTCACTTCCCTTGCTACTTGGACCCTTCTTAGCCGGAACAGTCTGCTTCACTGGCGATTTTCCTATTTTACGGGAATGCTTCGGAAGCTCCGAACAGCCGTCTCTGCAAATTTCCGGATCTTCCTCCATCTGCATGGGTTTTGGGTAGTGATGAAAATGCTACCAGAGTTTTGAACAGTAATGAGTAATGAGTAGAGTACAAACCACAACAACATTAAGCATTAATAGATCCATTATATCCAAGTCATAAATCTATCCATTATATAGAAGGCAATAGGCATAAAGCAATAGGCAAACAAGAGGAAATAAAAACATAAAACGAATATTATAAAGATAGATAAATATGTTATTGTCGGCTAATATAAATCGATCTATTATATCGAAGTCATAAAAAGAAGGCAAACAAGAGGAAATAAAAAGATAAAATGAAATATTATAAAGATAGATAAATATAAGAATATAAGAAAGATAAAAGAACATAAAAAGGGAGAACATAAAAATAACATAAGAACATAAAAAGACAAAGAAGATAAGCAATAAAAGAAAAGAAAACGAGAGAGGAAAAGAAAAAAAATCAATCGTCCACACGAATGTGCGCCGCGCCCTACACTTTGCCCTCTCCAAAACCATGCTCTCATCCAATCTACGAAGACGCATATCAATTCTGATTCCTCTAATCCAAGTCTGTTTAGGTCTTCCCCTCCCTCTCCTCTCTGTCTCTTCTCTCCACCCCTCAAGTCGTCTAACAGGTGCATCACTCGGTCTTCGACGCACATGCCCAAACCACCGCAAACGAGACTCCTGCATCTTATCTTCTCTAGGTGCTACTCCCACTTTTTGTTTGATTACTTCATTCCTCAAGCGATCTTTTCTGGTATGTCCACACATCCAACGCAACATACACATCTCTGCCACACTCATTTTTTGAATGTGACATTGTTTCACTGCCCAACACTCTACGCCATACATTAATGCAGGCCTAATTGATGTTCGATAAAATTTACCTTTCAGTGTAGTCGGCATACCTCAATCACAAAGAAATCATGATGCACTCTTCCATTTCATCCACCCAGCTCTGATTCCATGGGATACATCTATCTAATTCACCATTCTTCTGAATTATGAAGCCCAAATAATGAAACATATCACGCACTGGTATTTCCTTACCATCAAGAGTAATCCCACCGTTGCTACTACTTCTACCTCCACCAAACTTGCACTCCGTATACTCAGTCTTGCTCCGACTTAGTCTGAAACCCTTGGTCTCCAAAGTTTGTCGTCATACTTCTAACTTTGCTTTAACACCCGATTGTGTCTCATCAATCAATACAATATCATCGGCAAACATCATGCACCACGGTATATCTTCTTGAATTGACTTCGTAAGTTCATCCATGACTATAGCAAATAAGAAGGGACTCAGAGCCGGTCATTGGTGCACTTCGATAGTAATAGGGAACTCTGCGGTCCTCCCTACACTAGTACGAACACTCGTAGTACAAGCCTCATACGTGATATGCCTTTTCTAGTTAAGGCCCACCAAAGAACTTCTCGGGGTACCCTATCATACGCTTTTTTTAGCGAACGAACGAAAATTTTATTCATGAAAGAACGAAAATACAAAAGGGGACTAGAACAATCAGCAAGCATGGAAAGTTAAAGAAATAACCCAAATAAAATGATCACCCTAATAATTCAAGAGAAACTGATTGCTCAAATTGCTCTCCAGCCTGTCAAACTTTCAAAAATTAATTTGCCTAGTGCATATGATTCACCAACTTCTACACTCTCACGTGATTGTAGTTCCCTTGTCCCAGCTACCAGCGATAATTTCTTGTGTCGCCCCTGGTCATCCAAAATTGCAAATATGTTCCTCCTTGTCTTAACTTAATTCAAGTTGTGCATCTTCTTCCCCGTGAACCCAAATCACTGCTCCTCCCCAACTGAACATGTTGCTCGCATTACATCTTTTTCTCCGGTACCAATCATGGAGGCACAACACAAAATCTTGTCGATAAATCACCCATTGGCTTTGAAACATCCTGTAGCTAAAAATGTACCCCGAAACCTGTGACCCAAGATAGCCGGCGATAAACATGTTGCAGTCCCCCTGCTCCAGTAAGTCAATGAACACCAAATGCAGATCCTTTTTAGTGTCTTTGTACTTCTCCACAACTTTTCTAAGAAGGTGAATGGCCTCTGTTGTTGAGCGTCCAGGCATAAAACTAAACTGATTCTCTGAAATTTTCACACTTTTCGAAGCCTTTGCTCAACCACCCGCTCCCAAAGTTTCATAGTGTGACTCATAAGCTTAATCACTCGATAGTTGGCACATTCTTGTACATCACCCTTATTTTTAAATAAGGGAATGAGAGTACTCTTCCGCCAACTCATTGGCATTTTGTTGTTTCTCTAAATCATGTTGAAGAAACGTGTTAGCCACTCAATGCCTTTCTCTCCCAAACTTCTCCAAGCCTCGATTGGTATGCCATCTGGGCCCACTGCTTTCTTCCGCCCCATCTTTCCAATAGCCTCTTTAACTTCTGTTATTTGGATCCTTCTCACAAAGTCTCGATTTACCATACACTCAGGTATAGTATGATCATCAATACCTTGCACCTTATTCCCGTTGAACAAGGTATCAAAGTATGACCTCCACCTCGCCTTTATTTCCCCGTCCTCCATTAGTACCCTTTGATCGACATCCTTCACACACTTAACTTTTCTGATATCTTGAGTCCTACGGTCACAAAGACGAGCAAGTCTGTAAATATCTTTTTCTCCTTTCTTAGAGTCCAATTTTGCATACAATTCCTTGTCCACTTTTTCTCTCGCTTCCTTTACAGCTTTCTTTGCTCTTCTTCTAGCCTCCTTGTACTCCTCTACGTTCTCGTCGGTCCAGCTTTTTCCCAAGTTCTTATAGCATTCCCTTTTGGTCCTTATTGCTTGTTTCACCTCTTCATTCCACCAAGATGTGTCCTTTTTGGTGGTAGACATCCTTTAGATTCTCCAAGTATCTCTTTCGCAACTTTGTTAATGGTGGACTCCACTAATAACCACACATCGTCCACATGTGTGTCATTATCAATGGACCAAACATTTTCCTCCAACATTTTCTGTGCAAAAGTTTATTGGAGATTCCCCTCGAGTCTCCACCACTTTATCTTTGGCTCCCCTTGTACCTTAACACACCTTCTCTTTTTACCTTGAAAATCAAGCATAAGCATCCTATGTTGACTTCGTACCTGGAGACGTGGTCTCGAGGTTAACCAGAGTTAGGTTGGCTATAAAATACCCTTGGTCTGGAGTCATTTATCTCGCACGATTCAGATATTGAAGTGAAGCCCTATCGAATTTTAGAGAGAGAAACACTTAGTTGATTTAACCCAAACTTTCAAGGTCAACTCTTCCTCTGTTCTTGCCATTTTCCATACATTTTGCTTTGTAGGCCTTAGATCTAGTGTTAGTCGCCTTAACATTTAGTAAGAGCCTTCGTCCTTAACTGTAAGTATCGAAGGCATGTCATCTAAGAGCGATTCGCATAACATTTCGACATCATTGTGAGTGTCATCTAGGAGAGGCCCCCAGCCCACAATCTTCAGTGGTAGCCGATTTCGATCACGTGAAGGACTTAGAAATCCGCTTTTGTACAGGAGCTGGAGTCAAATACTTCAAACAAAAGATTGAAGGTGAGGAGATAGTTATCTCAGGCCATCCAGATGGAGGAGGGGGAGGAGGAGGAAGGGAGAGAGCGCCTCCGGTCCCAGGATCTTGTTTCCTTGCAAGGTGATGGAGAAACTGGACTTCGCTCGATGAAGGTAAAGAGAGCCTGAAGAAGGGTCGTGCCGAAGAAAACAGGCATTCGTTGACGGGGCCAGTCCATGGGGATTCCTAAGGGCCATTCTTACCTCAACACAGATGCCCTGGCATGGGGGATGAAAATCGACGACTCAGATTTGAACATTACCCAGTTTTATATTAGGCCTTCGGCATTGGTGGTGGAACCAGGTCCTGGGGACGTATTATCAAGTCCTCTTGAAGGATGTTTTGCAGTTCACATCTTGTCGGTGGCGATGGGCCTTCAGTGTCTGTTGCATCCTTGTTGGAGTATATTTGGTTCATGGGTCTGACACCGTGTCAGATGACTCCCAACAACTACTCCTACATCTCTGGCATCATGTTGGTATGCATGGCAAGGGGGTGGACCCCTCCGTCTATTTTGTTTTTCCTATGCTTCAATCTCTGACAGGGGGCACATGATAGCAAGGGCTTCGCTAATGTCCCGCAGGTTTCGGAATGGAGGCTATTCAAGGAGGTGTTCTCGCCCCATAAGGATTGGAAAGGTCGCTTTTGCTATATAAGGATGGTGGATAACTCTTTCTCGGGATCTCTTCGCGATAGCTTTCGGAGACATCCAAAAGTAGGGAGCGTTGCCCTCGAGAAATAGGAGGAGAAGTTTGTGTTGGAGGAGGAGCTGACGATAATCAAAGAGGTGACAGCCCCAGATGATCTACTTAAGCTTAGCTTATGACAGTACTGGCTCCTGGTAGAGCAGGATGAGAGATACTCGTTGATCGATCGGGTTTACGAGAGTGCACCCCTTCCGATGGCGTGGCCAAAGGTTGATAATGGGGGCTCTGTGAATTTATACTAATGGATATTAAAAGTAGAATGGTGGGGTCTGAGAAATAAATGGTTGATCAATGAATGTGCACAGGCTGGTAGATGAGAGACCAAGGGTGGGGCGACATGTTAAAGACATTATTGGCAGAGTCCATGATTGGGATTGAGATGTAGTCCTCCTGCAATGGGAGTCTTCTCGGAGTTTGAGAGAGGACATGAAAACTGGTCGAGCGGGGGACCCAAAGAGAAGGTGAGTATCAGAGGATCAAGCACAAGATACCCAAAGAGAAGGCGGAGTATCGGAGGATCAAGCACAAATGAACCAAAAAATGTAGAAGGGGCAGTTGCTGAGGGTCTTGGCCCACCTAGCTCCTTGAATAAAGATTATATTTTTAATTCCACAATCCTAGTTTTTTTCATAAGGACTCTACATTTTGCTTTTACTGGGTGGTGTTAGCTAAGTAAGACTTTACTTTGGTGTTTGTTCTTGTCAAGGACAAGCTCAAAACAGGTCTAGTGACAATGATTTTTGATCAGTCATGGTCCACTTACAGGTGCATGGATGGGGATTAGTGAGTCAAATTGCTCATGTGTGGGTAATTGACTCAAAGCCTCACACAAGGGCTTATGATGAAGCTATGTTTTTCTTTTCTTATTGACTTTTCCTTATTTTCTGGTCATGGTGTTATCTGTCTGAATTCTGATATTATAATATAAGCCATTTACATCGAAAAAACATACGGAAATTAACATCCAACTTTTGCATCTGCACTTATTTTCGTCTCCTTTACATTATGTGCATATTAATTACCTTTCTTTATATTAATGTCTTCCCTCCTCCCGCGCACGTCTCTCTTCCCTTCTCCCATGCACATCACATCGATTGACTTCACCACGCCGTGTGCATGCATTGTTGGCTCCATCCCTAGCCATCTCTATCGCCGGTAACTCCATCGCACACTGCCGTCTATCGAGCTTCTTTCTTCTTCTTCTTCTTCTTCTTCTTCTTCTTCTTCTTCTTCTTCTTCTTCTTCTTCTTCTTCTTCTTCTTCTTCTCTTCTTCCTTCTTCTCTTCTTCTTCTTCTTCTTCTTCTTCTTCTCTTCTTCTTCTTCTTCTTCTTTCTTCTTCTTCTTCTTCCTTCTTCTTCTCTTCTTCTTCTTTTCTTCTTCTTCTTCTTCTTCTTCTTCCTTCTTCTTCTTCTTCTTCTCTTCTTCTTCTTCTTCTTCTTCTTCTTCTTCTTCTTCTTCTTCTTCTTCTTCTTCTTCTTCTTCTTCTTTTCTTCTTCTTCTTCTTCTTCTTCTTCTTCTTCTTCTTCTTTCTTCTTCTTCTTCTTCTTCTTCTTCTTCTTCTTCCTTCTTCTTCTTCTTCTTCTTCTTCTTCTTCTTCTTCTTCTTCTTCTTCTTCTTCTTCTTCTTCCTCCTCCTCCTCCTCCTCCTCCTCCTCCTCTTCCTCCACCACCACCACTTCCTTCTCCTCCTCCTCCTCCTCCTCCTCTTATTATTCTACTTTTCTGATTTTTGATATTGTTTTTTATTTTTATTTTATTCTACTACCAAGGTTTTTTAGTTTTGGAATTCACTTTGTTAATTTTTTGGACTTCTATTTCTTCATTTGTATATAAATTTGATTTTCCAGGTTTTTGAATATGGCATAAGATTTTGCTGAGTTTATGGCAAACATTTAAACTGACAATCATACTATGGCAAAACGCTTTTGCGTAAATTGCTTTTTCTGATTCTTTTGTCATTAATTTCTTATTTTTAAATGAGGGTGAATTTGTTAAAGTGATTGGTCCATTGGATTTTTGTATTTTTCGAATATTTAATTGTTGACTTCATATTTTGTCAATATTAAGGAGGTTTTATGTTAATCTGCCAAAATAAATCTCTCAACTTAATGACAAATCTTCAAGGATAAATCTTCTAACTTAAGGCAACTCTTCTAAAGATGGATTTCCAAATTAGAATCTGATACATGCATATAGCCCTTCTAAAGCTTTAAAAGAGACTGAAACAAAAATAAAACAAAAAGTTCATAATTTATTTTATAAAAGAAAGAACATACCCATTCTGAAATGGGTTCCAATGATTCCTAAACCTTTTGTAGGTCTGTCATATATGTTACCTGATTTGATTGCTCTACACACATGGCGGGTATGAAAGAGATGCTGAGCAATCAACACGTGCAATTTTGAGGGGAATGTTACCTTTTCACCCCCACCACCTTTGTGCCATACAACGATGAAATTAAAAAGCACATTCCGAGGGGGAGTTTTATACTTCACTCCCCGGGCTATCTTCCCCACACATATCTCTCTGATCACGCAATAACGACTCCAGTGACGTCTACTGTGAATGCTTCACAAGGATATGTCGGAAGTCTTGTTTTGGTTCTCATTGATTTTCATCATTATATGCAGCTCACGCATAATTTTTGATGATGAGTCAACGGAACACCATGGTGTCTCCTACCTTAGCTTTTGCCAAGTTATCTGTTTTTTTTTTCATTCAATATAATAATAATGATGTCCCAATGAAGCAGGTCGTCATGAGGGAGAGAATGATCCAAGTGCTTCTAAACATTGAACATTATTATTGGGCACATCTCTCATGCAAAATAAGACATGATGATTCCCTACAAGCAATTCTTGATGACTTCAATGGCTAAATCATTCTTGGATTCACCAAAAGATCTCACTATCTCCAACATCTCAAATAGTTGAAAATCCAATTCCTTAGTATAGAACTCACTCGACTTCCTACTAACTTTATTTGGACATGAATAAATACGTTTCCGCTGGTTACGTGCATGTGCTCCGAAATCAGCCCTACTCAAATGGTCATCCACCAAATTCATTGCTCCAAAGTGTTCCTCAAGACCTTTCTTATCAAATAGTTCAAAAAACCACGTTCTGAAGGAGACTCGGGTCAGACAATCCGAAACAAAAGATGAAGCTCATGTATGCGGCATGCCTGAAACTGAATGAATAATCATTCTAGAGGCGACATCAGAATCCATACACCTCACCAAGAGCAACTCCTTGAAGGCTAGTGTTTCTAGCAAAATTTTGAATATCTTCCGAAGTGGTCAAAGTGGAGCTTGTTTGAAATAAGATGTGATTGCTATAACTCCCCCATCAAAGGAGAGATTGTTAGGAATCAATGAAGACAAGGTAATTTGAGTATCTTTGTAATTTGAACACAAAGGAGGAAGTTAGTCAACACAAAGGCAAAGTTAACCCGTACTCCAACGCCAATTGAACACAAATGGAGAGATTGTTAGAGATTGTTAGCAATATATTTTGCTGTGTCCAATTGCATTATACATCTTTGAATTTGTGAGATTAGTTATTAGATCGGGCCAACTTTGATTTTGGGTCTGTAAGCTGCTTTATTATATCTAAACTCTAAAGGCTAAGCTTCTGCAATCCTATTAGCTACAAATTTGGTATAAGAGCCCAGGCTATCCGGTAACTTTATCTATTGTTGTTCATTCCAAGTAAGCACTTATGTGTGTTAAAGCTCTCTATGTGTAAATGTGTTGGAGTATTGTTGGTACACCAAGATAGAAAAGTTAAATTATATAGGGTAGTAAATACTCAACTCCTCAGCCCTCGGGGATAATGCAAGTTAACGAGATTGATGTTTATTCAAGTTGAGAGTGAGTCAGGTTTTCTAATTCGTTTTTAAAAAATGATTTAAGGTTGTTATCTAAAATCACCATTGTTCTAGTCATATATCTTTCGTAATAGATAATTCACACACACTCAGTTCACTTTCATAATATTTATTACATTTCATAACTTGTTGATCTTTCATATAGATATTTTACACACTCAGTTTACTTTCATAATAGATATGGTATATAAACTCAATTTACCCATGATTTAAATTAGACTCATAAAGAAAAGGAGTTTTAGAGTTGGTCTAATATTTTCTGTTTTATTACTCGACCCCCATCAGTTGTTTTTTTTTAAAGTGCGCACGCGCGCGCACATACATTTAATAAAATAGAATGTCGGTTTGATAAAATCACCAATCGGATGCTTTACAAATGAAGATTATTTTCCATATGCACACAAGTTAGTTTATTATGTTTTATATATTTATCTTTTTACAAACTAAAACCGTTTTAAAAATGCTCATGCTATTTGCATTTCTTATTATATTTTGAGAAAAAGGTCAAATAAGTCCTTCTATTTCAAAATGCCAAAGTCAACATTTTTATCAAGGGGTTCCTCATATGATTTTTACCATTTTAATAACAAAAGATATTGAGTCTCACTGCTTAAATTTCATTAGAATGATCTGTCAATAAAGTTTGTATATGTGTTTCAAAAGTTTTGAATGGTTTTTAATTCTTAAGAGTTAGCTAGTTAGAAGATATGAGAGAAAAGATCAGATTAAACCACCGGTCTCTAGCAAACCATTTGTCTTATGATCTGTTACATTTGATATTTGGATTAGTGAAGTGTGACTCAATATAGTTAGATCTAGAGTACAGAGATTTCAACAGAATAAAGGATATGGTACATACACCAACAAGCTCTTTTATAGTCATTACGATTATTTGTAGACAATAACACAATGAGCTAGTGTCGAAAACTAGTATGCTTTTTGCATAATAAAAAAATAGCATGATTGAAGTAAAAATATGAAATATATTTATATAAACCGCTTTTTATCATGTAAAGGTAAAAATTCAACATTCTTATTCTTATTTTTAATAAAACAAAACACATAGTATACGTAGTATGTAGGGGTGTTTGGAACTGATTCTGCTTATGTTTTTTTTAAATCAGAAACAGAATCAGAATCAATTTTTAGAAGCTGGTCTCCCTCAGCTTCTAAAAAAGTTAAAAAACTAATTCTAGGAGTAAATTAGGGCAATACTTCTGCACTTCCACCCAAACACTCTAACTCCTGCTTCTGCTCCTTCAGTTTTAAGAATCGGATCCAAACATCCCCGTACTTATCAGTTTCAAGATTTTTTCTCTTGAAGTGTTTTCAATCCTAAATCAGACCAGACCAGACCAAATCAGACTTAAACAGACCAGACCAGTCTAGACTTAAAAAAGCTAGACCATATTTGAACTGTTATAAAATTCACAAAAATCATACATTTATCAGACCAAATTAGACTAAATCAAAACAAATTTAAACAAACTAGACCAACAAATTCCGACTCATATTTTAACAAAACATTCCTAATACGGAAGAAACGAAACAGGCAGAGAGGATTTACCTCACCAAATTGAATGATTTCATTTGGAGTCCGCGGTTCGTACAGAGCACACTCCCTCACGTAGCGTGTACAGAGAGCACTGTTCACCAGGCTAACCCGAAATAGGAGCAAAGCCCCACCACTTCATACGCGTCGTCTTCCCCTTTGCCGCATTTCCTCTCGCTTCACTTCTCACACTTCCCAACTCGCTCACTCTCTCCTCGCTATCGTCGCCGGCGACGTTCCCCGTAACTCCTCCCTTCCGGCATTTTCTCCTCTCCGGTAAACTCTGAAACCCTCGCTACTTCCCCTCGCTCTCCCCACCCAACGAAAACTCGTTTGCTCGTTCTCCGACGTGGATCTCTATTTCTTACCCAGTTTGGGACTATATAGACGATCAGTGGGACTTAATATGAAAAATGTACTGATGGTCGATGCGTTTTTTTCTATGTTCTCTTATGTGCTTGTGGAATGGGAAGGGTTTATGGGCGTAACTGTGAAAATATTGCTCCTTCCTGCTTTTTTCTTCTTCTTTTATTGTGTTTTTTACAGCTTGTCGTTCGTGTGGCTTTATATTCCATGTTTATGTGTCGGTTTAGCATTATATGCCAGATTTTGGTTCCTATGTTGTCTGACATGGGAAGAAAGAGCGTATGGTTTTGCTGTGTTAATGAAGCTTGTCTTTCTTAGTAGAACCATCCTGAAAAGGTTGGTGATATGGAGTAATGATATTGTGACGTAAAAAAGAGACATGAGTTATTGCACTGTCTAGGTGATGAACAGCACATTGGAGACAAGCGGAACAATTATGCTGTTTATCCTTAGTTTTTGAAACCAAACCTGGTCTTTGGTTTATGTAATTTTATCTTCTAGATGGTATCATGGTACTAAATAAAGGGCTTGGTGTGTGAGTAGGAAATAGCTTTTACAGTTTTACACATGGAATGTGCTACTTTGCATAATCTTAATCTATATGCAGTACTTGGCCACTGTGGCTAACTCTAGTCAAGAAAATCTAGGAATAATGTAGTGCGCGTGTTGTAAATTTAGGTAAGGTCTGACACTGCCTAAGTTGTCAATATTGAAAATATTTGCTTACAAGTTTGTTTGTCTTGTAATCTTGTATTTGTTATGAATGCCCTTGGTATTTGGTGATTCAGAATTTTCATGTAATGCGAACTTGTGTTTAATGGTAACAAGCAAAGACATTGCTGGGTGATTTTCTTAAGACTGATATATGATGTATCCATGTTGACACATAAATTTTGTTTTGTGAAGCAGTATCAAAGATGAGTTCGGGTAAAGGGAGTAAGAACCCTTCTGGTTCAGGAGCTTCTGGTCCTATGCCACAAGGTGATTCATGGGAGACTTATGGTAAGAAGTCGAGAAACAAAGCTGGCAGCAGTGCTACGAATCAGCGTGCTCCCCAAAACTCCACTGCTGTATCTACTGGCAATGCTTGGGGAACTTCGGGTCCTAAAGCATGGAATCACGGTGGATCAGGAAGGGGTCCTGCTAGTGACCTAGATCCTAGAAGACCATCAGCTGGTAGAGGTAATGAAAGGGTTCCTGCTGTGGTAACACCTCCCTTACAACATGGATGGAACTGGTCTAGTAGAGTGGCGCCCACTCATTCCGCCAGCCAAGTTCACCAAATCCCACCTGCTCCAGAAAGCATTCAAACTGTTAATGATGAATTGGGAGAAGAAGATACCGAGGATGACGACATGCTTGATGACACTGATGAAGAGTTACTCAGTGATGATTTCGACTCAGATGGAAGCGCAAAGAGTCACGGAACACGCAAGAAGAATCCATGGTTCAAGGAGTTTTTTGACAGTACTGATAAATTGGCCATTGAAGAGCTCAATGATCCTGAAAGGCAATGGCACTGTCCTGCTTGCAAAGGAGGTCCTGGTGCTATTGATTGGTATAAGGGTTTGCTTCCGCTAATGACACATGCCAAAACACGGCGATCTAAGCGAACAAAGTTGCATAGAGAATTTGCAGAACTGTTGCAGGAAGAATTAAGCTTGAGAGGAACTTCTGTTTCTAGAGCAGGAGAATCATATGGAAGCTGGAATGGAATTATTGAGAAAGATTATGAAATAGTGTGGCCACCAATGGTCATAATCATGAACACTAGGCTTGAGAAAGATGACAAGGACAAGGTATTGCAATTCTTTGGTCCATCTGTTTATTTAGGTACTTATAGAAATCTACCATGATGAATTTTACTCCACCCTGTAATGTACTTTTATCTGTTTTTTCGAGTGGAATTTTTCAGTGGACTGGAATGGGAAACCAGGAACTGCTTGATTACTTCCACAATTATGCTGCTGTCAGGGCCCGACATTCGTATGGGCCACAAGGCCATCGAGGCATGAGTGTTCTGATTTTTGAGGCATCTGCTGTGGGCTACCTTGAAGCTGAACGTCTTGGAAAGCATTTTTCAGATACTGGAAGAGACAGGGAATCCTGGGTAAGAAATCCTGTACTATTTTACGCTGGTGGGAAGCGCCAACTCTATGGTTACATGGCAGGGAAGAAAGATTTAGATTCCTTTAACCAGCATTCACACGGTATGCTTACCTTCATATCTGTTTTTCAGCTAGATGTAACAAATATGTATTGTTTGATGCTTTGGTTTCTGCTTGGTTCTCTAGGTAAAACCCAACTAAAATATGAAATGAGGTCACATCTGGAGATGGTTGTGAACCCAATGAAGCAGATGAGCGAGGACAACCAGCAGCTGCAGTGGTACAAAAACAAAGCTGCAAAACACCAGAAGCAGGCAAAAGCTCTTGAAGAATCTTTTCTTGTCATGGGTGAAAAGTGCCGTGAGACAGCAGAGCAAAACAAAGTTGTTCTGTCAAGAACAAAAACCCACCATGAACAGAACCAAGAAGAGGTGTGATAATATCTTTGAACCTTCTAATTTCTAAAAGCTATGCTGACTTAACTCAAGAAATATGATTATGAACATGTCTATAATCATTGTATTTTGTTCTGTGTTACTTATTGTTCAATCTTTGTTGTCTCATACAACCTTTTACAGTAGTCTAATCTTAGTTGTGCATGCCCATATGTGCAGTTTGAGAGAGAAAATGTACTACCTCCGTTCTGCTAAGATTGTCCCGTTTTACCATTTTGGTCCGTCCCACTAAGATTGTCCCATACCAAATTTGGCAAAGTTTGTGTGGCTCTAAATCATTCTTACTTTATCAATTCAATATTAACCACATAAACCACTTTTTATTAGTCTTCGTGCCACTCCCTCTTGTCCCATTGTTAGCGGGACGGAGGGAGTATCATATAAATATGAAATGAAGCACCGAGAGATATATTTTGGATACTATTCTTAATTGGATCAACTCAATTAAATTGGACTTCGATTTGGTATTAAGTGGTGGAGTGGTGTCTGAGAGGGTTAAGGGGCTGGATTATAGGATCCAAACAAGATGGATACGTGGTAGGCTGAAAGCACAGTGGTATTTCAGGGATGTTGCGGAAATTTATACATACTATTAAAATTGAATCCAAAAACAAAAACATGAAAACAGTATTTTTTTTTGTTTTAGTTTTCCATAATTATTTCCAAACATGACAGTTTTTCATAAGAAATGAATATGTTATAATAGATGCCACTTCTGTCCCAAAAAGAAGCATGTTTCTAATACTGAAAGCAGTATTGCAATGTGTCTCTTTTATCAACATGTTTTATGCTGCTCATGATTTGGAAGATCATAAAATTGAAGCAAAATGCTTCCGAATCATGAACTGTGTGTCTGCGTGTAGGTATTGATTTTCAAGCTGTGTTTATTGCCACTTCAATGTCACATGTCTTTCATGGGTGCCATTTGGTAAAATGTTGATGACTTGATGCTTGTTTTTAATATAACCATTGCTCAGATCTTGGTTGTCTTTGATTTCTGTTTTATGGATTAAGAGGAGTAGGACCTTGAATTTTGTCTGTAATTTGAATCTAGTAATGTCCTATTGGGTGCATTTCTGTATATAATATCTGCTTTTTTGTTTGATTTTGGCTTTCTGTTTCTCTTAACAGATTGTGGGTTTTCATCCACCACATTTTGTGTGTGTATGATATCACCTCACTTTACAATTTTTTCCTGTCTTGATGGTTGTAATTGTTTGCTTTGTATTCACTCTTCAGATGAAGTATCTAGACTGGTTCATTAAAGAAAAGCTCCAAAGCATACATGATGCAAACACTGCAGGGGCTGGTAACTATGCAAGTTCTTCAGTTGCGGATGACAATCGAAGGTAAAATGATATTCTGGATGTTATGGAGGGTGGGGTGGGGGGTCTGTAAGGCTATGTTTCTTAAGATGAAATGGAATCAATTTGTATTTGAAATGTCTACTATGAATTGCATTGCCTTGTGGCTTGCAATATGTTGAGTAGAGTTTTTAATTTTTGCTTTTTCATTCTTTCCATAAAATGTACGAGTATCGTATATTTGCAACTGAATGTTGTTAGTAATTTAACCGAGTGGAATCTCAGGTCTGAACAACTGGCCAAATATTTTGAATCTCTGGAACTGGAAAAGGGAGACTCTGTGGAACATAAGCAGAAACTGATGGAAGCTTATGAGGAATTGAAATGTAGACGCCAGGCGGAAGAGGATGAAATGAAGCGGCGCCATCAAGCAGAAGTGGATGAGATGAGGCGCAGGCACCAGGAAGAGGAGGCCGCCGCAAAGGAAGGGTTGAATGCTGTATTGGCCAAGTTGATGGAGAAGTAATGTGGTAATGCCACCTCTGCCATTCTGACCTGCTGGAGCAGAGGAAAGATATGGTTTCCTGCCATTTGACATATTATTGGATAAACCAGACATCTTTAAAATTTGAACTGCTGATTATCACTATTATTAGTACTAATAGTATTACACTCTAACTATTCTTCTACTCCCATATTTTCTGGGATTTGAAGATTGTGGAATTGGTGCAAACTGCTATCAACTTGTGCTGTTCTACATGCATCATCATCATCATCATCATCATTATTCAAAGCCAAATAGGATTCCGACATTGGAATTTGAGCAGATGAATACCAACCTCTTTTTTTGCTCTCAATTCACAAAACATGCACTCACTTGGATGCTGATGGGGTTGCAACATCCTTTCCTAGTCAAGTGTAGTTATTTCACATTAGAGATGACAATTGTGAGTTGTAGGCATGGACCGGTTCCGGTCAGCCCGGCCCAGGAACCGGCCTGACCCGCCATTGTGTGGGCCCAGACCGGCCCGGTAAATTGGCCTGGGAACCGGGCCTAGGACCGTCCCGGTGTGTTAGAGCGGTTTGGTTTCGGGCCTACCCTTTGGAACCGCCCGGCCGGGCCCGGTTCGGGCCTATTTATTTATTTTTTTGTTTTTTTTTTCAATTTTTTTTGTTTTTCCCGGGTTGGGCTAGGTGTTTTGGGGGGGGTTTGGGGGGTGGGGGGGGGGGGGTCGGGGGTTAATAAGGAAAGCAAAAAAAAAATGAACCGACTTGAGATCGGCCCGGACCTGGTTGCAAATAGGGCCGCTTCCGGGGGCCGCGGCCCGCCCAGGCGTGGACCCGGTTCGGGCCGCCCGGCCCGGGACCGGCCCGGCCCGTCACTGTGCGGGCCCGGAACCGGCCCGGTTCTCGGGTCCGGGTCCGGTTCGGGCAGAGACCCGGTCGGGTTAGCGGGACCGGGCTCGGGTCCTGGTTTTGGAGGCCCGGCCCGGCCGGGTCGGGCCCGGGCCCGGGCCTAACGGTCCACTTTTAAAAAAAAAAATTTTTTTTTTTTTTGGATTGTTTTGGCTCAAACGGCTACCCCAAACGGCTATATAGCCGTTGGGTGTACCAGGGGGGGGTCAGGGGGGTTTGGGTGGGGGGTGGGGTGGGGGTTGGGGTGGGGGGTGGGGGTTAAAAAAAAAAACCTATAAATACTCCTAATTTTAAACATTTTTTCACACCTCTTCTCCAACTCTTCTAAATCCTACTCTCTACTCATCTCCATTCTCCAATTCTCCATATTCATCTTCTCTAATTCTCTTATTCTCCTTTATATTTTATTTTACTATTTAATACTTATACAATTATTATATCTACTTATATATTAATTATCTACTTATATATATTATTATCTACATATACTATATTGCTTATATTTCTTATCTACTTAATTTCTACTTATATCTCTTAATACATACATACATACTATATCTACTTAATATATACTTTATATAATAAAGTATTAAATATACTTTATAAACTATTATTATATACTTAATACATAATAATATCTACTTCTCTACTTATATTTTATATATACTTATTTTCCAATCTCCAATTCTCCATTATACTCTAATATTTAATTCTTATACAATTATTATATCCACTTAATACATACATTCTACATCTACTTAATATATATTTATATATTAAAGTATAAAATATAAGTGTATTACTCATCGTATAGTATAGTATACTTATATATTATATATTATAAACATTATATTATATATTACTTACTATAACTAGTATTATACTAGTTAATTAGTTAATTAGCATTCTTGTTACATTTTTCATTATACTAGTTAATTAGTTCATTACCATTATTGTAACATTTTTCATTATACTAGTTAATTACTTAATTAGCATTCTTGTTACATTTTTCATTATACTAATTAAAATACTTCACATTTTATTTAACTAGTTGTTAGTTTGTTACATTTGTCACTATATTAGTTAACTACTTAATTAGCATTGTTGTTACATTTTTACTTGTACTAGTTATTTACTTCAAAAGTTGCTATAATTTTAATTGTAGAGACACACATTAATTCTACTTTGCAAAAAATTAGTTTGAAGTATTAATTAAAATAGTTTTAATTAGTTGCATTAGTTTTGTATCCATTATTATATTTGTTGTGAATTAATATTTGTTACATTTTTTAGATGGAAGGTGGTAGATATTCGGTTGATTTGGGTAACCTCCAACGCAATCGAAGAAACGAGATTGGGAGGAAGAAATCCCGCAAAGGTAAAGAACTTGCCGGGTCTTCATCTCAAAGTCGAGATGATTTTGAAACGGGTTACCAAAGGCGAGATGGAGATGCGATGTCCGAAGAACAACTCCAACAAGAATTGGCCCGACATAATAACCGCTTTCTACAACAACAACAAATGCCGACGACCATTGACGAAGAGGAGCTTGAGGATGAAGATGCGGAGGAATTGGAACCGGAGACGGCCGAGGAGGAGGGTGCCGGCAGCCACGACGCCGACGCGCCTGCCTCATCCCAAACCGCCACCGGTAATAAAAAAAGTAAGTCTGAACTAATGAAAAATAATTTTGATAAATGGAAGGACCCACAAACCGGCTATTGGCACGCAACTTGCAAGTGGTGCAACAACAATTATAGTTTGGGAACCTCCGGCGGATACGGATCCGCCGCAAGGCATCTTAAGGCAAAGCACCCCGTGGAGTATGCAAAATTAGGCGGCGGAACGGGGAAGCAAACTCAAATATCGAGGTTTGCGAATTCTCAACCTTTTGGTAATTTCGCCTACAATGATGCACAAAATTTGACTGGTATGGCTAACTTAATTTGTGAAGAAAATTTGCCTTATTTGTTTTCTGAAAGTCTTGCTTTAAAAGATTATGCACAAGGTAGTTTAAATCCTCAATTTAGAAATTATAGTCGCAAAACTGTTAAGAAAGAAATAATAAGGCTTTATAATGCGGAAAAGGAAAGGTTACAAAATTTTTTTGCAAACTTTGATGGGCGTGTTACTATTTGTTCTGACATATGGGAGGATGATTTTCATCATTTATATTATTTGGGTCTGACTGCACATTATATTGATGAGGATTGGAATATGCATAAACGTGTTCTTGCTTTTCGTGAATTTAATGATCGTCACACCGCTGAACATATTTATATTTTGATTGAGCGTATTTTAATTGAGTATAATTTGATTGATAAGGTGTTTGCTATTGGTTTCGATAATGCTACTAATAATACTGCTGCTATACCTAGATTGCGTGAGTTGTGTGGTGCCAATTCTTTGATGGGTAGATTTTTTCATCAACGGTGTGCATGTCATGTTATAAATTTATGTGTGCAAGACGGTTTAAAAGCGTTAGGAGATTCCATGGAGGTAATAAAGGGGGGGGTTAGACGTATTTGGGGTAATGGTCAACTTAGATTAAAATGGCAAAGTTATTTGACTGAAAGAGGTGTGAGATATGTTGCTTTTCCTAAATATTTAAACTTAGATTATAAACTTATGCCTTATTTAATGAGTTTCGTGCACAATATAGCAACGCTCCCCCTCCCCCGTCACGAACATCTTCATCTAAAGGAAAATCGATTTTTAAATCTGCATTTGGCAATCTTATGAAAAAAAGTAAAACAACTCACGTCACTGAACAAAGCGCATTGAATGAGATTACTTTGTATTTAACATATGAAGTTGATTTTGAAGAAAATGATGACTTTGACGTTCTAGACTGGTGGAAGTCAAAAGAAAGAACGTTCCCGATTTTAGCACGGATGGCTAAGCAAGTACTATCAATGCCGGTTTCAACAGTTGCGGTGGAACAAGAATTTAGTTCGGCCGGCAACGTCCTAACGGCATCTAGATCGAGATTGAGCGCGGAGTCTCTTGAGACGCTTATATGCTACCACGATTGGTTGAAGGCCGCACGTAGAACTCAAGAATTGAGCATCACCCCCTCCCAAGATTTTATGGATGACTCAACAACCGATGGTGGCTCTACCTATGCCGGAGATTCCGATTGATTAGTATTTTAGAATTTAGTACAAAATGTATTTTATAGCACTTGTCAAATTTATTTATACTTGTACTTCATATTTCAAAATTGTAAACTTGTACTTCATATTTCAAAATTGTAAATTTGTAGTTGTAGTTCAAATTAATTTGTAAACTTGTACTTCATATTTCAAATAAATATGTGTTCACTTTTTCATATGTAGCACTTCTCAAATTAATTAATTGGTTACAATCTAACGACTTAAAATTATTTTTCTAAAATATAAAGCCGGTTTTTAAATTAAAAATACATTTAGAATATGTAATTTGTTTAAATACTTATACACCTATTTTGTAACATTTGTTTTAGTTTTACTTAATTCATTAAATTAATTAATTTATTTTACAATATGTGTATAACTTAAAAAAAAAAAAAAAAAAAAAAAATTCAAAGCTCCCAAACGGCTATATAGCCGTTGGGGCTATGGGTGGGGGGCAGGGGGGTCCCGGGGGTGGTGGTGTGGGGAGTGGGGTTCAAAAACACCTATAAATACATCTATTTTCTAACATTTTTCTACACCTTCTCTCCAATTCTTCTCAAACTCTTCTCCATCTTTATCTTCTCTTATTATCCTACATTCCTACTTAATTACTTATAGTGTTATACATATACCATTTTAAATATGGAAAGTACATCTTCTCTTATGCAAAACAATTTTGACAAGTGGAAGGACCCGAAGACCGGACTGTGGTGGGCAACTTGCAGGTGGTGCAAGAAAGAGTGTTGCTTGGGGGGTTCATACGGATACGGGATGCCAATAAAACATATGAAGTCTTGTGACAAAGGGAAAACAACCAACGGTGGCGGAAATCCCAATTGATATTCATTACAAAATGTATTTCGTATTGTTATTTTTTTCTCAATTCTCAAATGTAGTTCTTATTTCAAATAAATGCACTTGAACTTTGTTTTTAATAGCAATTTGTATAATATATAATTAATATAAAAAAAAAAAAAATTTATTGACCCGGCCCGGCCCGGCCCGGCGGGTGGCCCGACCCGTGACCCGGGCGGGTGACCCGGCCCGAACCGGAACCGGTCATTGACCGGGCCGGTCCCGGGCCTACCCTTATAGGACCCGAGGCCCGACCGGGCCTTGACCCGGCCCGGGCCCGACCCGGCCCGGGTCCATGCCTGGGCCCGCCCCAAAAAAATAAAAGCCCGGTTTGGATTGGCCCGGAGCACGGCCCGGAATCGGTCCATGCCTAGTGAGTTGTGACCGATCCGACTGATCCGATGAATACCCCCCCCCCCCCCCCCGGTCAAAACAGGGAAAACCGCATTGACCGGGTAATGGGTACGGGGCAGGGAATGCCCATTTTGTTTTTACGGGTAACGGGGCGGTTATGGTCTTATATATGCATGTTCCATTATCCGCCTCGTTTATTTTTGGTTATATTTTTATAACATTCTTATCTATTATATGTCCAACAAGTCAACAACTAATAAAAGATGAGATTTTTCTGTTTTGATTGTGTATTAGTGTATATATGGATAATAAATGTACTAACTATAGTGTATGGATTAAAGTTCATAATAGATATTAATAATCTTGTTTGATTATTGTCAGATCTTTTATTTTTCAAATTAAGTAATTTTAGGTTCAAATTAATTTAGGTTGTCTTCTTTCTCGTCTTATAGATATACAAAACTATAAAGTGGCATCTAAGTCTATTTTTGAAATGGAGGCCTGGAACTGGACCGGCTATGTTTCGGGCCTGGGTCGGGTAATGTATTTTTTTTTTTTTGGTTTTTCTTATTTATTCTTACCCCCCACCCCCTCAAACACCCCCAAACCACTCAGCCCAACCCATCTCTTACCCAAACCAATCCAAAAAAACCAAAAAATTAAATAAATTGGGTCCGGATTGGGTCCGGATTGGTACCAAGTGGGCTGCAGCCTGAGCCCGCCCGACCCCCCCCCCCCCCCCCCCCCCGGTCCGGGTCAAAGGTCCCGGTCAGACCGGTCCCGGGCCACCCCTACCTCTGCATCTAACATTTTTTATTTGTCAACTATGCGGTTGATTACTTATTCTTTCTTTTTGAAGTAAAACTTAGTACACACGATTTCTGTTTCTTAATTCAATTCCCTCTTTGTTATTGTATCTGTTAAATATGAAAACATAAAACTGAATATTCATAGATACAATTATATGCTCTGATGCCACTAGATTGCTAATCTGTCAGAGAAATAATGGCCAAGAAAACGAGGAAGTCAATTGAGCCCAAACTCATGCAAGTTGGTACATAACCATGTGCGGGCTGGTCTAGCCCAAAAATACACAGTAAACCAGGCCAAGATTGAGTAACCCAACGGAAAGACTTAGAAGTTGGAACTCCTGGCAACTGTCTTACTACCTCCGTAACATTGGGATGTTCCCATTTGAAAAGTAGGTAGATTAAGAATAGTGAAAGGAGATATGTATTATTAGGGGTATGATGGGAAGATAGTGAAATAATATGATGAAATAAAGGATAAATCCAAAAAAAGTAGGTGTAATAGTGTATTATTTTTAAAATTATTGAGGGTATGATGGGAAGATTTAGAAATGAGAAGATATTAGTATTACGTCCAAAAAGGAAAGTGGGAAGATATTTAAGTTACGGAGGTAGTAAGAAAGTATCAAAGTGGATCTGTGGATGGAAACTCTATTGTTGCCTAGTTGGACAATCAAAACTTATACGTGACCGTTTGAAGTCTGTGAGAAGTTAATGTACTATTTACTCTGCCCGGAAACAAGTTCAGTTGTTCAAGTATCAAACACAAATTTTTGTCTTCATGTGTATTTCACTAGCGTGTTTATTACACAAGTTTTATAAAGGGTTAAAGGATTCCCATGATTTCCTTTTTGTTTTGTAGGCAAGTGGAGAATAGCATTAATTACCATTAATCTAAGGTGACAACTAGGCAACAATAGAGTTTCCATCCACAATGAGGGCTAAAAGTTGGAACAATTGATGTGAATTTTTCTATATATATTTTTTTAAATCGCACCATAAGTAAAATGTTATAACAATTACAAAAAAAATGAATTGCTAATTTGCTATACCACATGAGATCACCCATTAGCAAAATTGCATCCCACATTTTAGGGTAGAAAAAGAGGTGCACTAAATGAATGCTGAGGGCCGTACTGGTCCCGGATTTCAAAAGGTGGTCGATGTATGAGAGGTAAAGGTATATAAATACGGGTGTCCAGCAGATGTAAAAATTGCAATTGTTGTACAATAATAAGAAACAATTATTACTAGATCTTCTGCTATAGATCTTGATATTACTAGGGTTAAATGGTTGAAGGACTCCATACTTAAGATCTTTTCAGGTAATAAATTTTGTACTAGGTTGGAGGTGCATAATTCCCTTACTATTTTGAATGATGCTATTTTTTTGGAGGATTTGTGAGAATCATTGAGAGACCTATTTTGAGGAGTGAGACGGAGGCCGCGGGAATTGAAAATGGGTGATCGAAGGTCCGAAGTCCACGACCCAAACAAAGCAATTACGGTGTGGCTCAATACATTTGAGACGGTCGAGGAAGCTGCCATAACTTACGATAAAGCTGCCATTAGATACAAAGGAAACAAAACAAACTCAATTTTCAACAACTCTGTATCCAGAGATGATCCAGAGATGTGGAAAATTGAGTTTGACTTTGTTTCATTTGTATTCAATGGCAGCTTTATCATAACCGATGGCAGCTTCCTCGGTCGTCTCAAATGTTTCAAGCCACACCGTAATTGCGTAAAGGGGCATTCACAGGAATACAGGGTGATAGGAACAACAATCGAATGTCATTTAAAAGGTGAACACTACTTTGGCTTTGTGGTTTGAGCCGATCATTCATTTATATTTTATAGATAGTGACAGAGCAAGAAATTTGATATAGCTTATGGAAAAAATTAATGGGGGTCAAAGCTTAATATGTTAACATATACTATATAATTGTTTAGCTTATGTGTATATATTTGTACACAGTGTTGAAGACTGAGTTTTTTATTATTTAACATAAAAATGGGACATATGTATTTTATTTCTAAACCATCGATTTTTAGAGAAATTAATTGTTTCTTCTACTAAAATATATATTGTGTAGATTCCAATGGGAGTTGTTGCGGAGCAATAATGCCGAACTCCACACAAGAAATGA
Source organism: Cuscuta epithymum (assembly GCA_945859915.1). Classification (NCBI taxonomy): domain Eukaryota; kingdom Viridiplantae; phylum Streptophyta; class Magnoliopsida; order Solanales; family Convolvulaceae; genus Cuscuta; species Cuscuta epithymum. The sequence continues at coordinate 320,719 of CAMAPF010000997.1, forward strand.
ATGATACTAATGGAAATGGACGGTTATGAGGAGTGAGACGAAGGCCGCGGGAAAATGGGTGACTCAAGTCCATGACCCAAACAAAGCAATTACGGTGTGGCTCGACACATTTGAGATGGCTGAGAAAGCTGCCATAGATTACGATAAAGTTGCCATTGGATACAAAAGAAACAAAACAAACTCAATTTTCAACATCTATGGATGTTTTTACTTGGACTGAAATTTTATGATCTGGTCTGGTATGAATTGATCTGATCTAATTTGATCTGGGCTGGAACTAAAAATAGTCTAAATAAAAACATCCCAACACCAATCAACACCAATCAACACCAATCAAACCAATAGACTAACAGAGTATAACCAACCTCCACAACTCCCGTGATGTGCCGCCCTAATCGAGTAAAAGTTATCAAGTCTTATGGTTCTCGGCTTTTCACTAAAAACTTTCTCTTTGTTTGGTTTTTAGCTGATTTCAGTAGGAAGACCTATAATTTTGCGTGTTTGCATCTGATCAATAAATTCAATCACACTCCCTAAATTCCAATCACCTGACAAGGATAGTGAAGATGGTCCATTTTTAATATGGGACACATCATTAAAGTTACATTTATACGGTTGAGATCGAATGATCATAAAAAATTAAAAAGGGATTCAGTAAAGTCATATAATAAAAATTTCAAAATTTGAACTCGTCAAAATCAAAATTTGAAAGTTCACCTTCTCTGGAGAGCTCATACACCTCCCCCAGTCAATAACGGGTCACTTGATTCTACCCACATCTTTATTACCTTTTCTTTTTGCACCTTTCTTGGTTATCTGCAGTGTAGAAGCATAACTTCTTAACTTTTGAAGGATCTTCCTCTCGCTTATACGTAGCATCAATGAATGATACAGTTTAGGTTCGGTCAACTGAGAGCTCCTATTCAGATTATCAATGTCAATTCTGAGAGACTTAGTACCATATAAACTCTCTCGGGCATCTGCTAGTGACAAAAGAGCCATGTGAATGCGTTCTCTGAGCAATGAATTCCTCCCAAATTCTAATCCATTTTCAAATGCAACTCCATTGTTTGATAAAAATAGTTGCCAGGATTTCCTGACATCACCACCCATGACCGATATAGCAAGATCGGCTTCTCCATATTCTTCATCTGACATCGACATTATGTAAATCAAAATTATTAACTCAATTTGTGGTTCACCGTGGAATGTGATTTCAAAATATTCAGCGTCTTGACTGACACATCCAGAACAAGTCAGCTTTCTCCACAGTGAAACCCTCCTCCTAGTGTGGCGATATGAGAACTGAGAAGAGCTCCACTGAAGCACCAATTCAAAGTCTATGTTTAAAATATCATAGGGATTGTCTGGCTCAGTGAATCCATACCTATGCAGCAATGCAGCACTACCTAAGGATCCATATGTATTGAATACCTAAAATAAAGTAATATTAGGAAGATGCTAAAAGTTATACATCAAAATTATACAATATTAGAGGACAATATCAAATCTATCCGATATAATTGTTAATTTGCATTAAATCATTTTTTTGGGTGACAGCGGCTATTTATTTCACTTTAAACTTTCACTTTATACTGCAATTCCTGTATCTATTGAGGATCAGTGTGTGACTAATGTCACCTATGAAAAAAATCTACAAAAAAAGCATAATTCAACTAGATGTAGCACAACAACTCATCACAAACCTCTTCTCCAGCTTTCACATTTTTCACCATGATCATTTCTAGAGCTGAAGGATCATCCCCTTGTATTGAAGAGGAATCTAAGTCACTCTCACCCAAAGAATCTACCTCTGAATATAGATTCTGGTTAGCTGGTTCGTGGTTGCTATTATGTTGGTACTCAATGTTACTATTCTTACCATTCACATCACCATCTGAATCAGAGTAGGAGGATATGGATGTGAAGTGCACATCCTCATCACCAGTCTTGTGATTAAAACTGCAGAATAAAGCTTTTGATCAAGGGCAGAAGACACCAGACATTGCAATGAGCACAGGTCTAATTTCTTTTAATAGCACCTAGAGTATAAAATTATGGATTTGAAAAACGGAATTTTATACTTATTAAATAAGAACAGTGGGGATACGGACCAAATGGGCCCTCATCACACATGAATATTTTGACTTCTGAACTCAATTAGACACCAGAATGACGGAAAATATGAAGGGAGGTGAGTTTTGCGGATTAGATTACATTTTCAAACACTGAATTATTGAATAATTGCTTACCAAATACATAGATACAAAGTTGTACCAAGAAATCAATAAAGCAAATTCGAAAAATAATATAGTTATAAGTATTATCAATCATACACTCTATATTTTATACTCTTCTAGCCAATACTTCAGTGGTGCATCGTATCAGATAAAAAGCAGTTTCAGAATAATGAACTAATGAAGTGCTTTTGATTCACATGCAAAATGGTAGAATTGAATCATGAAAAGGCTGCTGAAACATAGAAAGGTCAAGAAATTGAACGGACCCGGTACAAAGAAAGGGAATGATTTATGGTTTTGCAGGTAGTAGTAGGAAAAAGTACAATTCAACCAACAAATGAAGTAAACATGAGACATAATAATTCACTATATAGAATGGTTTGTACCAAAAACTAATGGAATTGAACTCGTCTGTAAATTATAATGCTTTTCCCATTCCAATTGTGTACCACACATTCAGATTGGTTGGAAACTTGGAATCATGTTAACTTTTGTATTATATTAATTAATCAATACACAATGACCTATCAGGATATGTGGTATCAAAGATTTGAACTCAAATTAATGAGACATCATAAGAATATAAAAAGTAATCCCTTTGTCACTAAAAAAGTTATGTTACAAACAATTTTTTCACCTAAAGAAGAAATCACGTTTGATCAACCCCATCTAGTTTTTCATGTACCTTGCCAAAAAATGTTGCACACTTACATCTAGTTTAGTGAAACTAACAAATAACGAAATCTATAATCAAGTAGGGTAAATTTGCATTTGAGAACTATTTTAGTTTTAGCAAGACAGATAACAAAATGATTCAAGAATTTATCCAGCATATTAGGAGATAAATCCCATTTGAATTTAAAAAATACTTCCTCCGTCCCTTAAAACATTGCCAACTTTCCTTTCTTGGACGTCCCACTAACTTTGCTAACTTTGCCACTTTCCCTTTTAAGTAAAGAATTTGTGGTTCCAGTTAATTCTCTCTCTCCTCTGCACAATCCTCAACCACACAGTTTTTACTTTATTAATCCTCATGCCGGCCAAACTTGGCAAAGTTTTAAGGGACGGAGGGAGTATGAAGAACAGAATGGATGTTACAAGAATATGCATGTAGAAGATAAGTATCCTATACGGAGTCAGTCAAGAAACATCAGTAAACAATGAAACTTACAGGTCTGCAAGGGGAACCATCCCAAATCCATGGTAATCATCAATTTGAAATGACCGAGAAGCAATAAGACTTTTTGCAGCAAAATATTCTTCAATACCAAAATGTTCTGGGTTAAGTCCCAAGGTAGAATTGGCCAAAAGAGGTTGGATGCACTCTTTCCAGTCCTCGTGGATTAGAATCTTGTCTTCTATAATAATCTGCCTTCAAGAATACCAGCACGGTCACATTCAGAAAACTGACACAAATAGAGCCTTGAGAAAATGACCAAACAGTTGTGGAACTTAAGGGCCTGAGTAAGAGTTTAGCATGCACCTTACAAGTCTTAAACTAAACACACTTGCTCTCCCTATGATGACTAAAACACTATCACGATGTTCCACTATTGAAACTAGTGTATCATCAGGCAAACTGCATATTCCATGAGTAATGCGAGTTTTCTGTAGCGTACTTAGGCTACAGGTTATACTTGGGCTAGTTTCTTGTAGATTTCATTGTGAGCTTTCAATCATTCAACATTCAAAAATTCATTAGTCATGTAGACACCTTAAATCTTTTTTTCAATTAAGAAATTTTCAATTACTAGAAGTCTAGGAGCTTACAATTACTAAAAAGTTTAAGAAAATATATTTTCAACTAACCATTTGAAACTTACACTAAGTAGCAAGGTAAAATAATGCCAATCAAGTTTATCATGAATGCACATACAAGAAAAAAGAAATTTTACAAAGAGAAATTGGAAAGAATACCTTGTGGAGCTCTGTGCCAGCAAGAAGAGAGTTAATATCAGAGAGAGGCCAAAGCAAAGGGATAGGCTCCGAATGGGGGAGAAGCTGAAGATAACCATACCAGGGGGAGAGGGGACCGAGACTCCGCTCATACATGAGAGCTACGGCCAGGCCTAAGTAGCCGTCAAGCTCAGCTTCCTCAATCATTTGCCGAGCACCACACGTTTTAATCGTCAAGCAGCTCTCCTTGGGGATTTTCGCCACCACATCGCCGTCGTGCAAATCGGAGACAGCTCTGACAAAGAAGGAGGATCCCGCTTCGACGAGCTCCAAGGCGTCGCTGCACTCTACGCGTTCCCAGTTCATCCATTTTTTGAAAGTTCTTAGTTTCCTGATACCATACGTTGACAACTGAATCAATATTCTCTACCAAGCCTAATCGATGAAAGCTTATACGATATGAAAAACAAAGAAAAAGAAGTGCGCGAGAGGAAATGCAATGGATACCTAGTGCTCATTCCCGCGGCGACGAAGCCGCTTTGCAGCTACTCCTGCTAGACCTTTGGCCGTTTACTCCCTGTTTCGGAGCGGGAGACTGCGCGGACGGCTCCGGGTCGGACTCTTTCCCAAAATTTACTTCGATATTAAATTTACTTGTTAGTGGACAATGGCTTAAGTTAGCTTGTTGTCAAATAAATTCGTGTGTTGCTAAAAGATGTTTTGTAGTTAACTGTTTGGTCACAAAATTAGTAGAAAATGTCATTTTTAAAAACGCAAAACCAAAACCTCTTCTATTAGTAGCGTTTTCATTTTGGCGTTTCCGTCCAAAAACGTTAGTGCCGAACTGCTATTTACCAAACAATTTTTTCACTTATTAAAACACTAAAAGTGGTCAAATTGCCATTTTTGGGCTGAAACGCCGTTTAACAAACATTTCCAAAGTATTCCAAACTTGCATATGTAATATATACCCTAAACTTTTTCTAAAATGTCATTCCACATCATGATTGTTTCTTTTTAATAAATATAAATTTATCAGAATCATTACATAATTTAAAATATTCGAAGCATTGTTATAATGCAATTAACATTCTAAAATTTCATTTGTGAAATAAATAAATTTACATCCGGTACAATTAATTTTTAATTCGATCATCATAATTTTTTTTGTATTTTATATTATTCATTCAACACCATAGAATTACATTTGTGAAAAAAATACTATCGTACTATGTATATGATTATGGTGCTAACAAAACTTTTTATATAAATGTTGAGGTATATATATATTGAATGTGCAAGTTTGGATGCTTATCTCGCGCTCCTTCAAATTTTGGATATTTAAATTATGTTTTCATAAAGAAAAATAATAATTACAGTTTTTAAAAATATTTATAATATATATGAAAATTCTTATAATTGATTTATCATCAAAATATGAATCATTCACTATTATTTCAAAAAGTTTTTATTATAGTATTTCTTTAATATGATAGAATAAGTCTTGTTTTAAAAAGAAAATATATATAGTCCTCATTTAAAATTTTGCCCATGACTTAATAATTATTTATCTCAAGAGCGAATGAGAAAGGATATATAGAATCAAAAGACCAAAGTGGGATATCTTGATAAAGATTTCAATAAAGAGCTCATTTGATAGTTTACATGTTCTTTGCATGCGAAGTGATTGCATGTAAACTTAGGAAAATAATCACTTTACATGTAAAATAGATTACATTATTTGGCTACATGTTTAATTTATTTTAATTTACACTCAAAGGTGCTGCAGTGCGTTGTAAAAAGCATGCAAAATATTTTACCACACTCCCACCACGTAAAATATTTTACATGGTACGGTGGGAAATGTTTTAAAAAAGTTTCCCACAGTTTACATTAAATAATTGAGCCAAACAATGTAATTCTTTTACGTCTCCATACTTCACATACATAGTGATTATTTTACATACTACCGAATGCTTCTAACATTGTTACACATTTATCTAAAACAACAAATTCTTGCAACGGTGTACCTCAAAGTAGAAAGAGGCTAAGCAATGGGAACGGGGAGCGGCACCCGCCCGCTAGGAATGATGGGCGGACGATTACGAAGATATACTAGGGTGTCCCTCGAATATCAATGTTCTAAAAGGTTGAATCCCCAACCCCAATGACCCCCACACTCCAACCAGACAAGACATTTGGGAGGTTTTAAATCACAGTGACTCTGTCAACTAAATGGCAGTGGATCTTTTACCCATGCGCACCAGAAGTTCAATCCATCACATAGGAGCTGTAACATCCACATGGTCGCTGCAGCCTGTAGGTTTCGATTCTTAGTCAATGTTCCAACTTTCTCACCACTCGATCAACTGAGCTACCCGAGCAGTTGTCCCTAGAATATCAAATATTTTGAGATACTCAACTTCCACTAAAAAATGGGATTCATATACAGTCAACCAGATTCTCAAGACTCATCCCCCAATGGAGAAGGCTTGGCTATTTTTCAATTGGGTCACCAAGCATATAGGGTTTAAACATGACTAGTATACCTACACGACCATGCTGGATATATTTGAGAAGTTGGGAGGGTTTCATCAATGATGTATGTTTTCGGCCAAATGAAAGAAAATTGTGTCAAGATTGATGTGGTTACCTATGCATCTATTCTCCATTGGCTCTCCAACATTGGGGATGTTGAAGGGGCTAAGAAGTTTTAGAGGGAGATGAGAGCTAAGAGCTGCTATCCTACTGTCATCTCCTATACAGTTTACATGATAATTTTGTGTGACCATAAGCGTGTCAGGGAGGGTGCTAAGGTGTACAAAGAGATGCTTCAGTCCGGTTGTTCTCTCAATTACCACACAAACACAACCCCTGTGGAGCATTTAGCTGTCACAGGCCGGAAAGTTTGGTAATGTTGTGGAGATGTTTGGTAATCTTCAATAAAATGCAAGACACAGGGGTACAACCAGACAAGGCTACATGCAATATTTTGATTGAGAAGTGCAGCAAAGCAAGGGAAACAAGGAACATGATGAAAATTGTTGAGTACATGAAAACAAGGAACATGATGAAAATTGTTGAGTACATGAAAAATAACTTTCTTGAACCATCGAATATTTCAGGCATGAGCGATGTGCTTCTTCTTAAGCAAGTTAACCGTCATTTTTCATCATATCTTTGCCATCAGGAGGTGCATCCATATGAATCTAATTCCACTATGATGGATGTTAGATTCAAGTTTGAAGAAAAAATTGTCATGTATTTGTTGAACAAGCTAAGCATAACCTGATAGACACTGATCACTTGATAACTGATATGCTGGGGAAATGCTTTGGATTGGATTCTCAAAGCATCTCGAGTATTATTGTGTCAAATAGTAACTGTGGAAGACATGGGCGAAACAAGAAAAATGTGCGAGGAGAGTCAGAATTTAATTATATACAATATCGAAATGATGGATAATTATTATACAATACTTAAGTTTATAAATGTTTCATATGTAGCTAAGATAAATGATAGTTCAATGAGCACTTTTCGGTTAATGTATCATAATAAGGTGTTTCATTTTAAAATTTAAGAATATAATCAACGTTACACTTCAAATTTTGCTTGAAATGAGTTATCTTAACTTTTTCCAAAAGTCATAACTTTTTATAACTTTTTACTCGTAAGAATATAATCAACGTTAATCAACGTTACACTTTTCATAACTTTTTACTCGTAATGAGTTACATGACCCATAATATATCAAATCGAAAGTATTTCAGAGCTCTACATTCATGAACTTTCAGCGGGGTCAGCTGACCACCTTGACCCCTGCCTCCGCCCCTAGTGGGAGACAAGATGGAGCTTTATTAGCATTTGATTTCTGCAAAAAACTTGGCATAGACATTGAAAAAACCACACATCTAACTTTAATCAGTGTACTTATCAGAACTGTAATTGTCATAACAATTTACTTTATATGCTCAATAAGGCAAGAGGAAAAACTTGACAACACCAATAGAGAGAACTAAGAAGCAATCAGATGGCTTGTACAGAGAAATGAGATAAAAAGAAGAGATATTACCCAAAATAGGACTAAAAAGTTTGGAAATTCCAAAATAGGACTTCCATGTTTTTATTCTCAAAATAAGACTAATTACTGTCATGTTTTGGCAGTACCAGACTTCAAACATGGCAGTATTTTCCAAATTTGGCAGTAATTAGTCGTATTTTGGAAATAAAAACATGACAGTCCTATTTTGGAATTTTCAAACTTTTTTAGTCCCATTTCGGGAACTTTCCCTAAAAAGAATGAATGAAATTATACCCATGAATTATAATGGAACCAACAAAAATTACACCTATCAAAATTGCGAGAAAATCAATTGCGAAATAACCTAAGGAAGAATACATCCTAGACGTCACTAACCATTAAGAAAAATCATTGTCGTCACCTTTTATTATTATAACAAATATAGATATATAAAATTTATTACGGCATGTTTACCTATAGCTTAGTTGAAAATGTAGCATATTCATTCACTTAAAACTGAATATTTTTGTTCAACAGCGTATCTTATTCTCCATTAACTACAATCTAAGTTTTTCTTTCCATTTGTTTTATAGAAAACTAGTATGGACAAATGTGTATTAGAAAATAGGCCTACTCAATTGACAACGGAACTTAATATAAATTTAAATTAATTATTTTACTCGGACTGCTTATTGCCTTATTGAGCATATAAATTAAATTGTTCTAAAAAAATGTTGAATATAGAAAAACTGTCAAATACGTCACCATAAGATTAAATAAGTCTTATTTTGGAATTGTTTAGTCCTATTTCAAAACTTTGTACATATATTGCCCATATTTTGAACAATTGTTTTTAGGGAATGTTTAGATATTTCATGAAAACTTTGTACATATTTCAAAACTTCTTAAAACTGTTTCTGTTCATTTAAAGAGTAGAAGTAAATACGGATTCTTAAAACTGTTTCTGATCATTTAAAGAGTAGAAGTAAATACGGAGTATTAGAGTGTAAGTGAAAGTGCAGAAATAATTCTATTTGCTCTAAATTACTCCTAAAAACAGTTTTTTAGAAGAGGAAGGAGTCCAGCTTCTTAAGAACTAATTTTACTTCAGTTTTTAAAAATGGAGCAAAAGAAAAATTAATTTCAAACACTCCTATATTATAGATTTGACAAGTTCAGGTATGTTATTGTATACCCCTCCATAGTTATATAATTGCAATATCATACTTTTCATGGAGTTCAGGTGAAATAGTAGCAGTAAATAGTGTACAAAGTTGGAAAGAACAATGAACAGGTGCGAAAATAATATGAAAAATTAGTGAAAATAGTGCTATTTAAATGTTTTTAAATGAAAAAAACATGAAAATAAAAAAAACATGTTAATTGAAAATGTAGCATATTCAATTTGGTATGAAAACGGAACATCTTGCCACTATATAAATACAGAGGGAGTATAATACTATAATGTATTATTATCAATTTGGTACAATTTAATGTTATGTCTAACAGTAACAGGAGAATTTCTTGTCCTACAGAATGTAAGAAAAACAGCAACAAGATGCTACTAATATAGTACTATCTCCGTCCCATTAGAAGGTTCTCGTTCACTGTTCACATAGTCAATTTAAATCATTCTTAATCTTTTGCTTTATATATAATTTTTTTTATCAAATCTACAATTTTTTTTTCATGCTTTGTAGCGGTTTTAATGTAGTTTCTGAATATGTAAATTTTATTTACTAAATACAATCAGAGAGTGAACAGGAATTAAGTTGTTTTATCGTCAGTCAAGCATTGTAAACCGTAACAGGAACCTCTCTATGGGACATAGGGAGTAACTCTAAAAACCCGCTGCAAGTTATAACGCAACTCCACAGTCTATTCTCCAAATGTAGTTGATGGACAGCAAATCAATTTATCAAAAACTCAGACTACCTGAAGTTAATTAGAACTGAAGTCTATAACATTACAAGCTAAGCCGAATTCGAGGACGCTGCAAACTTCCCACTCAGCCACATCAATCGCCTCTCATTCTTCAGAGACACAAATATTTCTCTTGCGTCTGGATTCTCAAATAAATCCAGCGCATAGAAGTAGATGCTTTGATCAACACCTTGCATCTCATCGAGTAGTTTTATGCATTTGCTTATGGAGAAACGCTCCTCGTTTCTCATAGTTGCAGCTGCCCTCGCCTTGGAAGCAGCAGCAATCTCCAACATGGCGTCCACTATAGCATCACCCGTTGCCTTGCGGCTCCTCTTGCGACGGCCTGAGTTTAGCACTCCAGATCGGTGCTTACCTTGTCCATCTAACATTGTCATATCATCAGCAGAGCCAGAAGAGCCATCTTCATCGACATAAGTAGCCTGAGGATCTGCCGACATGTTGAGTTACCCTTCTGATTTGAGTTAATTACGATTTAAGTAGTAGAGAACGCCTGAACTGAATTAAAAAAATCCAGTAACACAGTTCAATGAAAAACTACTACTCAGCCAGATAATATGCACTCAAACCTGAAATAGGAAACACAGAAATTTATTACGGAGTAGTTTTTTTGTATTACTAGGAAAGGGTAATGCTGATTTTCAGAAGAATATGAACATGTGATCCAAAAGGCTAATGCTGATTTTCATGTAATGAACTAACTAACTGTGAAGTAACAAAAATTACTACCCCGGCCCTTAACTTTGGTACATGAGGAGGTGGTGTGGTTATTAACAAAGGTGAGTTTTATGTGATTGATATTGAATTAATAAATAAGAATAAAGTGAGAACGATTTAGAACCACACAAAGATTGTCAAATTTGGTACGAGTGAGTCTTAGTGGGATGGATTGAAAAAGAAAAGATGGGACAATCTTAGTGGGAGAAGGGAAGTAGTATTTAACACATTTCAGTGTACCTTGAGGGGAAATGCACACGCCTAGAAACTTGACGAATAATGCTTTAGTTGGATTAAAGTAGATGAATTTCTCATAAAGGCATATTTGACCTTGCTTTATGCAGGAAGGGAAAGAATATTACAGTGAAAACTGTAATTCATGGTACCACCATACTTTAAGGGGAGAGATTCTGTGTGTGGATCCCACATATAGACGACTGGTTGCCTAATTGTCACCAAGGTGAGCGCCTGATCGCCTAGGCAATATGGCAGTCGGCTAGCACCACGACTCGACTTACGGACTTACCGTCTTGACAAGTATGCCCAGAACTCCCAATCCCACAAAGTTGGTAGAAGAATGCAATCATGATAACTTATAAACTTAGTTGATCCACATTGGCTAGAGGCTAGACATGCCCCACATCACGCACAAGGAATCTGTCATTTTTTAGGGGTAACAAGGACTCTATTCCTGATCACTTGCTCCAAATTTCACCCTTGGAAAATCGAACCCACTAAGCTACCTCATGAGCTTTTCTTGAAATTCTCTTACTACACAAATAACAAAAAACTTCATTTCCTCTCTAACTTCTGTCTCACTACCTTCTTTCATTCCCAAATCATCCCAATCAAAGGGTAAGAGAAGTAGCTAGTGAAAAGGATGATTTGGTGCGGATTTCATTGGATTATCAGACTTAGTAAATATCCATTATCCAGTACACTTAACACAATTTTGAATTTCTCCATCCACATCTGACCCATTGAAGACAGCAGATTGTCAAAGCATTTTCAATGCATGAACTGATAGATCCTAACTATGAAAATACAACCATCCAACCTTAAGAAGTCTCGGTGTTAACATTTGTTTGGGAGAAGATAACAAAGAATTAGGAGCATTAGTAAGTGCTTAGAGGTATTAAGGATAACCCTCCCAACACCTCAACTCTTCAAATCTTTAAGGCTCCGATTTGCGGTGTTTTGGGGAGTTGGACAACTCATTCTGCCTTTCTTTATCTTCTTCTACAAATTATTCTTCAATAAATTCCAGGTTATTTTTGGATACTTTGTTGTATGCATATTCTAATACACAAATATCTTGAAAGTGTTGTTCATTTCTTCTCAGAAATTATACTTGTACGTAGTATAACAATATCCAAAATTGCTGCTGGTGTATCAAATGTGAATTGTGATACATAATGTGTGAAGAATTGAAACTGATCAACATTCGTTGAAAATTTTCCCATTACTATCATTCCTTCTTTAACTATATAAAGTTTATGTTTTACCCATACACTTGACTTACCTACCTTAAGGTGCCTATACTTCCTAGCACTCCTGCTTCTTACACCTCTAAAGACCCCATCCAAATAAACCTTAAATGTATTAGTGAATTTTAGAAGAGAAACTTACCAGACTTAATGTCTCCTCACCCACCCTTCCGATGAAAAAGGTTCATAAGAGTGAAAATAATATGTTAGCATACAATTAATCAAGGTTATCATTGTTCCAAGAATTGGAGAGGTCATTTTGAGAATACCATTCTACTAATTAGTAATTTCCCTGGAAAGTGAAAGCAACACAAATTCAACAGATCATTATGAAGCTGATTTATTGTTCTAATCCGTTATCTGTTCTGAATTATATGCTTATTTCTCTGTCGTTTCTTTTTAGAAACATACAGAAATAAATAAGACTAACAATGAAGAAAGGAGACGGCAAACTTACAGAGAAATCGCATGTGGGGAGACACGGACAAGAGTAGGGTGTAGTTCGGTGAAGTGCAGCACAGTCGAAGTAAGAGCGCCGGAGTTGTGATTGGGGGGAAGAAACCGGCAGATGATAAGTGCCTCTAAGAGGCCTTTATAGCTGCCGAGGATTGGTGGAGTCGGACGGATGCGGGAAGCATGTCCGTGAGCTGCATTTGCTTCCAATAAATTATTTTACGATTTAGGGTTAGTGAGTTACATATTTGGTGCCTTTTTAAATTCTTTTTAAATTCTAATCTGAATCCTTTTGATCTGATTCTGATCTGAATCTTTTTAATCTGGTCTAATCTAATATGAATTTTGCTGATCTGATCTGAATATTTTTGATCTGATCTGATTTGAATATTTTTTATAATTATAATTATATTTAGGATGTTTTAATTTAACTGTAATTTACTGGTCTAATCTAATCTGGTCTGGTCTGGCATCTTTGTATTTTTATAACTATCTAAGTCTAGTCTGGTCTGGTCTGGGACAAATTACAGTCCAAGTAAAAACTTTCTATTATAATTACAATTACAAATATAATTAAAATAAAATTATAATTATAATCATAATTATAAAAAATATATAATTATAATTATAATTATAATTATAATTATAATTAAATCTATAAAAAGTATACCTATTACACTTATTAAACTATATATTTAATTATAAATGTAATTATATTTTTAATTATAATTACTTATATAATTATAATTGCAATTATAATTATAATTTGAATTATAATTACAGTGATAGTTATGATTTTAGTTATTCCATATTTCGGATGATGATGATGATGATGATGATGATGATGATAATAATAATAATAATAATAATAATAATAATAATACGGAGTAATAATAATTACAATATAATAATAATAATTATAATATTATTATTATAATACAATAATTATTATTATATTGTAATTATATTATTATAATAATAGTATAATAGTAATAATAATAGTTATAATAATAATAATTTAATTATTATTATAAGAATATAATAATAATAATCCATATTATATTATTATAATAACATAATAATAAATATAATATTAATATTAATATTAATATTATAATGAATATTAATATTAATAATAGTGATAATATAATAATTATTAATATTATTATAATTATTATAATAATAAAGTGATAAATCATGTTTGAAATTTTCTGATCTGATCTGAATATATTTGATCTGTTCTGATTTGATCTGAATCTTTCTAATCTGAATGCTTCTGATCTGATCTGAATCTTTCTTATTTGATTTGAATTTTTCTGATCGGAATAAAATAAGAATAAGTAATAAGTAATAAGAATAAGATGAAGAGAACAACTTCTTAGTAAGTTTTTTTTGTAGACATTTGTTGTACACGCTGCGTAGTTGCTAATGTACACAAGAACCTCTGAATGAACTGCATGTGCACACAAACATCAAGAGAGTGTAGTGTGTACAATAAAAGTCTACAAAAAAATGTGTACAAATTGCATTTTCCTACTTACTTTGCCGTCTCTCCTTTCTCTAACCTTTGAAATATTTTGGAATATTTCCAAGAATTCACACTCAACCCTTAAAATATGAAAGTTGTTAGAAGGAAATTCTGTATAGAATATGTAAAACTAACAATGAAGAAAGGACTTATTGGACTTATCCACCAGAAACCGCCCCAAATGGCGACGGCCTGATAGTAAGGACTTATTTGACCCTTTTTATGCCACTTCGAGTACCAAACTGACCCTTTACTTGTAAACTAAGTTAGGCTTACACACCACACTCTATGGAGAAAACCCTTGAAGGGATGGGGGAGACCATCTTGACACCTAAGGGACCCCTCTCACACTCATATGGCAAATATGCCAAAAAGGAGAACCCACCACATTTCCCTCATCATCCAACTTCGACCAAGACACCAAGGAGAGAGAGTGAGCTCTTAAAACCTCTATCTCCATTGTTGAAGAAAACTCCAAGAGCAAGGAACTCAAGGAAGGAGAAGGAGTTGCAAAAGTAGAGAAAAACCTTGGGAAGAAAGGTAAGAAGTTCAGGGAGCTGACGAACAACATCATATAGGGCTGCTCCGGCGATTTCAGATCTGAATGGTGACAACGGCGTGGGCTGCTCCGGCTAGTGTGCCGGGAGCGACTGTACGTTCTTTTGCTGAGGTGCTGGCCACTAATAAAGAGATTCCTCTCAAATCTTCGTTCAGGCATAAGGGTATGCCTGCGATTCAGTTTACTAAGGACGAAGTGTCTTTGCTTGCGGATCAACACAAATACGCATTGGTGGGCTCTTTTGTTCGGGGAAGGCCATCGATGGCAGTCATTAGGCAGGTGACATTCATGTAATTTCCATGTTTACTTTTGTGTTTTTAATTAGTTTAGAGTGATTATTACTTTGGAAATTACACACTTTTGGTGTAATAGTTTAGTTTGTAAAATATTTGTAATATGTTTAGATTAGGTTTATTCTGAGCTCAAACAGGTCCAAAAACACTTTGGGGACCATTGGTGAACATCACAAGTGGAAGGAAGGTGCAAAAATACAAGAAAAAAAGTGAAGATCTCGTTTTTGGTCTGTACCCGGTCGGGTATGACCTATACCCGGTCAGGTACCCTTCTGAAAAATCGAATCAAATCAAATCCGGGAACAAGGCATCATGCGGGAGGATTTTAACACGTTCGGGTGTCATACCCGATCGGGTGACCGACAGACCCGGTCGGGTATGACCCCATTTTTCCAACTTCGAGGAAACCACATCTTATACCCGATCGAGTGAGCTGAAAGCCCGATCGGGTACACGACCCTGCAGGCCTAAAAAGCCTATAAATACACCCCATTTCCTCCACAATAGACCACCAATTCCTATATACTTTTAAGCTCAGTTTAGACAAGTTATTTCTTTATATTTTCTTCATGTTTAGTCTCCAAATGAGGAGCTAAACTCTTCCATCTTGGTTTTGCTACTTTGAAGCTTAATGAATTGTAAGTTGTGAGTTAATTTCTTTAATCTTCTTCCTTGAATATTAATTAATTCCTATTCCTATTACATATTAATATTTTGAGCATTGCTTAAAGGATCAACTAGTTTTGTTTTATATATTAATTAATACTAGAATCGGTCGATTAATACGCTTGTTATTAATTTGATCCTTTCGCGGTAGTAAACTTGGGTTGTTAATGCATGCGTCTCATGGTTAATAACCTAAGGGGAATTAATTATATTGATTAAACCGATAAACCGCTTGTGTTGAGGTTATCAATCTCAATCGTTTTCATATCTATTTTATTGCTACTATCGAGTGAATATATGGCGCGTGTTCTATATTAACTCGGTAGTAAGTTTTATTAATGAACGCGTCTCGTTATTAATAACTACCCTCGATGAATTGGATATACTCCTCGATTGAGTATTCGAGAGGAAGATAGTTAAAGATATAACCGGGATCGACGAACATTTCATTAAGTGGATAAAAGCAAAGCCAAGTCTTCTTCTCATTAATTAAACCACATAACTCGTTCATCTTTGTGTTTAAATATAATTTAAGTTCATTCACTCAATCTAAAACCCCTTGTTACTAGTTTATAAAAAGAGAAGTATTCCTTTCCCTGCGGATACGAACCTTACTTTATTATACTACGTATAATTGTTGTATTGTATTATTATTTTGAGTGCACACCACGACAAAGTGCACGGCAGCAGGAGTTCGAGAAGATCGGTTTTAATGGCTCACTTACGCTTGGTCTCCTTGATCAGCGTCACATCTTGCTTAAATTTGGCTCGGAGGCTGATTTTCAACGTTGTTGGCTGAGACAATATTGGATTATACGGGGCTTTCGTATGAAGATCACTAGATGGACACCAGATTTCAGGGCCGATGTGGAGTCTCCTTTAGTTCCGGTTTGGATCATGTATGATGGATTGGCTTTACATCTACAGGACAAACAAGCTTTATTCTCCATTGCGGGTATGGTAGGCAAGCCATTAAAAGTTGATGCGGCTACGGCAAATCTCTCTCGTCCTTCTACTGCTAAAGTTTGTGTTGAGTTAAATTTGCTTCAGGAAATTCTCTCAAAGGTTATCATCATGCACGGTAGTAAGGAGATCATTCAACCGGTTACCTATGAGGATATCCCAAAATATTGTGTGAAATGTAGCAAAATTGGGCATTCAAAGGCTGAGTGTGGTATCCCTAAGGTTCGGGCTGAGCAAGGGGCTCTCATTCCTAAGGCTCCTGCCAAACAGATTGTTCGAAATTCGGATACTAAAGTGGTAAATGACAACCAAGAGCAATGGGTTCAGGTGAACCGGAAAAATAAGGGGAAGGAAAAGGTGATTCTACAAGAGGAACAGGCGGAACCGTCTAACAAAAATGAGAAATTGAGAGGTGGAGAAACTGCTCTTATTGCAGTGGAGGAAGGGAGGAATTTGGATGTACAAAAACAAGTGGATGATGTGATAACAATTCAAACGGAGGATGCGGTTAGTGATCATATAGTGGAGGACGATCAGATTGTAGTACATCAAGGGGAAGCGGGGGAAATAGTTGCTCAACTTGAGGAGAGGCCTATTAACCAACCTGGGGTAAAGAGTTCGGTGATTGAGGGGGTGTTTACTCAAGAGGAATCCGTAGTAGGGGGAGATAATCTTGCTGCCACGGATGTCACTAAGTTTATCTCTTTTGAAGAAGGATCTACCAGAGAGTTGGAGGAAGGAGAGGTTGTTGAGGTGGAAGGTTTTGTTTCATATGGTGATCAATCCACCCTGGAGGAGATGACTATTGAATCCTGGAAATCAGTGTGTAAGGAATTACAAAACAAGGTGGTGGCTATTGAAAATGATCAGGTGGAAGCTTTAGGCTTGGTGCCCAAAAAAAAGATCAAAGGTATTCCTCCGCGGGCAATCAACACTAGATTGACTGCGAAGAGGCTCAACTCGGACCCCTCGGCTACAGTTCCTTATGAAGATTCTCTCTTGGAATCTATGTGGCCTTGCTAAATCGTGCCCAAGGTTACGTGAAATGATTAGGCACCATTCTATTGACTTTATTTCTGTTATTGAACCACTTGTGAATCAAAGTAGGGGTGATTTCTTTAAACATAGTTTGGGTTTTTCGGATGTGTATATGTCTGCTTCTAATAAAATTTGGGTGATGTGGAATACTAGTTTGTTTGAGGTTTTAAACATTATTGACAAAGAACAATTTTTGTTGATATCTGTCAAGTTTCTTCCTTTGGATTATGTTTTCACTTTCTCTCCGGTTTATGCTCTTCACACAAGGACTGATAGGGCCAGGTTATGGGAGGATATGTTTCTCTTTAGCAGGCAAGGTCAGGCAGATTGGGTCGTCGGAGGTGATTTTAATGTAGTTGCCTCGTTGGCAGATTATAAAGGCCCTTCTTCCCCTCCTTTGAACGATATGATGGACTTCCAAGATTGTATTGATAAATGCGAGTTCATTCAGCTGCCCACTATTGGTTCGGCGTATACCTGGTTGGGGGTTCGGTCTAATGGTCGCATTTGGGAGAAGTTAGATCGTTACCTGGCGAACCAAGGTTTTCTATCCAAATTCAATGTTGTAACTACGCAGCATTTGAACAAAACGCCTTCAGATCACTGCCCCATTCTCTTGCTTTGTGAGGCCAATGTTCATAAAGGTCCTAAGCAGTTTTGTTTCCAAAACATGTGGTTCTCAAATGAGAGTTTTTTTGCCATTTGTTGAGAAGAAATGGTCTGAGTATCCTACTTATGGGGGTATGAGAGGCTTGTGTGAGAAACTTCGTAGGCTGAAAGTGGATATTAAAAAGTGGAATGACGAGATTTTCGGGAATGTCTTCAAGGAAGCCCAGAAACTGGAGGTTGAAACCATTGAAGCTGAAAAAGCATTTGAAGAGAATCCTAATGAGATCACTAGAGTAGAATGCTACAAGTTACAGGCTGAGTTGTTTTTTAGGGCTAGGCAGCAGGAGCTTTTTTGGAAGCAAAAAACAAACATAAAATGGCTTAAACAGGGGGATGCTAATACTCATTATTTTCATGAGGCAGTGAAAGACAAAATCAGAAGACAGAATATCATGGCTATCAAGAAAGATAATGGTGAGTGGTGTTATGAAAAAGAGCAGATTGCAGATGAAGCGATATCCTTTTTCAGCAGTCTTTACCAAGAAGAAGAGACTTCTTCTTTTGACAGTGTGTTGGATCACGTCCCCAATGTGCTAAGTGAAGATGATAATTTGTTTCTTGGAAGTCTCCCGGGAGAAGTTGAAGTAAAACAGGCAGTCTGGAGCCTTAGCAAGGAGGTAGCTCCTGGGCCTGATGGATTTGGGGGATTCTTCTACAAAGGGTGCTGGGCTATCATTAAAGGGGATGTTATTCGGACTGTCCAAGAATTCTTCTTAGGATTTCCTGTTTCGAAGGGGGTGGGGGGGTGTTAATCTGGTTCTCATTCCAAAAAAAACAAGCCCAATTTCTTTTGGTGATTATCGTCCTATTTGTCTAACAAATTTGATTAGCAAGGTAAATACTAGGATTCTGGCTATGCGGATGAATTCTATTTTGCCTAAAATAATTTCCCGTGAGCAGTCTGGGTTTATGAAAGGTAGAGAGATTAAAATCCAAGCTCTTGTAGCTCTTGAGATGTTACACAATTTGGACAGAAGGGTTAGGGCTTCTAATGTCGTGATCAAGTTGGATATGACTAAAGCCTTTGATAGGGTCTCCTGGAAATTTTTACAGGCCATTTTGGAGAGGTTTGGGTTCAGTCAGCACGTGGTCAATCTTATTATGGGTAATCTTAAAGCTACTTTCATCTCTATTCAGATAAATGGAACACCTTTTGGTTTTTTCAAGCCTGGTCGTGGAGTTAAGCAAGGTGACCCATTGTCACCTTTGCTTTTTATTATAATGTCAGAGGCGTTTTCTAAAGGCTTAAACTATTTGGTTTCTACTGGGGAGATTGAAGCTTTTAATCTCGGCAGAAGTATTCATGTTTCGCATTTGGCATTTGCGGACGATCTTATGGTTTTTCTCAACGGGTCTGCTACATCTATTAAAAATTTTAGTAAATTTCTACAGGCCTATCAAACAGCTTCGGGGCAGTTGGTTAACAAAGATAAAAGTTGTTTCATTGCAGGTAAGCACATTACCCTTGCCAGGATCCTACAAATTGAAAACACGCTAGGGATGAAAGTGGCGAAGTTGCCCATTAAATATCTGGGCATTCAACTTCACCGAGGTATTACCCGGGTAACACACTGTAAAGGATTGCTGGACTCTTTTGACAATAAGCTTTCTACTTGGAATAAGCGATGGCTCTCCCAAGGGGGCAGATTGGTGCTCATTCAGCATGTGCTCAACTCGCTGCCTATTCACATTTTAGCAGTGACAGATTTGCCTAAATCAGTCATTACCATGCTTAAAAGAAAGGTGGCTAGTTTTTTCTGGGGCTACTCCAATAACAAGCCTAAGCATCATTGGATTAATTATAAGGACCTTTGCAAGCCTAAACAGTGTGGGGGAGTGGGTATTAGGTCTTTGGATGACATTCAACAGGTTTCAGCCATCAAATTGTGGTGGGAATTTTAGGAGGGGGATTCTATTTGGGCTGATCTTATGTGATGGTCCCGGACAGGGTAAAAGTCTAGAGGGGAGGTGAATAGACTTTTAAAGTTTTTCAAACTTTAAAAACTTTTCCCTTTTAAGAGAGTTGATCTATAATCTTTAGAGAGATTTATAGATGCACAACGGAAGTCTTTACCCTCTATGTAATCAGTGTATAACTACTTTCTGTTTTGGGAGAAACTTGGACTTGAACAACTAGCAATTGGCTTGGCAGTTGGCTTAGCAGTTGGCTGGATGGCAGGGAACTGCTGAGGCAACTGCTTAGGAAATATTGATCGTATGATGAAAGTGATGAAGATCAGTTTATAGGAATGATGAGGACTTTCTGAAGATCTGCTTTAGTAAGGGTAAACAGAAGTTTTGCTAGAGCAGTGGGCTCAGCAGTTGGGTGAAGATGAGGGAACTACTGAGGCACCTGCTGGGTCTTTAACTTTCAGAGATTGGTTTGAACAAAATTTTTGACACTGATGCTTATGAGTGTCTAGGAGTGTTGAGGTATTCAAAGGAAATATGTATGCATGAGCAGAGGGCTCAGCAGTTGGCTGGTCACCAGGGGACTGCTGAGGCAACTGCTATACTTAGAAGGTGAATTTCTGGTATTTAATGGAACAGGCCTTTTAGTGATATTGATGCACATTTCTTGTGTGACAGGTGGTCTCAAAGAAAGTGAGTAATTAAGTAGTAGGATAAGCAGTTGGGTCAATTCAGACAACTGCTTAGGATGCTGCTGGCAAACTACAATCTTTATGTGAGAAGTGTTGGGTGTGTGCTTTGTTGACTAAAATAAAATCAACACACGATGTATCCTAGTTCAGAGGTGGTGTAATCCTCCTACGTCCAGTCCCACCCTCTTTTAGATGGATTTTCACTAAAGTATTAAGCTCAATACACTTAGTGACAATCTAGCCTTTACAACACTTAGGCCTAGATTGAAGGTGTTTCACAATGAGTATAGCACCACTCAAAGTTACTCAATCCTTTAGACTTTTCTCAATTGATCCAGTGGGGATCAAAGGGTACTCTGTCTATCTAGCCACACTTTAGGATCCGAACAACTGTTCTCCTAAGTGTTTACAACAATTTGTGATATGTTTACAAGAAAGTTCTAACTTCCAACTATGAACTAAACTTCTATGATTTATCAATGAATACTTGAAAACTGGAAGTTTAGTGAAGCATGAGTCCAAGCATAGAGTAAAGTTGAGTTCGCACTTTCTCTTTTGCTAGATAGCTCGTATATGCTTTTATGGAAGTATTTCTCTACTTAGGATGCTCAAGCTTGAGTAGAAACTTTCGTTTCAGCCTACATTTATAGGCTTCTCCATTGGATTAATCTTATCCGTTGGTTAGGATGATTTAATCTCTGGCGTTGAAAATCTGGCAAGGACAAGTTGTACATTTGTCTTCTTGTGCTGGAGCTTTTAATGAGATGGTTTCCTTATCTTGAATGATTTAGCCGCGGCATAGGTATGCCTATGTGTGCGTCCAGGCAGTAGGTCCATGTACTTGATTTAGCATTTAACGCATGTCTAGTTTTGTCCTCCAATCATACACACTCAATGTATATGATATTCGAGCATCTTTAAAATGTGACATTTAATTAATCTTTGAGCGAAATGATATATGCCGGTAGGATCTAAATATCCTATTAAGGTAAATAAAAATTACCTTATTGCATTTTTATTTTTCCGGTAATATATCATTAATCTTAAAGATTGTACATTTATTTTGTCACTTATGATTAAATTGAAGATTAATACTCGAACTTAATAATGTACTAGTGCAAAGTATAGTGGCATCATCAAAATCTATCAAAATTGGGTACTAACAATTTCCCCCTTTTTGATGATGCCAAAACTATACAACACGAGAAAGAAATATATTTATTGCAATTCATTGAGATTATTGTACATTGGTCTAAAGTCTAAAGTACAATAGTTTTTAGTCACTTTCGGACTTTCCTTGAAGTCTTCTTTTGTTGGTTTCTTCCAACTTCTTCTTTGCTTCTTCTGCTTTCCTTTTTCTGATCTCCGCTTCTTCTTGGAGGAGCTTGTTCTTTCTTCTTGTTTCTGCCGCTTTCTTGGCTGCTGCTGATTTTGAGGATGTAACACCCCGGCCCCGCAGGCCCCGAGGTAGTTACTCCAGACCTCTAGTACTGTCCTCACAAACCGCCACTAGCCTTTTCCACGCACTTTGTCCTCACTCGTGCGCGCCCTGAGGAACTTCCCAGGGGGTCACCCATCCCAAGACTACTCCCGTGCAAGCACACTTAACCTTGGAGTTCTTAGCTAATGAGCTTCCTTAAAAGGAGATGCATCTTGTTGGTATGAGTAGTACTATTAATCCGTTTATATTAAATCTCAAGTATTACAATCACCCCCACTTAGGATTGCAACGTCCTCGTTGCGCCCTTAAACCAATCTGAATCAAACCCCAGAATCTTTTCCCCTGCTAAGTGTTTGCCCGATATCCAACGGATCAACACACTGTCGCAGGGTTGCTCTGATACCACCTGTAACACCCCGGCCTCGCAGGCCCCGAGGTAGTTACTCCAGACCTCTAGTACTGTCCTCACAAACCACCACTAGCCTTTTCCGCGCACTTTGTCCTCACTCGTGCGCGCCCTGAGGAACTTCCCAGGGGGTCACCCATCCCAAGACTACTCCCGTGCAAGCACACTTAACTTTGGAGTTCTTAGCTAATGAGCTTCCTTAAAAGGAGATGCATCTTGTTGGTATGAGTAGTACTATTAATCCGTTTATATTAAATCTCAAGTGTTACAGAGGAGGAGGGGCCTACTGGAGTTGGTCTTTCCCCCTTTTTGGCATCATCCAGAAGGGGGGTTTGACTCTCTCTAAAAAGTGCTTCAATTTCTTCATCTGAGTCTTGATCTTCATTGTGTCTTCTTGATGTATCCAGACCATAAACTTCAATGGACAGTGCCTTGATGTAGTTGTTGATGTCCATAAGATCTGTTTTTACCTCGTCCTTGACTTCATGTTCCAAGTTCTGAAGTTTATGTTTTGTTTCCACCAAGTCTTGTCCCAGTTTCTGGAAGTCACTGCCTTGCTTCCAGAAGGTTTCTTGAGTCCCTTTGTGGAGAACTTGGAAGTTGTTAGCAATGTCCTTAGTGAGTTGATCATAGGCTTTACCATGAGCCTGCTGCTCCATGAGAAACTTTTGAGAGAGGTTGAGCATGGCAGGGAACTCTTCATTCCTTAGCTTTGTGAGGTACTCTTCATGCTCCTTCACTTTTTGGAGAGTCTGCTCGAGATGAGGTGGAAGAGAAGGAATGGAATATGTCTGGTCAGATGTTCTTGCTACAGTTGGTTGAGCTGGTTGCTGCCTTTATAATGCTAGAATTTGATTTCCTAGTTCCTCATTCTTGGATTTGAGTGCGGCAATCTCCTGCTTGATCTCCGTAGTCAGAGTTGACTGTTGTGAGGTTCGGATTTTGAGTAGAGCTCTCTACTCAGCATTGAATACTTGTTGGATCATTGAATCAGTCCTGATATGGCTGTGGACTTCTCCAAATCTGATGTCCAGCCTTTCTTCTAGTTTCTTCTTCATTTTGACGAGTCTCTTGTGTAGTCTGACCCCTGCGTTGCTGATGAATTTTGTTGTAGCCCTTCTTTCTTTGATGAAGACATCTGCCAGGGTAGCAGTGTCTTCTCCATCGTCCTCGGGGTCGAGAATGAATGTGGGAGAGTGCTGCTCTATGTTTTGAGTAGATTCTTGTGAGTGTGCCCTAGACTGTTGTTCATGATCTGCAGTAGGCTGAGCAGTGGGTTCCTGGAATGGAATGTTGGCAGTATGCTGCTCTGTAGACTGTTGGGCTTCTTCCTCCATTACTCTGGAGGTTTCTCCACCTCCTCTAGTCTCAACTCTAGATTTTTCTAGAACCATTCAAAGTTCTTTATCACTAGAAGAGAAAGAGGAGATGATTTGTTTACCTCTATTCTCTGGAGGGCCATTTGGATCAGTATGGTTGTCATCATCATCAAGATCATCATCATCATCATTATCCGTGGAGTGCTCCTCTTGTGGCTTATCAGTCAGCTTCTTCTTCTTGGTGGAATAGATCATATTCATTTGGTGAAGGTTTGTTGCTGCAGCAATGTCCTCGGTTCCTAGCTAGTTCAGAGCAAAGAACTCTTCCGCGATGAACTTTGGAAGGGTTCTGGATTGGTGTAGGATTCTAGATAGCTTCCATTTCCTCCATTCTTTGACTCGAGCCCATTCAGCTTCCAATCTTTCCAGGGGAGTGATTGAGTGGTCTGCTGGTGAGGGTGGAGCCTCCTGCTCTACTTCCTGAGTTATCTGCTCTTGGAGATGTATTGAAAGTGGAGCTGCAGAGATAGCAATGCCTTGTGATGAGGAGAAAGCAGCCTGCTATTCTTCGTCAGGTTTGGAGCCTCCACTTTCTTCATGAATAGTTGGTAGAGCGTGAGTTGTGGTCTCCAAGTGGTCAGGATTGAGTTGTGGAGGGGAGGCTTCTGCTTCTAGTTCATTCTGCAGGTTTCTTGTTGTAGTAGGAGAGTCTTTCTTCCTGGATCTTTTTGATTGGGCCTCTTCATTGTCAGATCGAGGCCTCTTCAGTGACTGGGTTTTGATCTTCTTGAATTCGGTTTTGAGGGGCTCATTTGAGAGGAAAGTGTCTTCTGCCTTAGGAAGTTCTGGGGCTCCTTGGTTGGATTTGAGAGAGAGAAACTTTCTTCAGTTAGTTTCCTCTTTGATGTTGCTGCGAGCTCCCTTCCTTCTTAGAATCTCACCAATGAGAAAACCATACCCTAACCAGGGCATGGTGTTGTTTGCTCTTTCATGGTATTTCTTCACATATGCCAACAGATTGTTGAAGACATACCTTGTCCAGTTGAAAGGTAATCCTGAGATGATTGCTGCTAATGGAGTTGCTCTCTTCTTGTTCACTTCATCAAGTGCAGTGTTCTTGGAGTCAATGCACTTGTAGAGTATGCTTAGCAGAAGAGCATACTCATGCACCATTTTGTTGGTCTTGAGATTTAGTGTTTGTGTGTTGTGAGCACTGGGTATCAATACCATTTCCTTGAACTCCTGTTCATTGAGTTCATATTCTTCAACTGATGGGGCATCCTCTCCAGGTAATGAGAGCAGTAGTCTGATGTCTCCTTCTTCTATTTCTACAGGTCGGCCCTTTATCCAAGATTTGAGAGTGCCTAGGGTAGAGTTGAGGTAGAATTCTGCAACCACCTCGGGGTAGAAGTATGGATATGGGTAGGTTTCCATCTTGAGAAGACCCGTGGAGTCAAGTTTCCTCAGAAGCTCAGCCATAAGATCACAGTTATTTGCTTTCTTCATAATGACCGAGGTGTTGAGGATGGAGCCAGTGAAAATCTTTTTAGAGATGAGTTTTAGAGATGCCATTTTGTTTTATTGATGAGGGAGGAGTATGGGTTAAATGTGATGTTTGGTTTTAGGGAGGAGTGTGGATGAAGCGGTGAGTACAGAGATTTGGTGTTGAGAGCTTTGAGAGTGATTGAGGATTTAGAGAGAGGGTTGAGAGAGATTGCAAGGTAAAAGTGTAAGGGAGTTGTACGGAGGAGGTATTTATTCTCTATCGGAAACTAGCCGTTGAGATATAGCCGTTAGAGAAAACGGCTGGACACGCGTAGCATTTACTCCGTTTATACTGGAAGCAGTGGGCTACTGCTTATGAAAAAGTTGACTGATTTGGAAGGTATGAATTACCCTTTGTGGAGTCATTAGTGATTTAGATGTTTCATTCCTTGGTGTTTTTGAGTGTATTCTCCCTTTGTTTGAGCAAGCAGCCGAGTGAGCAGTAGGCTGCTGCTTAGGCTGAGATAGTGGCCTGTTCCTGAGGTAGATACCTGCTGGCAGACACTTGCTCAAATTTGTGAACCAGTATCTTTCCCTCCCTTGTTCCTTCATTGTTCCCATCTTGTACCCCACTTTATGAAAATATTAATCCAAATCCTCTTATTACGCATGTAGCAGTGGACTGGTTAGTTAGGCGCCTGCTGACCCCACTGCTGTTGGAGAGAAGTCACCTGCTGACCCTACTGTTCGGATTTTGACTCCTTTTATATTTGAAAGTCTGAGATTGACTTTCTTGGACCATAATGCTTCATTCCCTGTGAGTCTGAGTGGCCGACCTTTAGCAGGTAGCTACTCTTGAGTTCTACTTGAGAGTTCCCCCTCAGCAGGTGCCTAGGAATTCCCCCTTGTTTTAAGAATTAAGTTCCCCCTGAGTAAGTGCGGATTTATTCCTTCACCTGATCAAGATCATCTAACATACCAAGCTCTTGCCTTAGTGCATTGAATCTTGCTTCATTCAGTGGCTTGGTGAATATGTCAGCCAACTGCTTCTCCGTGGGAATGTACTCAAGCTTGATGGTCTTCTTCTCAACATGTTCTCTAATGAAGTGGTGCCTGATCTCAATATGCTTGGTTCTTGAGTGAAACACTGAATTATGAGTGATAGCTATAGCACTTGTATTATCACACAGAATGCTGATCTCCTTTGTTTCTTCTCCATAATCCTTCAATTGCTGTTTCATCCATAGGATTTGAGCACAGCAGCTGCCTGCAGCGATGTATTCAGCTTCAGCAGTGCTAGTAGCAATTGAATTTTGTTTCTTGCTGAACCAAGAGACAAGTCTTCCACCAATTAATTGACAAGTACCTGAGGTACTTTTTCTATCAATTTTGCATCCCGCAAAGTCAGAGTCTGAATATCCATAGAGGTCAAAGCCTCCATCTGTTGGGTACCGTAATCCAGAGTTAGGATTGCCTTTTAGTATAGTGCGCCTGAATATCCCCGTCAAGTATGTGCTAGCCTAAGGCTATCTTGTCACCGCCTATCTTGTCAGAGACCGAAAATCCAAGGTCGTAGCAAGCCACCTGCCTTGCTGAAGACCTTTCCTTTCCCAATATGTGCCCCTCCAAGATCCTCGGGCTGGTTCCGCCACTGGCCGATCCCACCGTATAATTTGCGGTATTTTATGTGTTGAAACTTGATCTGATTTTATGTGATCTGGTTTGATTTAAAATCACACGTAGTACGGAGTAGGGGTGGGCAAAAATACCGGAAAATCGGTATACCGCTCTTACCGTACCAAAAAATACCGAAAAATAGCGAAATATTGGTATACCGTCATTTTCGGTACGGTATCATACCGTACCGATTTATTTCGGTAGGGTCATGGTAAATGTTTTGAAATATAACAGTATACCGGTATAATACCGTACCGACTCACTGCCCAACAATTACTTTTAATTCTAATATATTGTAAAAGTCAATTACAATTTTGAAGCCCAAAATTAATACAGAGTACTTAGGTCGGATACAAATGGCAAAATATAAACACAAAGTCTCAATTTCCCAAAGCCACTATAACATTCTAGGCTTCTACTACGTAACATTTAAACAAATTAACCCTAATGACCAATCAATAATGTACTAATGTCCAAAAACAAGTGCATCTTGTTCTAAGAGCTTGCGAGTCGCGATGACTTAGTCGTTGAGTAATGAGTGAAGAGTGCACTTATGTGATGAGTGTATCTACATAGAGATTCCGCGAGTCGAGGCACACAACTTTGTCTGAAAGTCATATTCAAATATTTTTATTAAAATTATAAAAAATACTCCCTCCATCCCAATATAAAAGGCACATTTGCGTTTGGGGACTTTTTAAGGGTGAACACTGTTTGAACACTGTTTGGCACTGTTTGGCACTGTTTGGACACTGTTTGGCACTGTTTGGCACTGTTTGACACTGTTTTGTTTGCCAAAAAGGGAAATGTGCCTTTTATATTGGGACAGACCGAAAAGGAAAGTGTGCCTTTTATATTGGGACAGAGGGAGTAACTTTTAACCGTTTGGCAACACTATTTTTGGTCGTTTGGCAACACTATAATGGGATGGACGGCCTATAGAGGCCGTTTGGCAACACTGTTTTTCGGCTTATCAGGCTTATCAGCCAACTTTTTCACGAAACACGTAACTTTTGTTTTTCGCGCGCTGAATTGTTTAATAAGTAGAAAAAGTAAGGTTGACGTTACTTTTCTGGTTGTATTGGCTGAAGTTACTATAGATGACCATTTTAACTATTTTTACATATAATGTTTTCCTTATTTTATTAATAAAATATATTTTTTAAAGAATTTTTTCTTAAATCAGCAAAAATCAGCCAATGCATCTACTTCATTCATAATTTCATAAATTTTAGCAGAATCGACCAAATCAACCGATTTTCGTGCTACCAAACGAGCTCATAGTCTATACCCAGTGTGTATTACACTATACGCAAAACACGACATAGTCTAATTGAAAGGTTAAAGGGCAATCAAGCCACTAAGGTATTCCTTAGAGAGCAAATAGGACACTAAGCTAATTCTTGGGGCAAATAACACACTTTTGATAGTTATATTAGCAATTTAGCCACCCATTAACATTTCTAACGGAAGCCAACAACTTCTTCCTCATATACTCCGCTAAGTTTCTATCTTTTCTGCATTAAATGTCTATATATATACATCTAGAATTATAGATATAAATTTACTCTCGGGGTTTTTATGGTAAAAAGAGGCTTGTTTAACATGTGCTTATTCCGTAAGAGTAAATTGTTCCTTTAACCAATTAATAATAATTTTCCCACTTTTCTATTTAATTAAATGTCTATTATATTTAATAGGAGAAAATAATTTAAATATTCCAAACTTTGAAGGAGTGTGAGATAAGTACCCTGAATTTGCACATGTAATAAAACACGGTGTCAATTTTGTAAATAAACCAAATTTTTCGCCATGTGTGTGTGCACACACACACACACCACAAACTTTATACGGAGTATGGTAAAAAAAAGTTATGTTATCATTATGATCATATTTCTTAACAAATTTAATTTTATGGTGTTAAGTACATAATTTAGAATATGCCAAACTTTTATGAGGGTATATGTTTAAGCAGGAAATAGATAACTTCCTCTAACAATTAAAATAAGGATCTGCGACTCGTGCAAAGACTACGATATAAACTATTGATGAACTATTGATGCTTTGTAACTGATAATTGAAATAATAACAAGCGATGAAAGTGCTTTTGTACTAGGTGAAACTCGAAGATGATAACCAGTAGAAGTCTTAATTGGATTCACCGTTCTCCTTTACAAGTGATATATTTAAACTAATTTCTACTCCCTAACCTTGAGCCAACTGCCCACCTTATTCGCAGGGCCTATTTTGAACGTGCCTTGATCTTTTCTTTCTCCCCAAGTATTACTCGAGTCATACTTATCCTTTTACCCTCCACAATCCACTTCTATGTTGGACCCTGTTTATTCTATTGGGCTTGCTCCACATCCGATTGTTGTTTTTGGGCTGGGCTACTACTGACACTTTCACACACCAACAATTGCCCCCAATTCCTAGAGTTAAATGGCGGACATCTCGAAAATGGAACGCGCCGATTAACTCTTGGAATTCCCAATTCGTCATTATGTCATCTTGAAACTTGTTGAAGCACCAACATCTTCTTCCGCTCCGTCTCTCTTGCGTCCTCCCCTTTTCATACGAAACCTTCCTGGAAGCAAAGCTTCTGAAACCACCATGGCGGCTCATAACTTCGTTCCACAGTACATTCTCGAACCGAAAAGCGCGAAGCAAGCAAAACTTACAGAAGAGCAGGTAGACCTCATTCAGACATCTTCTGGCTTTCCCCCCACCGCAGTCATCCGCTTTCCAGTAGCAAATGAACGAATGGACTGGTACTGCCCGGGTTGGGTGAACTTCTTGTATTATCCTTTCAAAATCGGGATGAAATTTCCCTTCCCCCCCTAACCCGTGGTTTCTTGGAGTTCGTCAACCTGTCGCCTTCCCAAATCATGCCTCAGGTGTGGAGAATCCTTCGCGTGTTGGAGGTATTGAGCGAGAAATACGACATCCCCTTTGAATTTGAAGACCTAGGTTTCACTTACGAACTCCAAATTTCTGGGCCTGGCAGATTTACGCTTGCATTGAAAGACAAGAAGTCAAGACCCATTCACAAGGTGGACAAAGCGAACGACAGGGGCTGGATGCACTGGTACTTCTTCGTCCTCAGAGAGTCGCTAGGTAATGAAGGATCTTTCCTTGAAGATAATCTGCACAAAGGTAAACAAAAGAAATTTATGTTGCTTTAGTGTTTTTTTAAGCATGTGTTGCAATTCGTAACCATTTGTAACCCTTGATTTTTCAGAGAAGAAAACAATATCCATCCCTTATGGACCGAATTCGGAGGAGAGAACAGCTCGAATTCAAGCTATCCCCGTGGAAGAACGTTCGTTCGTAAACCTGGTAGCCGAATCGCCAAGTATGCCCCCCACTCTAACTCCTGATAGACCCGTCGGATTAAGGTGTTCTGGTCGCAATATGAAGGCTTCTCCTAATCTGATTCAAGATTCATCTGTAGTCTCCATTGAAGATTCATACCAGGAATCAGAGAATTCCAAAGCGGATGCCAAAGAGAATGCGGACATCTATGTCCCTATGCAGGTTGTTTTTCCAGTGGGCGAAGGTTCTCAGACAGTTCCCAATAAATATCCCCTTCCATCTACTGGTAAACACCTGATTTGTCTTTCGACTTGGAACTTGTCAAGTGTAATGTGGCTGTTTCAAATTATATTTTACGGTGTTTGCACTACTGTAGCTGCCGCATCTTCCTCCAGCTCTCGTTTGGTTCCCTCTGCTCATGAACTGCTTGCCCTGGCTTCCCGGAAGAAAAGAGCCTCTCCAAGATTGGCTTCCACTCCGCTGAAACTCCCCAAGATTGCTGCCCCCGACGAGACGAAACCCAACCTTCCTCGTCCTCAGGAACTCAAAACTGCACTGGCCTCCAAGCCTTTGAATGTGAACTTATCACTTTCCCCTGACTTCTGCAGTCTGCAAGACGTGTCCTTGATGAGGGGAGAAGTGCATAAACTCATGCTGCCATCTTCTCCAGATGTTTTCAAGTGCCTGCCCCCAGCTGGATTGTTATCTGCATCGTCAACTTACGCTTTTCAGGTAACACCTTTCCTTTATTATTTTTTCACCCCTTCCTTGGAAACGACCTCCTAAAATGTGATTGCATGATCTGTCAGAGTATGCAAGCGAGTTTGGTTGCCGCCGAGAGGGTGGCCCTGCTAAAGAAAGCTCTCGACGAATCTAGGCGCAAGGAATCAACCTCTCGTGCCCTAGCGGAGGACAATGCTAAGCTGGCTCGGGATCTTCAAGAAGAAGTGTCGGCTCAATCCTCTCAAATCTCCAGGCTTGTTGACAGGGTTAAAGCGTTGGAAGCTTATGGGCGGAAAAAGAAACAAGAAGTCACTGACGCGGCTTGCTACTACGTCTGGCAAACCAGAGGAGATCTAATGGCCTCCTTTCTTGCGGGTGAGTCATCTAACTGGAACGCTGAAGAAGACGTTGCTACTTGGAAAAAGGTTCGGGAGGACATGGACCCCCTGTTGCTGAGGACGGCTTTGATGTGGGTCACTCTGATGGTGAGGCTGACTCCAAACATTCTTAGGTTGCTTCATTCTCCTTGATACTTTTGCTAAACACCTTTGATCTTGTTCCCGGTATCCTGGTGGTTTATCCAGGACGGGAAGTACTCTTGACGCTTTAAGCCTGTGCACTTGGTGGTTTATCCAAGGCCTGGTTTTCGTTTTGCTATGTATGATGTGAAAACTTTGATGTGTCTGCTTTTGTTATCTTGCGTGTGCGCATTAGTGCTGTCATATATGTGTAGATATATGTGTTGTCATGTATGTGTGTTGATTTTGGCAAAAAACATATATGTTGTAAGGGCCGATTGGGACTGTAATCCATGATACTCTCATAGGCAGCCCAACCCTTTCCCTTTTTATGTTAGTGTACAATACCCAACTGGTAAGAGTAGGAATGATGCTTTCCATCCTTTGTAAATTGGTCCTCCATCGCTTGTCTTAAGTTGACCCTGCACTCACTACAAACCGTCAAAGCTGGCCATTGGCTTTGAGCCAACGGCCCTCCGATGGTTAAGTCAGTAAAAAATTGTGAATGTGTCTTAAGGACGAAATACATACCATACCTTCGACATGTCACAGCTTTCCTTGTTTATCAAGATAACCGTAGAGAACCTCTTTTAGTGAACCAAGGACTTACCAGGTTAACAAGTACAAAATATTTCAAAGGAAAATGTAAAGACTATTAGAGAAACAACATTTAAAGCATTCTTAACGTATTATAAACCAGTCACTACGACTTATACTCGATATGAGATTTTCCAGACTAAACTCACTGATCCGTCAAGAATCAATTTAGAAAATAAAATAAAACCCGCAAGGTGACGTGCATGCTGACCACGACGCTTTGACAGATCTGTCATACCCAATATGTCATGGCACTTTAACCGGCCTTACAAAGCCGTATAGCATATCAAAGGGACTTACTTAGCGCCTCCTTTTGGTTTCCTGCACTTCATAATTTTGTTAGGTTTGGCCGTTGGCTTTTAGCCAACGGCCCTCCGATGCTTAAGTTAGTGACTTGTCTGAACGAATAATTAAATAAGACATACGAGAATTTAGAAATGGAAAAGTTTTAAGTGTACCGCATTCCAGCTTCTAGGAATCTGTTTACCATTGACTGATGCCAAGCGATATGCCCCCTGTCCAATAATGTCAACGATCTTATACGGACCTTCCCAATTGGGGCTGAATTTCCCACTTGCTTCATTTCTAAACGCTCTTCTTAAAACCCAATCTCCTTTCTTGAATACCTTTGCACGAACGTTCTTGTTAAAACTCTTGGCCACCATTTGTTGATAGGACTGTAGACGGATCTTAGCCTTCTCTCTAATCTCGTCAATAGTGTCAAGATCATGTATTAACTCGACGTTGTTCCGCTCTTCAGTCATAAGCCCGTATCTTGAGGATGGTACTTCAACTTCTGCCGGTATGACCGCCTCACAGCCATACACCAAAGAGAAAGGAGTCTGCCTGGTCGCGTTCTTTGGAGTCGTTCTTTCAGCCCACAATATCAGGGGTAACTCGTCAGCCCATCTGCCTTGCGCTTTCTCAAGTCTTTTCTAAAAATTGGACACAATGATCTTGTTGCTAGACTCAGCTTGTCCATTGGATTGCGGGTACCTAGGAGTTGACGTCTCCAACCTGATGTTGTACTTTTCGTAGAAGCGTCAGGTTTTTGCACTTATGAACTGGGATCCGTTATCACACACGATCTCTGACGGAATGCCAAACCTGCAAAGAATATTACATTTGATAAAAGATATTACTTGTTCATCACGTACCTGACGGAATGGCTCAGCTTCCACCCATTTTGAGAAATAATCCGTCATTGCCAACATGTAAACCTTCTGTCCTGGAGCTTCGGGCAACTTTCCCACGATGTCCATTCCCCACTTCATGAAAGGCCAAGGTGAGAGAACCGGATGAAGTGACTCTAAAGGTTGATGACAGATTGGACCGTGTTTTTGACAAGGTTGACAGCTATTGGTAAAGGTGATTGGGTCTTGTCTCATGGTTGGCCAATAATATCCAAACCTTAGGGCTTTGTTTGACAGACTTCTTCCAGCAGCATGGTTCCCACACTCCCCTTCGTGAAGGTCTTTGAGCACCTTCATGGCTTCTTGAGGTGCTAAACATCTTTGGTACGGACCTGCTTTAGATCTTTTAAACAAAACATCGTCAATTAACAGGAATTTAGTTACCTTGGAGATGAACGCCTTAGCTTCTTTTTTGTCAACCGGCAGAATGTTATGTCTCAAATATGCTATGTATGGCTGCATCCAGTCATCTTGTGAGGACGGATTGATAGCACTGACGGACTCCGATCTGTCAATCACCGGACTTGTCAGGTGGACGAAAGGGATGTTACTATTGACCTCTGCGCCCAGACATGACCCAATCGCGGCCAAAGCGTCTGCCTGTGTGTTCTCTTCTCTTGGTACTTGTTCAAGTGTGATTTCGTTGAACCATGCCATCAACTCCGTGACGATTCCCAGATAGGACGTCATCTTGGGGTCTTTCGCTACATAAACACCATTAGCTTGGTTAACTATTAATAAGGAATCACACTTTACCTGGAGCAGCTTGACACCCAAATCCTTTGCCAAAGTTAAACCTACGATCAACGCTTCATACTCTGCTTCATTATTTGTGGCGTTAAAATCACAATGAACAGCTTGGAGCATAGTGTCCCCCTGTGGTGACTTTAGCACTATGCTCAGGCCTGCTCCGTTTAGGTTTGACGCCCCGTCTGTGTGCAATATCCATTTTTGTTGAGGCAGACCGTCTGTAATGATGCATGCTTCCATTTCAGCTTCGGTTTGGAGCTTAGGGCTAAAGTCCGCCACAAAGTCAGCAAGCGTCTGGGACTTCAATGCAGTTCGTGGCTCGTATCTAATGTCGTAGGCTCGCAATTGAATTGACCATTTGGCCATGCGACCTGACAACTCTGGTTTCCTCATGATTGATTTCACGGGATAGTTAGTGCGTACACAAATAGTATGTGATTCAAAGTATGGACGTAACTTAACCGATGCAGTAATCAAAGCTAAAACCAATTTCTCAAGTAAGGCGTACCTGGTTTCGGGTCCATTCAGTGACTTACTTACATAATATACCGGTGTCTGCATTCCGTCATTTTCTTTGGTCAATACGGCGCTGATAGCATGCTCTGAGATGGCCAAATATAGTTGAAGCTTGTCGCCCTCCTTTGGTTTTGTCAACAACGGCGGGGTTGTCATATATTCCTTCAATTGTTGGAGTGCCTGCTCGTGTTGATCTGTCCACTCGAACTTCTTGTTCTTACGAAGTACGTCATGGAAAAGGCGACACCTGTCGGATGACTTGGAAATGAAGCGGTTCAGAGCAGCAACTCGACCTGTCAACCTCTGCACATCTTTGACTAACTTTGGTGATTCTATGTCAATAATAGTTCGGACCTGTTCCGGGCTTGCTTCTATTCCACGTTCACTGACGATATAGCCCAAGAATTCCCCTGATGACACACCGAAGGCACATTTGGACGGGTTGAGCTTCAGGTTGTATTCTCTCAATCTCTTGAATGATTCCGACAAGTTGTCAATATGGTCTTCAGCTTTCTTTGTTTTGACGATCATATCGTCTATGTATACCTCCATGGTTTTTCCGATTTGATATTTGAACATCATGGTGACGAGCCTTTGAAACGTCGCACCTGCATTTTTAAGACCAAATGGCATAACAACATAGCAATACGTACCTGTTTAAGTAATGAAGGCTGTCTTTTCTTGATCATCAGAATGTAGCTGAATCTGGTGGTATCCGCTAAAGGCGTCCATAAACGAGAGCATCTCATGCCCGGCAGTCGCATCGGCCAATACGTCAATGTGTGGCATGGGGAATGAATCCTTTGGACATGCTTTGTTTAGATCGGTGAAGTCCACGCACACTCGCCACTTTGCCTTTTTCCCTTTTGCTGCCTTCTTCTTGACGACAACGACGTTGGCTAACCAATCCGGATACCTGACTTCTATAGCTTTCCCGGTTTGGAGAAGTGCTTCGACTTCCTGGTTTATGATATCATTCCGCTCCCTTGCAAAACGTCTTCTTCGTTGTCTGACGGGTTTACATGACGGGTTGACATTTAACTTGTGTAGTTGTGTGTGATGATTTTTGGGTCAATTCCCGTCATGTCTTTATGACTCCAAGCGAATACGTTCTTATGTTGTCTAAGAAACTGAACCAACTCAGCTCTGAGGCTTGCTGATAAATTTGTCCCGATGCGGATGATCCGTTCTAGATGCTCGTTGTCGATGACTACTTCTTCCGTTTTTTCGTCATCTTCCTCCAAAGCTGGGTCACCCCTTAGTTGCTATGCTGAAGTTGGAGGATTTGTTGTAGGCTTCATGGCCGTCTGATAGCAAGACTTGGCTACCACCTGGTCTCCTCGAATGGACTCTACTCCCCAAGGCGTCGAAACTTGACGACCTGGTGATATGTTGACGGAATGGCTCCCATTTGATGTAACCATGGCGTCCCCAAAATCATGTTATAAGCTGGGAGGTCTTGGACTACATCGAATCTGACCTGCACATTAAGACCGTTAGCGTAAACAGGGAGAGAAATATTACCTATGGTTCGGCTTGGCTCTCCATTGAAACCGACGAGGGTGGAGCCTGATTTTGCTATGTCATCCTCCTTGATTCCCATTTGCTCCAGCATCCGCATGGTAGTTATGTTGGTCGTGCTCCTGTTGTCAACAAGGACTCGCTTCACTTCAAAGTTGTCCACTCTAAGGGATATGACAAGAGTGTCGTGATGAGGTTGCGTACGATCTGGCATGTCTGACTCATCGAAAGTGACGGCGGTGTTCCTCCAATCGTCATGCCTCTTCTCAACTTGGCATACCTGCATTGACTTGTCTCGGGAATACTCCCGAGCGTGTCTCTTGGCAGCAGAATACGTTAGGCCACATAAATCTGAGCCGCCGTTAATAAAATTAATTACCTGACAGGGAGCGGAAGGCGACGGAGGTCGGGCCGCTTTGGTTGATGACTTGTCGGTTCGTCCCAGCATGGCTTTAGTTCGTTCTGACATGATCTCCGTCAAATATCCATTCTTCAAAAGATAAGCGACCTCCTTCCGTAATGCGACGCAGTCCTCGGTGTTGTGTCCGATGTCATTGTGGAAGTCGCAATGTTTACTCGGGTCTCGCTTTCCAACTGGTTTGTCGGATTTCTTTGGCCACCTAACCTTTTCTCCTAGCCTTTCCAATGAATTGATGAGCCCCGTTGTACTGACATTGAAGCAGTAGTCAGGAATAACTGGAGGCAGATCAGGATCGTCGAGCCAATGCGTCGTTGCCGCAACAGGCCGCTCTTCAGCTTTGGCATAGGGTTTGCTGGTTCGGTAGTCATGCCTCCTGGACGTACTGGACTTGCGGTGCCCCCCTTCATAACCGTCAACATGCGGTTGTGCCCGCAAATCCTCTTCTAACCTGATAAAGGCTAAGGCTATAGCCTGGACGTCTTCGAATGTGCGACAAGGAAACTTTGTCAACTCCCCGTATAACTCAGAGTCATTCTTCAATCGCCTTCGGAATGCCTCGATTGTTGTAGGAATGTCGCATCTTGAGATTGATACCTTTTCCCTGTTGAAACGATGAAGGTAATCTCTCAAAGATTCATCGCGTTGTTGGATAATCCGGTATAGGTCGCTCGTTTGCTTCTCCAGGGTGCGGCTGCTTGCAAATTGTTGTGTGAACGAGTCGGCCAGTTCTGCGAACGAGTCGATCCCATCGTTTGGTAGGTTGACAAACCAGGTCAAGGCTGGTCCTGAGAGCGTTGTTCCAAAACCTTAACACATACACGCCTCCCTCTGGTCCGGAGTGAGTGCTACGGCTAACATACGCTGTTTGAATTGAGCGACGTGTTCCACTGGGTCTGACGTCCCATCAAACATCTTCCTGGCGGGGGCGACGAACTTCCTGGGTATCTCAACGTTGGTGATACGTCTACTGAATGAAGGGAGACTCTGCATAACATGTCCTGGATGCTCTGTCCAAAGGTGGGGGAACACCTGGTAATCCGTTGATTTTATCCTGCATTTGACGCACTTGCTCCATCAGCATGGACATCTGATCTGCCAAAACCGGATGAAGCGGAACCGGGAATGAAGACGTCGGTCCAGCCAACGAGGTGAATTCATGACGTTGTTCAGAAAACGTCAGTGCTGACAACACGTCGGACCTGTCGAGGCATCGCGCCTGAGGTTCTAAAAACGACACACTGGGCCCACTCCGTCTGACGTCCTTCATGAAACTTAATGAGCCGACCTCTGCACCATTCCTGATTCTGTAATGAGGGATTGACGGCTCTGCTGTGGCAAGAGTCACACCAGTTGACGGATTGGAGTTGGATGGACCGGGATCTCCACTAGTTCTGCTCCTGTAATGGGGGATCGACGGTTCCGTCGGGGTGGAATGCAGGGTCGTCGCCGGCATGCTTTGAGTTGCTGCCTGCAAGCCTGACCCGTTCGTTTTGACCCGAAGGGATTCCAGGAAAAAACAAACCGGTAAGTTGGCTGGTGGCGTCGTCGCTGGAACGAGTGGCGTATATGGGATGACT
The DNA here is from genome assembly GCA_945859915.1 of Cuscuta epithymum. Classification (NCBI taxonomy): domain Eukaryota; kingdom Viridiplantae; phylum Streptophyta; class Magnoliopsida; order Solanales; family Convolvulaceae; genus Cuscuta; species Cuscuta epithymum. Next base: position 359,255 of record CAMAPF010000997.1, read on the forward strand.
TGCGATATGACCGTCGAGTGCGGCTCTACCGTCGTCGTTGGCGACAGACCCAGCGTAAGGGATACTGGATCCGTCGACGCCGCTGATGGATTCGTCAATGGTGGGGAGAAGCCGAGATCCAATCTTGTTGCAACGTTCATAGTGTCAATCCTCCGATTGGACCTGGAATTCGAGGCTATTGACACTGCAGATTGTACCTGGGACCGAAGTACATCGTTTTCTCGTTGAAGAAGGGCCATCCTTTCCGCCATCTCACGCCTAATCTCTTCTCGGACCGTCTCCAATTGTTGATGGAATTCAATCAACAACTTATTTGTTCCTTCCATGTTTGAACTCTTTCTTGCACGAGGCCCCACGGTGGGCGCCAAATTGTTTAAGCAGGAAATAGATAACTTCCTCTAACAATTAAAATAAGGATCTGGGACTCGTGCAAAGACTACGATATAAACTATTGATGCTTTGTAACTGATAATTGAAATAATAACAAGCGATCAAAGTGCTTTTGTACTAGGTGAAACTCGAAGAAGATAACCAGTAGAAGTCTTAATTGGATTCACCGTTCTCCTTTACAAGTGATATATTTAAACTAATTTCTACTCCCTAACCTTGAGCCAACTGCCCACCTTATTCGCAGGGCCTATTTCGAACGTGCCTTGATCTTTTCTTTCTCCCCAAGTATTACTCGAGTCATACTTATCCTTTTAGCCTCCACAATCCACTTCTATGTTGGAACCTGTTTATTCTATTGGGCTTGCTCCACATCCGATTGTTGTTCTTGGGCTGGGCTACTACTGACACTTTCACACACCAACAATATATGCAATTAAAATTAAATTGTACCGAATGTAATATTTTTTGTGGGAAAAATGGCTATATAGCCTAAAAAAATACACCATATAAAGTTAATAGCCTTTGTTTTCTAATATAAAACATATAACTCTTCTGTATGTGATTTAAAACCGACCGAAACATGAAATACCATTTCAGTCCTTTAATTATAATTTAAGTTGTTTTGATATGATTGGATATACACTCTTCATCCACAGCCCGGTAGCTTACTATTTATGGGGTCGGAGATCCCCGATTGCAAAATCCGAGTTCAGAAATGACAAAAATAGGGTGAGGCGTTTGTGGTTTCCGACATCAGGGAGTTTATTAATGTGTTATGCATCAATTTAATAAAAAAATGTGTGTTTCGTAAAGGGAAGGAAAATAGAGTGGGTGAAATCCAAATGATTGATGAATTCATTATTGATACTGTGATATTTCGTCTTTTAGTAATTAATCGATGATACATCTGTAAATAAGTTAATTGGTTTATTAGTTATTACTAATTGGGTTGGTTGTTAGGGAAAGGTTTAACCACTAAAGGGTTTGCTTATAAAACAAAATAGTCAAGAGATCAGATTGGATATACAATCACACCAACATACCAATTGTACAGAGGAAGTCTTACGATGGTACACGGAAATGCTAATTTCGCGGGATAGTGCGGACGGGAAGAAACCGCCAATACTGAAAAAGGTTATATTTGTCATAATTTATCGATGACATTTGATAAAAGCTATACGTTTTATTTTTGTAAATGTATAACATTAATTAAAAGGTGTATATTTAAAGGTGTATATACACCCAAATTTCTCTATTTTATATTTCACAAATGAAATTTTAGAATGTTAATTGCATTGTAACAAAGCTTAAGAGTATTTTAAATTACATAATTTTTTTAATAAATTTGTATTTGTAAAAAAATATACAATCATGGTGCGAAAAATAACTTTGTATATAAAGTTTGGGGTATATATATTGCATATGTAAGTTTGTGGTACTTATCTCACACCTCATTAAAGTTTGAGATTTTTAAAGTATTTTCCCCTATTTATTTTATAAAATACGAAGTACTAATTAATTTAGTATTTGAAAAATTGCAATAAACTTGGTGTGAAATTTACCCATATATGAGTCATGAGTGCATCATAGTACGTTTACTCAAATTAAATCAAGAGTGAAATATTATGAACAAGAAGATAAGTTGGTATTCTTTTTAATTTTCATCCTCACATTTTTTATTTAAATTTTAGTCCCAAGTTAGAAATTCAATGGAGTTTGGTCGGGAGAAGTCGTTGGCTAAATTGCTAATATAACTAGAGATATTACCCAAAATGAGACTAAAAAAGTTTGCTGTCAAAGTGTGTTATTTGCTCCAAGAATTAACTTAGTGACTTATTTGCTCTCTAAGGTATATCTCACTGACCTGATTGCCCCATAACCCTTTTAACCCCTAATTGAATGTAACCATCGGATAGACCTTCAACTACCTCATCCCAAGTACTTCATCCCCCGTACGGAACTGGGGTCGGTTTTTAGTACGTGGTGCATTTATTTATGCTTATAAAACGTATACTTCGTATTGAAGCAGCGCCGTGCAATTCATCATGACTGCTGTTTAGGCAAAGAATCTACTACTCTACTAAACAATTGAATGAAGTTATGAGTCTCGTACAAGAAGCTGTGAACAAGTACAAATAGCTTTGCTCTGAAAATTAAAATAGTGAAAGGAAAATAGAGAATGCTTTTGAATTGGTTTGCTATGAAGCTTGAAGTTCGTATCGGTCGAATGATCTCCTTCCTCTGTTTACAACAAAATAATTCTTAAATAAAGCCTCCTTTCCTATCTTCCAGCCAACTACCCGCCTAAGTAGCCGGCCTTACATTTGAACGTGCGTAGTCCCTTTCTTTCTCCCCAAGTTCACTTGATCTTATCCATTTAGGTAGCAACGGGCTGCTTACTCCTTCCTGTCAAGTTGGACCCTCGTTCCTCTTATTGCAAGATGGGCCAATCACCCTTTAACTTCCGTGGCCCAACAATTGCCCCCAATTCGGAGGAATAGTTGACGCCGACTCTATGGGGATTCGAAACGGGCAACTTTCCTTCGAATTAATACGTCTTGAGCCTCGTGAAGACTTCTAATTGAACACTCAACCGGTTCCATCATCACTTTCAATTCAAAATCTCCTTTAAGAATTACTTCATCTTCCTTGTTACTCTTCTGTTTCCATGGCTTCCCAAATGTTCGTTCCGCAATTCATTCTAGAGCCCAAAAGCGCCAAACAAGCAAAACTCACTGAGGAGCAGGTGGAACTCATCCAAACCTCCGCTGGCTTCCCTCCTACCGCGACTATCCGTTTTCCGGCGGCAAATGAACGCATGGACTGGTTCTGCCCTGGTTGGGTGAATTTCTTGTACTACCCCTTCAAGATTGGGATGAAATTCCCATTTTCTTCCCTAACTCGGGGTTTCTTGGAGTTCGTCAACTTGTCGCCCTCCCAAATTATGCCCCAGGTGTGGAGGATTCTTCGTGCGTTGGAGGTTGTAAGCGAAAAGTATGACATTCCCTTCGAATTTGAGGACTTGGGCTTTACTTACGAACTTCGAACTTCTGGGCCTGGCCGGTTCACCCTGGCGATGAAGGACAAGAAACCAAGGCTCATCTACAAAGTTGACAAGGCGAATGACAAGGGCTGGATGCACTGGTACTTTTTTGTCCTCAAAGATTCACTTGGTAGTGAAGGGTCTTTCCTTGAAGATAACCTGCACAAAGGTAAATAAATAAATAAATATATATATATATATATATATATATATATATATATATATATATATATATATATATATATATATATATATATATATATTTCTGTAATAGCATTCTGTTGCCTTGGCGTGTTCTTGCACAGTAAATTACAATCACATTCGTAACCCTTGGTTCCAGAGAAGAAGACAATTTCTATCCCTTATGGCCCGAAATCGGAGGAACGTACTGCACGAATTCAAGCTATCCCCGTGGAAGAACGCTGGTTTGTAAACCTGGTTGCCGAATCTCCAGGTATGCCCCCTATTCTCACTCCTGATAGATCCGTCGGGTTAAGGTGTTCTGGTCGCAATATGAAGGCTTCTATTAATCTGATTCAAGACTCGTCTGTAGTCTCTCTTGAGGACTCAGATCAGGAATCAGAAACTTCGAGGGCTGGCGCAGGAGAGAATGCGGACATCTACACCCCAATGCAGGTCGTCTTTCCGGTGGGTGACAGTTCTCAGATGGTCCCCAAGAAGTGCCCCCCTTCAACGACTGGTAAGTACAATCACGCCCCTTGACTAGAATTTCTTAATAAGTGGTGCCCGTGTCGTGATGTTTGTGTTTTTGCAGCTGCTGCGTCTTCCTCCAGCTCTCGTTTGATTCCCTCTGCTCACGAACTGCTTGCCCTAGCTTCTCGGAAGAAAAGAGCCTCACCCAGATTAGCTTCTACTCCCTTGAAGATTCCTAAAGTTGTTGCGCCCATTGAGACCAAACCCAACATTCCTCGCCCCCATGAAGCTAAGGCTACTCCGGACTCCAAGTTGTTGGATGTAAATCTATCTTTGTCTTCTGACTTCTGCAGTTTGCAAGATGTGTCTCTGATGAGGGGCGAAGTGCACAAGCTCCTGCTACCTTCTTCTTTGGATGTCTTCAAGTGTTTGCCTCCGGCTGGAGTGTTATCAGCATCGTCAGTTTATGCCTTTCAGGTAAGTCCTCGCTTTACTACTTTCTTTTCCCTTTTCTTGGAAACGACCTCCTCAAACGTGGTTGCATGATCCGTCAGAGTATGCAAGCGAGTCTGGTTGCTGCCGAGAGGGTGGCTATGCTAGAGAAAGCCCTTGATGAATCTAGGCGCAAGGAATCGGTCTCTCGTGCTTTAGCGGAGGATAATGCTAAATTGGCCCGGGTCCTTCAAGAAGAAATGTCAACTCAATCCTCTCAAATCTCCAGGCTTGTTGACAGGGTTAAGGCTTTGGAAGCTTATGGGCGGAAGAAGAAACAAGAAGTCACTGACGCAGCTTGCTACTACGTCTGGCAAACCAGAGGAGATCTAATGGCCTCCTTTCTTGCGGGTGAGTCATCTAGCTGAAACGCTGAAGAAGACATTGCTACTTGGAAAAAGGTTCAGGAGGACATGGACCCCCCTGTTGCTGAGGACGGCTTTGATGTGGGTCACTCTGATAGTGAGGCTGACTCCAAACATGCTTAGATTATTTCGTTCTCCTTGACGTTTTTGATTTCTGATGTTCCCGGAGTCCTGGTGGTTTATCCAGGACGGGAAATACTTTTGACGCTTTAAGCCTGTGCACTTGATGGTTTATCCAATGCTTGGCTTTTGTTTTGCTATGTTTGATGTGAAAACTTTGATGTGACCGTTTTTGTATCCTGTCTGTGCGCACTAGTGCTGTATATATGTAACACCCCCAAATTTCCCTCCCGAAATAATACTTAAGAAATAATAAACTTTATTAATTATTCAAAACTTTCAATTTGTTTGCAGCGGAATTAAACAATAACAAGGAAACGGGGTGTGTTACCGCCACATCCAGCCCTAAACTGACTGGATGCTAAGGCTATCCACCAAAATGTATCTAAAGAAATATTCAATTCAACATTTGTAATAATAAAATCTAACAATGTTTATTCTAGATGTGACTACTCTAGAAGTCTTCTAGGAGCGCTCTCAAGGCATCAATCTTCATAAACCACATCATCTGTAACATAAGGAAATAAAAGAAACAAATAACACAAAAATTAGCTTTAGAGCTAAGTAAGTCCCACCCAACCCCGTAAAATAATAGGTTTGGTGAAAATAATATTTTGTATACCATATATAAAAAAAAAGTTCAAGAGATAAATTTCATGGTATACTTCTTTCAAAAATGGATGCTCCTCACTTTCATAAAATAAAATATTTTCTTCAATAGGTACTCTAGTAATGTCTTAAAATATAATTGTATTAAACTCCTAATACATTTGAAGGGCGGTGCTCAACATTTTATTGAGCCCGATGGTCCGTTGTTATGTACGGCCACCCCGGGACTTTTGCCGGTACCACTTCTAACCTGGGGAAACTGAACCTCTACCTTAAGTGTGCACACCCTCTAAAAGGGATTCCAAGCCCTCCGAGTAGTAAGAAGTCCAAGTAGTTCGGACGTCAACGTCCCCCTACTCCACCAAAAAGGGATTACCCTATCTAAGTGACTAGGTTACTGCTATTACTGAATAACAGGGTCTTTTGCCCGAATTTGAATTTCAATAAAACAACCACTTTAACCAATCTCCACAGTCAAGGTCGTGGACACCAAATCCCAACAAGTAATAGCAGTCCTAATCACTCTCCACAGTCAAGGTCGTGGAGGACACCGACATCCCGGATTTCTCCCGTGATGCTCTTACATTGAAAGGTTCATTTTATCTTTATTATTTTCCAAAAATTCAGGGATTACTACTCACGTAATTTCCCCAAAGTTATTAACATTCAACAATGCATCACATATTCACAAATTGCTCAACAAATAGTCAAATAATACAAATTTCATATTTCATACATACAATATATACGAGGTAAAAATGCATTTTGGTTGCAATGTGACTTACCTCAAATTGCAGATATTCCTAACAAGCTTCTCTAACGGCTTCCTCTCCAAAGTCACCTTCTAGAATATTAACATTCTAGAATTAATAATTAACTTATACTTTAAGGTTAATCAACCCACCTTAGCTTAACTCATTGTTATCCGATTTTCAATCTGTTTCGCAAATTCAAATGGTGCATTAGTTATAATTAATCACTTCAGTTAATCTTACCGCTTTCGATATCAATCCATCTTATTTTAATTATACTATCCTTAATCCAGATTTAAAAATAGTCGAGTCCTATTTTTCTTTAATCATTAATTCGATCTCTGTTATACACTTTTATTTAATCCGAATAATAAAGTGATTCAAATAATCCATTTGAACAATCAGACCGGTTTTAATCAACTTATTATTTCGGTCAAATGCTTGATTTGTCAAAACAGTGATAACTTCTAAAAGCAAGTACGAAGTACTACTTGTCAATTTATTAAAATCTCCTACGTATGTAGTATTATTAAAATAATTGGTTCTCTTTCCATTTTACGTACCTTAATAGTTCATGATTTAAATTATCAATTAATTAAATCCAATACCATTTAAATGTTTGAGTCATAAAATACATCATTCGTTATTATAATATGATAGAGGTAGTTCACGTTTCATAATATTAATTGGCATGGTCATTATAAATCCTCAGTCAAATAATCTACTAACTTATTTTATTTTATAATGATCATTTATTTTATAGTTATATCAGTTGATTTATTACTTGATTCATAGTGATTCAATTGGTCTAATCTAAAGAGTCAAAGTTCCATGACCTTAATCAATCAATTGTATAAAGGCCATTAATCTTAAAATCAATATCCAAGCCATTATTATTATCACTTTTATTTACTGTAATATGTTATTATTTCCTTATTACTAATTGTATCCTTATTAGCATCACTATTCTTAACCCAATACAGAACTACTGCTGTTATTATCAGTTGGTGACTCCACTTATTCGGTCATCCCAATAGCTTAACAGTATTATTAGTTAAGGGTTGTTATTTCCGTTCATCCAACGGATTAAATTAAAACAATTCAGCCCATCCATTTTAATCAATTATAAGCATATCGTAATGTAAAGATCCTCTATTTTACATTAGTTGGTCCATTCATTTTAATGTAAGCCAACGAATCCAATTAATCTGTTTCAACTAAAATAATAATATATAATCAAGGTTCTATTTTAATCTACTCAGTCTATTGATATACTCCGTACTTTGTATATTCATTCAATTTTATCTAGACCAATAATTCCATAACCAAACCAGTCCATTAATATTTAACATCCCCATCATTACGTTACTTTTTATTACGAGTAATTTCGAACAGTCCTTATATACCATATTAAACACTTCAATACTATTATTACTTGTCCTAGTTTATATTTTAACAAGTTCGGTCCATATTAACAAGTCCGCATTCACCGTCTTCTTCGCATGGCCACTTTAGAAATTAAGAAGAACGCAGATGTGCGGGTTACCTCTTTTCACGATGTTTTGGTGATCCGGCGGCGGGCGGTGGTCAGCAGCAGGTTGGCTCGGCAAAGATCTGCAACGTTTGTCCTCTCCGGCGAACTCCGGCACCCCACGATCGGCCTTTCTCCGACCCTTCTTCCGAACGTTCACCCTCTCGCTCTCGCTCTTCTCTCTTTCTCACGAAGTTTTCTATTTTTCTCTTTAATTTCTGCCTGCGGCGCAGGTCGTTGTTTGTGGTGCGTTAAGTTGAGGGAAACACTGATATTTATAGTTGGAATTCGAGGGTTCTAGGTCTTCCCAGATTAGCTTTGGTGTGCGAAACATACGCAGGTCGTTGGCATCCTTATCGTTCGTCGCTCTTATCAATATCCGATGCATAGTCATTAGCCAGTTAATTTCTTGTGTACTACGTATTATTATTATGTGTATTACGTATTATGTGATATACGTAGCACTATGTATATGTTTAGGTATTATAAGTTTTGAAAAGTCAAACACCTGTTATAATTACTTCATACGAAGTATGAATCGTATGTGTGGTTCGCACTATATCTAATTTTATTACTTCATAACTTGTACGTAATATATGTATTATTATTATTATTGTTATTATTATTATTATTATTATTATTATTATTATTATTATTATTATTATTATTATTATTATTATTATTATTATTATTATTATTATTATTATTATTATTATTATTATTATTATTATTATTATTATTATTATTATTATTATTATTATTATTATTATTATTATTATTATTATTATTATTATTATTATTATTATTATTATATACCTAGTAAACTTAAGGCTATTATTTATTTTTAATGTATACTTATCACACCTTCCAAAAATGTTATCTTATTAACTTAATTATGACAATGTCACTTCTGTAATATTTTATCTTATTAACCAAAATTAATTTTTTATTTTTTTTTATTTTTTGAAGTGTCACATTCTACCCTCCTTAAAAGATGCTTCGCCCCGAAGCATGAGCTAATATCTACTATTAATAATAACAAATTACCAAGTGTTACATTCTACCCCCCTTAAAGAGGTCACGTCCCCGTAACTAAATTTCTACCTTGACTAAACAGCTCGGGATAACGTTTTCTCATGTCATCCTCGGTCTCCCATGTGGCATTTTCAGCCAGGTGATTTGACCATAGTACTTTGACCATTTTGATGGCCTTCCTTCGAGTTTCACGTGTCTTTGTGTCCAAAATCTTCACAGGCCTTTCCTCATACGTCAAGGTTTCGTCCAACTCAATCACCTAATTACATAATGGGTTATTTTAATGTCTACCAATCGCATCCTAGCTATTTTGAAAGTGAGGTTCTTACCTCTGGGTTTATGATGTGCGCCTCATCACGGATATACTTCTTTAGTTGAGATATATGGAAAACATCGTGTACCTTGCACACGCCAAAATGATTTTAGGTTTGCATTTTAAACTTCCAAATAACTTTTAAAAAAAAAGTGATTTACTTCATACCTTACTCAATTCCGTGGGTAGAGCTAGTTTGTAAGCTACTCTTCCCACCTTCTCCAGAATCTCGTAAGGCCCAATGAATCGAGGACTTAGCTTCCCCTTCCTTCCAAATCTCATGATGCCTTTAGTAGGAGAGACTTTGAGGAGTACTTTTTCTCCTACCTCGAACTCAGCTTGTTTTCTTCCTAGGTCCGCATATGACTTTTGTCTATCTTGTGCTGCCTTCATTCTCGCCTGAATAAACTTGATCTTCTCCATCGTATCTTGCAAATATTGCGGCCCTAAGACCACCTGGTCCATCATATCACCCCAGCACAAAGGGCTTCTACACTTTTGACCATATAGAGCCTCGTATGGAGCCATTTTAATGCTCGTATGATAGCTATTGTTATATGAGAACTCTATCAGGTCCAAGTGTTCATCCCATGACCCTTGTAGGTCCAGTACACATGCTCTTAGCATATCTTCGAGTGTCTGAATTGTTCTTTCTGTCTGACCGTCTGTCATCGGATGAAATGACGTGCTCAGCTTTAGTGTGGTCCCCATAGCAGCTTGAAGTTCCCTCCAAAATTGGGATAAGAATCTAGAATCTCTATCAGATACAATATCTCGGGGTACACCGTGATACTTGACCACATGCTTGATGTAGGCTTTCGCCAGCTTATCCATGCTCCAAGTTTCATTCATTGGAATGAACCTGGCGGTTTTGGTCAATCTATCAACGATTACCCAAATCTTATCCTTCCCAGACTTTGTTAAAGGCAAACCCCCGACAAAGTCCATCGAAATTGAGTCCCATTTCCACGTTGGTACCTCCAAGGGTTGCACAAGTCCCTTGGGCTTGCATCTCTCGGCTTTCACTTTTTGACAGTTTAAGCATCGAGCCACAAACTCTGCCACTTCATTTTTCATTCTCGGCCACCAAAAGTTTTGCTTCAGATCTTTATACAATTTGTCTCCTCCCGGGTGTACCGAATAGGGCGTGTTGTGTCCTTCTTCCATGATTTGCTTTTTGATGTGCTCACATTTCATCGGGACACACCACCTTCCCTTATAGCGAATACTCCCGTCTTCGTGCAGCTGAAATGGTCCGTTGACTCCATTCTTCATCCCAGCCTTGACTCGTTCAAGCTTCACATCACCTGATTGACCCGCTTTGATTTCATCGAAGATAGAGGGTAAAATGGTCATTGTGTATAACCGGATTTCACTCTCTACTTCACCGCACTCCTTCACCTCCAAGTCTAGTCGTTGGAACTCCCGATACAGCTCTTCTGGAAGTATCCACATTGCTTTGCTGCTATGTTCTGTCTTCCTGCTTAAGGCATCTGCTACGACATTAGCCTTCCCCTCATGATATTGGATTTCAAGGTCATAGTCCTTGACAAGCTCTAGCCACCTCCTTTGTCGCATGTTAAGCTCTTTTTGGGTGAAGATGTACTTAAGGCTTTTGTGATCGGTGTATATCTTGCACGGTGGCCCGTACAAGTAGTGCCTCCATATCTTCAAAGCGAACACTACTGCTGCTAACTCAAGGTCGTGGGTTGGGTAGTTAACCTCGTGCACCCTTAGTTGTCGGGATGCATAAGCTACTACCTTCCCATTCTGCATCAGCACGCAGCCCAGTCCATTCTTGGATGCATCGCAATAGATTTCAAATCCATCAGTTCCCGAAGGAAGTGTCAGTACCGGTGCAGTCGTTAGTCTTTTCTTCAGCTCCTCGAAGGCTCTCTCACAATCATCCGTCCACTCGAACTTTGTGGTCTTCTTCATCAAATTGGTTAATGGTCTAGCTATCTTAGAGAAGTCTTTGACAAATCTCCGATAGTAGCCTGCTAACCCAAGAAAACTCCGCACTTCGGTGACAGTGGTAGGTGCTCGCCACTCGGTTACCGCTTCGATCTTTGACGGGTCCACAGACACTCCATCTCGAGTGATAATGTGACCGAGAAATGCTACTCGGTCTTTCCAAAAGTCACACTTGGAAAGCTTGGCATAAAGTTGATGCTCTCTTAAGGTTTGTAAAACAACCCTAAGATGTTCTTCATGATCCTTCTCATTCTTTGAGTACACCAAGATATCGTCAATGAATACCACCACAAATGTATCAAGATAGGGGCGAAATACACGATTCATTAGGTCCATGAACACCGCGGGTGCGTTGGTTAGACCAAACGGCATCACGGTGAACTCACAGTGCCCATATCTCGTACGAAATGCAGTCTTCGGTATATCCTTCTCCGCTATCCTCACTTGGTGGTAGCCAGATCGAAGGTCAATCTTGGAAAATATGCCCGCACCCTTCAGTTGATCGAACAGGTCATCGATGCGGGGTAAAGGGTATCGGTTCTTGATAGTAACACGGTTCAGCTCTCGGTAGTCAATACACAGCCTCAAGCTACCGTCTTTCTTCTTGACAAATAGAACTGGAGCGCCCCAAGGTGAGACACTCGGCCTGATGTAGCCTTTCTCGAGTAGTTCTTCAAGTTGCTCTTTCAATTCTTGCATCTCCTTCGGAGCCATCCTGTACGGTGCCTTGGAAATCGGTGTAGTACCCGACATTAAGTCAATGGAAAACTCAACCTCCCTTTCCGGAGGCATCCCTGGAATCTCTTCTGGAAACACATCGGGAAATTCATTGACCACAGGGATCTGATCCATCGTTTGCTCTTCATTGTGGGTCTTCTTCATCATACAAAGGTATGCTTCGCATCCCTTCCGGATGTACCTCCTCATTTGCCGCATTGTCATCAACTTGACATCAGGTTTGTTTGTCACTGCCTTGAATGATACCCGCTTCCCACTCGGGCCCTTCATGATCACCTTGTGCTCGTTGCACAAGATCTTTGCCTTGTAACTCCCGAGCCAATCCATGCCCAACACCACTTCAATGTCTTCGAGGTCAAATTGGACCAAGTCTCCAGGTAGATTAACATTATCTATGACTATAGGTACATTCATGTATACATTTCTACAAGCTACCACTCTATTATTTGCTGTTTTTACATTCAACTCTATGCTAGCTGCAGGCTTTATCTTTAACTTCTCAACAAATTTAGAAGAGATAAAACTGTGAGAAGCACCAGAATCAAACAGAACGTAAGCAGGAGTGTTATTAACATGAATTGTACCTGAAACCACGTCATGGGCCTTGGCTTGTGCCTTGTTCATCACGTATATGCGGCCCTGATTTCTTTGGTTGCCCCCGCCTTGGTTCTGGTTCTGGTTCTGGTTCTGGTTCTGATTCCGGTTGGCATCACGGTCGCGATTGTTATTGTTGTGATTTCCCGGCCTATTCCCCTCTTGATTTCCACCTTGGTTTGCACCTCCTCGGTTAGGCCCTTGGTTTTGATGACTTGCCTTTTCTTTGTTTAGGCATTCGAATGCCCGATGTCCCCTCTTCCCGCAAATGAAACAGTTCACCACTTTTCCATCACAGTCAACACCGGGGTGATCTCGTTGGCACAACTTGCAATGGTAATGCCTGTCTCTGGGCACATATCGTTGATCTTGCCTTGGACCATGCCCAGGGAATCTCCTTCCATCTTGTGGACGATCTTCCCTCCTCCCCGTGGGTTGTTGTTCCTGTTGATGAGTTTTGAGCCTCTTCTCCCTTGCCTTATTCTCCTCCTCATTCTTCCGGATTTTCTTGTGGGCTTCTCGCTGGCGTTGTACTACCCGATAGTGCTTTGCAGCCTTGTAATAGGCATCATCCAATGTTTGCCATTCTTGTACCGTCATCATCTTCTGTGTGTCGTAGTTCAGTCCTTCGATGAACTTCTCGATCTTGCTCTCCTCATCGGGTACAAGTGATGTTGCAAATTCTGCTAGGGTAACAAATTGACTGTGATATTCTTGTACCGTCATGTCCCCTTGCTTCAAGTCTAGGAACTTGTCACGATTTTCTGCTTGTACGTGTGGCGGGTAAAATCTCTTCCGTAGTGCACGCTTGAACCGATCCCAAGTGAAGTCCGGTTGTGCACTCATGCCTGGTCCCACATGAACCCACCATTTATCTGCTTCTTCATGCAGATAATAAACAGCAATGTTAATTCGTTGATCAGCCGGGCAATTGACCGCATCAAACAGCTTGTCGAAGGATCGTATCCAATTCTCGAGAAGGACTGGATCTTCTTGCCCAAGGAAGGTCGGCGGGTTTCGTGCCGCTACACGACTTTCCATGTTATTGCCGTTGTTGGGTTGGTTTTGAAACGCCACAGTGATTGTCTGGGTGAGCAGCGTGAGAGCTTGCGCCAGCTCAGCATTGGTTGGGACGGCATTCGGGTCTCTCCTCGGTGGCATGGTGTCTCCATTAATAAATAACTTGAATTAGTAAAGAAAACTCCTCCTAGTTTCCCTTAAGGATCCTAGAACTAAGGATTCCATATGCTACCAAGTTATATCATGCAATTACCACGTAGGTGCAAATATTCACAGCTAGGATGCACATTCCATATGACAACACATTTCAACACTTGGGGTTCCCATTTCACATGAGCCCACAATTCCCAACTTTTCACATAACATAAAAGTAATACTCACAAAGTTCTCACCACGTTCCTAAAGGCCATTTTTCTAACTATCTTATTTTCCCTAGTCAAAATATTTTGAAAATCCCCATTTGAAGGTATGATTCCAAAGGTTTTACTTAGGGATTTCGAACAACGAAGTTTCAGCACAAGGAGAAATTCCCAGTTAGTTGGACGAGCGCAAAGGCTCAATTATGCACCAACCAGCTCAGACTCTTATCGTCTCGTTGACAGAATTCCTCCCTACGACCTATTACCTCGTGTCCTAATCCTTTCGGAAAACCTAATGGCTTTGATACCAACTTGTAACACCCCCAAATTTCCCTCCCGAAATAATACTTAAGAAATAATAAACTTTATTAATTATTCAAAACTTTCAATTTGTTTGCAGCGGAATTAAACAATAACAAGGAAACGGGGTGTGTTACCGCCACATCCAGCCCTAAACTGACTGGATGCTAAGGCTATCCACCAAAATGTATCTAAAGAAATATTCAATTCAACATTTGTAATAATAAAATCTAACAATGTTTATTCTAGATGTGACTACTCTAGAAGTCTTCTAGGAGCGCTCTCAAGGCATCAATCTTCATAAACCACATCATCTGTAACATAAGGAAATAAAAGAAACAAATAACACAAAAATTAGCTTTAGAGCTAAGTAAGTCCCACCCAACCCCGTAAAATAATAGGTTTGGTGAAAATAATATTTTGTATACCATATATAAAAAAAAAGTTCAAGAGATAAATTTCATGGTATACTTCTTTCAAAAATGGATGCTCCTCACTTTCATAAAATAAAATATTTTCTTCAATAGGTACTCTAGTAATGTCTTAAAATATAATTGTATTAAACTCCTAATACATTTGAAGGGCGGTGCTCAACATTTTATTGAGCCCGATGGTCCGTTGTTATGTACGGCCACCCCGGGACTTTTGCCGGTACCACTTCTAACCTGGGGAAACTGAACCTCTACCTTAAGTGTGCACACCCTCTAAAAGGGATTCCAAGCCCTCCGAGTAGTAAGAAGTCCAAGTAGTTCGGACGTCAACGTCCCCCTACTCCACCAAAAAGGGATTACCCTATCTAAGTGACTAGGTTACTGCTATTACTGAATAACAGGGTCTTTTGCCCGAATTTGAATTTCAATAAAACAACCACTTTAACCAATCTCCACAGTCAAGGTCGTGGACACCAAATCCCAACAAGTAATAGCAGTCCTAATCACTCTCCACAGTCAAGGTCGTGGAGGACACCGACATCCCGGATTTCTCCCGTGATGCCCTTACATTGAAAGGTTCATTTTATCTTTATTATTTTCCAAAAATTCAGGGATTACTACTCACGTAATTTCCCCAAAGTTATTAACATTCAACAATGCATCACATATTCACAAATTGCTCAACAAATAGTCAAATAATACAAATTTCATATTTCATACATACAATATATACGAGGTAAAAATGCATTTTGGTTGCAATGTGACTTACCTCAAATTGCAGATATTCCTAACAAGCTTCTCTAACGGCTTCCTCTCCAAAGTCACCTTCTAGAATATTAACATTCTAGAATTAATAATTAACTTATACTTTAAGGTTAATCAACCCACCTTAGCTTAACTCATTGTTATCCGATTTTCAATCTGTTTCGCAAATTCAAATGGTGCATTAGTTATAATTAATCACTTCAGTTAATCTTACCGCTTTCGATATCAATCCATCTTATTTTAATTATACTATCCTTAATCCAGATTTAAAAATAGTCGAGTCCTATTTTTCTTTAATCATTAATTCGATCTCTGTTATACACTTTTATTTAATCCGAATAATAAAGTGATTCAAATAATCCATTTGAACAATCAGACCGGTTTTAATCAACTTATTATTTCGGTCAAATGCTTGATTTGTCAAAACAGTGATAACTTCTAAAAGCAAGTACGAAGTACTACTTGTCAATTTATTAAAATCTCCTACGTATGTAGTATTATTAAAATAATTGGTTCTCTTTCCATTTTACGTACCTTAATAGTTCATGATTTAAATTATCAATTAATTAAATCCAATACCATTTAAATGTTTGAGTCATAAAATACATCATTCGTTATTATAATATGATAGAGGTAGTTCACGTTTCATAATATTAATTGGCATGGTCATTATAAATCCTCAGTCAAATAATCTACTAACTTATTTTATTTTATAATGATCATTTATTTTATAGTTATATCAGTTGATTTATTACTTGATTCATAGTGATTCAATTGGTCTAATCTAAAGAGTCAAAGTTCCATGACCTTAATCAATCAATTGTATAAAGGCCATTAATCTTAAAATCAATATCCAAGCCATTATTATTATCACTTTTATTTACTGTAATATGTTATTATTTCCTTATTACTAATTGTATCCTTATTAGCATCACTATTCTTAACCCAATACAGAACTACTGCTGTTATTATCAGTTGGTGACTCCACTTATTCGGTCATCCCAATAGCTTAACAGTATTATTAGTTAAGGGTTGTTATTTCCGTTCATCCAACGGATTAAATTAAAACAATTCAGCCCATCCATTTTAATCAATTATAAGCATATCGTAATGTAAAGATCCTCTATTTTACATTAGTTGGTCCATTCATTTTAATGTAAGCCAACGAATCCAATTAATCTGTTTCAACTAAAATAATAATATATAATCAAGGTTCTATTTTAATCTACTCAGTCTATTGATATACTCCGTACTTTGTATATTCATTCAATTTTATCTAGACCAATAATTCCATAACCAAACCAGTCCATTAATATTTAACATCCCCATCATTACGTTACTTTTTATTACGAGTAATTTCGAACAGTCCTTATATACCATATTAAACACTTCAATACTATTATTACTTGTCCTAGTTTATATTTTAACAAGTTCGGTCCATATTAACAAGTCCGCATTCACCGTCTTCTTCGCATGGCCACTTTAGAAATTAAGAAGAACGCAGATGTGCGGGTTACCTCTTTTCACGATGTTTTGGTGATCCGGCGGCGGGCGGTGGTCAGCAGCAGGTTGGCTCGGCAAAGATCTGCAACGTTTGTCCTCTCCGGCGAACTCCGGCACCCCACGATCGGCCTTTCTCCGACCCTTCTTCCGAACGTTCACCCTCTCGCTCTCGCTCTTCTCTCTTTCTCACGAAGTTTTCTATTTTTCTCTTTAATTTCTGCCTGCGGCGCAGGTCGTTGTTTGTGGTGCGTTAAGTTGAGGGAAACACTGATATTTATAGTTGGAATTCGAGGGTTCTAGGTCTTCCCAGATTAGCTTTGGTGTGCGAAACATACGCAGGTCGTTGGCATCCTTATCGTTCGTCGCTCTTATCAATATCCGATGCATAGTCATTAGCCAGTTAATTTCTTGTGTACTACGTATTATTATTATTATTATTATGTGTATTACGTATTATGTGATATACGTAGCACTATGTATATGTTTAGGTATTATAAGTTTTGAAAAGTCAAACACCTGTTATAATTACTTCATACGAAGTATGAATCGTATGTGTGGTTCGCACTATATCTAGTTTTATTACTTCATAACTTGTACGTAATATATGTATTATTATTATTATTGTTATTATTATTATTATTATTATTATTATTATTATTATTATTATTATTATTATTATTATTATTATTATTATTATTATTATTATTATTATTATTATTATTATTATTATTATTATTATTATTATTATTATTATTATTATTATTATATACCTAGTAAACTTAAGGCTATTATTTATTTTTAATGTATACTTATCACACCTTCCAAAAATGTTATCTTATTAACTTAATTATGACAATGTCACTTCTGTAATATTTTATCTTATTAACCAAAATTAATTTTTTTTTTTTGAAGTGTCACAATATATATGTGATGTCATGTATGTGTGTTGATTTTGGCCAAAAACATATATGTTGTAAGGGCCGGTTGGTACTGTAATCCATGATACTCTCATGGGCAGCCCAACCCTTTCCCTTTTTTTATGTTGATGTACAATACCCAATTGGTAAGGGTATAAATGATGCTTTCCATCCTTCGTAAATTGGTCCTCTGCCGCTTGTCTCAAGTTGACCCTGCACTCACTACAAACCGTCAAAGTTGGCCGTCAGCTTTGAGCCAACGGCCCTCCGATGGTTAAGTCAGTAAACAATTATGCATGCGTTTTAAGAACGAAATACACACCATACCTTTGACACGTCACAGCCTTCCTTGTCTACCATAGAGCATCTCTTTAAGTGAGCCAAGGACTTACCAGGTTAACAAGTACAGAAAATTTCGAAGGAAAATTAGAGAGACAGCATTTAAATTATCCCTAACGTATTCTAATCCAGTCAATTCGACTTATTCTTGATATGAAACTTTCCAGAGTAAACTTACTGATCCGTCAAGGATCAGCTTGAAAAATAAGGCAAAACTTCAAAGTGACACGCAAATTAGTCATGACGTTATGAAAGATCCGTCATACCCGAAATGTCATGGCCCTTACTAGGACGTATGACGTATCCAAGGGTCCTACCCAGCGCTTCACTTGGCTTCCTGCACTTCAAAGTTTTGTTAAGTCTGGCCGTTGGCTTTCAGCCAACGGCCCTCCGATGCTTAAGTTAGTGACTTGCTCTAATCGGATCATTAAATAAGATATGAAAAGATTTAAAAATGGAAAAGTTTTAAGTGTACCGCATTCCAGCTTCTAGGAACCTGTTTACCGTCGATTGATTCTAGGCGATATGCCCCCTGTCCAATAACGTCGACGATCTTATACGGACCTTCCCAATTGGGGCTGAATTTCCCGCTTGCTTCATTTCCGAACGCTCTTCTCAAAACCCAATCTCCTTTCTTGAACACCTTTGCCCGAACGTTCTTGTTAAAACTCTTTGCCACCATTTGCTGATAGGATTGTAGACGGATCTTAGCTTTCTCTCTAATTTCGTCGATAGTGTCAAGATCATGTATTAACTCGACGTTGTTTCGTTCTTCAGTCATAAGCCCGTATCTTGAGGATGGCACTTCAACCTCTGCTGGTATGACCGCCTCACAGCTATACACCAAGGAGAAAGGAGTTTGTCCGGTCGCATTCTTTGGAGTCGTCCTGTCAGCCCACAATATCAGGGGTAACTCGTCAGCCCATCTGCCTTGTGCTTTCTCGAGTCTCTTCTTCAAATTTGACACAATGATTTTGTTGCTAGACTCGGTTTGTGCATTGGATTGCGGGTACCTAGGAGTCGACGTCTCCAACCTGATGTTGTACCTTTCGCAGAAGCGTCGGGTTTTCGCACTTATGAACTGGGACCCATTATCGCACACGATCTCCGACGGAATGCCAAACCTGCAAAGTATATTACGTCTAATAAAAGATATTACCTGTTCATCACGTACCTGACGGAATGGCTCAGCTTCCAGCCTTCCACCCATTTTGAGAAATAATCCGTCATTGCCAACATGTAAACCTTCTGTCCTGGAGCTTCGGGCAGCTTTCCCACGATGTCCATTCCCCATTTCATAAAAGGCCAGGGTGAGAGGACCGGATGAAGCGACTCAGACGGCTGACGACGGATCGGTCCGTGCTTTTGACAAGCCTGGCAACTTTGGGTGCAGGTGACTGCGTCGTGCCGCATGGTTGGCCAGTAGTATCCAAAGCGGAGAGCTTTGTTGGACAGACTTCTCCCCGCAGCATGGTTTCCACACTCGCCTTCATGAAGATCTCTGAGCACTTTCATGGCTTCTTGCGGTGCTAAACATCTTTGGTATGGACCTGCTTTAGATTTTTAAACAAAACATCATCGATTAACAAGAATTTAGTTACCTTGGAGAGGAATGCCCTAGCTTCCCTCTTGTCCAATGGCAAGATGTTATGTCTCAGGTATGCTATGTATGGCTGCATCCAGTCATCCTGTGAGGGCGGATTGATTGCGCTGACGGATTCCAACCTGTCTATGGCCGGATTTGTCAAGTGGACGAAAGGAATGTTACTATTGATCTCTACCCCCAGACATGACCCAATCGCGGCCAAAGCGTCTGCCTGTGTGTTCTCTTCTCTTGGTACTTGTTCAAGTGTGATCTCGTCGAACCATGCTATCAATTTCGTGACGACTTGCAGGTAGGACGTCATCTTGGGATCCTTTGCTGCATAAACACCATTAGCTTGGTTAATTATTAACAAGGAATCACATTTTACCTGGAGTAGCTTGACACCCAAATCCTTTGCCAAAGTTAAGCCTACGATTAGCGCCTCATACTCCGCTTCATTATTTGTGGCGTTAAAATCACAATGAACGGCTTGGAGCATAGTATCCCCCCTGTGGCGACATTAGCACTACGCCCAGGCCTGCTCCGTTTAAGTTCGACACCCCGTCTGTGTGCAATGTCCACTTCTGTTGAGGCAGACCGTCTGTGATGATGCATGCTTCTTTCTCGGCTTCGGTTTGGAGCTTCGGGCTAAAGTCCGCCACAAAGTCAGCAAGCGTCTGGGATTTCAAGGCAGTTCGTGGCTCGTACCTAATGTCATAGGCTCCCAGCTGGATTGACCACTTGGCCATGCGACCTGACAACTCTGGTTTCCTCATGATCAATTTCATGGGATAGTTAGTCCGCACACAAATAGTATGTGATTCAAAATATGGACGTAATTTAACCGATGCAGTAATCAAGGCTAAAACTAGTTTTTCAAGTAAAGCGTACCTGGTTTCGGGTCCATTCAACGACTTACTTACATAGTATACCGGTGTTTGTATTCCGTCGTTTTCTTTGGTTAACACGGCGCTGACAGCATGCTCTGAGACGGCCAAATACAGTTGAAGCTCGTTGCCCTCCTTTGGTTTTGTCAACAGCGGCGGGGTTGTCATATATTCCTTCAATCGCTGGAGTGCCTGCTCGTGTTGATCTGTCCACTCGAACTTCTTGTTCTTACGAAGTACGTCATCGAAAAGGCGACATCTGTCAGATGACTTGGAGATGAAGCGGTTCAGAGCAGCAACTCGGCCTGTCAACCTCTGCACATCTTTGACTGACTTTGGCGATTCTATGTCGATGATAGCTCGGACCTCCACGTTCACTGACAATATAGCCCAAGAATTCCCCTGAGGACACACCGAAGGCGCATTTCGCCGGATTGAGCTTCAAGTTATATTCTATCAACTTCTTAAATGATTCCGTCAGGTTGCCAACGTGGTCCCCAGCTTTCCTTGACTTGACGATCATATCATCTATGTATACTTCCATGGTTTTCCCAATTTGATCTTTGAACATCATGGTGACGAGCCTTTGAAACGTTGCACCTGCATTTTTAGACCAAATGGCATAACAATATAGCAATACGTACCTGTTTCACTAATGAAGGCCGTCTTTTCTTGATCATCAGAATGTAGCTGAATCTGGTGGTATCCGCTAAAGGCGTCCATGAACGAGAGCATCTCATGTCCGGCAGTCGCATCGGCCAAAACGTCAATGTGTGGCATGGGGAATGAGTCCTTTGGACATGCTTTGTTCAAATCGGTAAAGTCCACGCACACTCGCCATTTCGCCTTTTTTCCTATTGTTGCCTTCTTTTTTACGACAACGACGTTAGCTAGCCAATCTGGATACCTGACTTCTCTAGCTTTCCCGGTTTGGAGAAGAGCTTCGACCTCTTGGTTTATGATGTCGTTCCGCTCCCTTGCAAAACGTCTTCTTCGTTGTCTGACTGGTTTATATGACGGATTGACGTTTAACTTGTGTGTGATGATCTTGGGGTCAATTCCCGTCATGTCTTTGTGACTCCAAGCGAATACATCTTTATGTTGTCTAAGAAACTGGACCAATTCAGCTCTGAGGCTTGCTGGCAAATTTGTCCCGATGCGGATGACCCGTTCTGGATGCTCGTTGTCGATGACTACTTCTTCCGTTTTTTCGCCATCTTCTTCCAAAGCTGGGTCACCCTTTAGTTGCTATGCTGAAGTTGGAGGGTTTGCTGTAGGCTTCATGGCCGTCTGATAACAAGACTTGGCTACCACCTGGTCTCCCCGAATGGACTATATTCCCCAAGGCGTTGGGAACTTGACGACCTGGTGATACGTCGACGGAATGGCTCCCATTTGATGCAACCATGGCGTCCCCAAAATCATGTTGTACGCTGGGAGGTCCTTGACTACATCGAACCTGACCTGCACATTAAGACCGTTAGCGTAAACAGGGAGAGAGATACTACCTATGGTTCGGCTTGGCTCTCCATTGAAACCGACGAGGGTAGATCCTGATTTTGCTATGTCATCCTCTTTGATTCCCATCTGCTCCAGCATTCGCATGGTAGTTATGTTGGCCGTGCTTCCGTTGTCGACAAGGACTCGCTTCACTTCAAAGTTTGCCACCCTAAGGGATATGACTAGAGTGTCATGGTGGGGTTGCATAGGATCTGGCATATCTGACTCGTCAAAAGCAATGGCCGTGCTTCTCCAGTCGTCACGTCGTCTTTCTACTTTACATACCTGCAATGACTTGTCTCGGGAATACTCCCGAGCGTGTCTCTTGGCAGCAGAATACGTTAGGCCACATAAATCCGACCCGCCATTAATAAAATTAATTACCTGACAGGGAGCCGAAGGTGATGGAGGTCGTGTCGCTTTAGTTGACGCTTTGTCAGTTCGTCCTAAAAGAGCTTTAGTCCGTTCTGACATGATTTCCGTCAGATACCCATTCTTCAAAAGATAAGCGACCTCCTTTCGCAATGCGACGCAGTCCTCGGTGTTGTGCCCGATGTCGTTGTGGAAGTCGCAATGTTTGCTCGGGTCTCGCTTTCCAGCTGGCTTGTCGGTTCTCTTGGGCCATCTGACTTTCTCTCCCAGCCTCTCCAACGAGTTGATGAGCCCCGTTGTACTGACATTGAAGCAGAAGTCAGGAATAACTGGAGGTAGATCAGGATCGTCGAGCCAATGCGTTGTTGCCGCAACGGGTCGCTCTTCAGCTTTGGCGTAAGGCTTGCCAGTTCGGTAGTCATGCCTCCTGGACGTACTGGACTTGCGGTGCCCCCCTTCATAACTGTCAGCATGTGGTTGTGCCCGCAAATCCTCCTCTAACCTGATAAAGGCCAAGGTTATAGCCTGGACGTCTTCGAATGTGCGACAAGGAAACTTTGTCAACTCCCTGTATAACTCCGAATCATTCTTCAATCCCCTTCGGAATGCCTCAATCGCCGTAGGTATGTCACACCTTGAGATTGATACCTTTTCCCTGTTGAAGCGGTGAAGGTAATCTCTCAAGGATTCGTCGCGTTGTTGGATAATCCGGTACAGGTCGCTCATTTGCTTTTCCAGGGTGCGGCTGCTTGCAAATTGTTGTGTGAATGATTCTACCAACTCCGCAAACAAGTCGATCCCTTCGTTTGGTAGGTTGACGAACCAGGTCCAGACTGGTCCTAACAGCGTCGTCCCGAACCCCCGACACATGCAGGCCTCTCTTTGATCCGGGCTAAGTGCTACGGCCAACATGCGCTGTTTAAATTGAGCGACGTGTTCCACCGGATTTGACGTCCCATCAAACATCTTCATGGCGGGAGCAGCGAACTTCCTAGGTATCTCGATGTTGGTGATGCGTCTGCTGAAGGGAGACTCCGCATAACATGTTCTAGAAGCTCTGTCCAAAGGTGGGGGGACACCTGGTAACCCGTTGATTTTATCCTGCATCTGACGCATCTGCTCTCTCAAAATAGACATTTCATCTGCGACGTCCGGATGGATGGGAACTGAATATGGAAGTGTTGGTGCTGGCATCTGGGCATGCTCACGACGGATTGTCTCACACGTCGTCTGTACTGACGGTACATCGGGTTCAGAGAAACGTCGTAGTTGAGGATCCAAGAACGACACACTAGGCCCGCTTCTCCTGGCATCCTGCATAAAATTCGACGGGCCGGCATCTCCTTGAGTTCTGCTTCGGTGTTGGGGGATCGGCGGATCCGACGGGATATAAGTCCTACGGGCCGACGTATTGACACCAGATGGCCCAGCATCTCCACAAGTTCTGCTCCTGTAATGGGGAATGGATGGCTCCGCTGGGAGTGAAGACAGAGTCGTCACAGGCATACTCTGGGTTGCTGAATGCAGGCCTGATCCGTTTGCTCCGACCCGAAGGGACTCCGGGAAGAAACAAACCGGTATGTTGGCTGGTGGAGTAGTTGCTGGTGTGAGGGGCGTGTAGGGGATGACCTGCGAGATGACCGTCGAGAATGGTTCCCCGGTCGGAGTTGTTGACAGACCCAGCGTAAGGGAAACTGGATCCGTCGACGTTGCTGGTGGATTCGTTGCCGCCGGAGAGAAACCGAGGTCTAGCCTTGTTGCAGTGGTTGATGTATCTCCCCTTCGGTTGAGTCTCGAGTTTGAGGCTATCGAGACTGCGGATTGTACCTGGGAACGAAGTACGTCGTTCTCGCGCTGAAGAAGGGCCATCCTTTCCGCCATCTCGCGCCGGAGCTCTTCTCGGACCGTCTCCAATTGTTCATGGAATTCAATTAGCAATTGATTCGTTCCTTCCATACTTGAATTCTTTCTTGCACGAGGCCCCACGGTGGGCGCCAAATTGTTTAGGCAAAGAATCTACTACTCTACTAAACAATTGAATGAAGTTATGAGTCTCGTACAAGAAGCTGTGAACAAGTACGAATAGCTTTGCTCTGAAAATTAAAATAGTGAAAGGAAAATAGAGAATGCTTTTGAATTGGTTTGCTATGAAGCTTGAAGTTCGTATCGGTCGAATGATCTCCTTCCTCTGTTTACAACAAAATAATTCTTAAATAAAGCCTCCTTTCCTATCTTCCAGCCAACTGCCCGCCTAAGTAGCCGGCCTTACATTTGAACGTGCGTAGTCCCTTTCTTTCTCCCCAAGTTCACTTGATCTTATCCATTTAGGTAGCAACGGGCTGCTTACTCCTTCCTGCCAAGTTGGACCCTCGTTCCTCTTATTGCAAGATGGGCCAATCACCCTTTAACTTCCGTGGCCCAACAACTGCGATTAAGCTTCTCCGGCCGGCGGCCTCCCTAATGGTTTCTCCCATCCTTTTAGCTGCTCTGTTTCTCCTCCCGGTGGCCTCCCTTCCGGCCAACTCCTCCCCACAGCCCGGTCCATCAATCTTCGAACGGATCTACCAATTTGGCGATTCCATCTCCGACACCGGTAACTTAGTGCGCCTTCCCGGCGGCAACATCTCCTCCACTGTCAGCCGCTTCCCGTACGGAGAGACCTACTTCCATAGAGCCACCGGTCGATACTCAAACGGCCGCGTGATCGTGGATTTCATCGCTGACCATCTTCGGCTCCCATTCGTTGAGCCTTACTTGAACGAAAACGCAACGTTCGCCCACGGCGTCAATTTCGCCGTCGGCGGAGCGACGGCTTGCGAGGAGGAGTTCTTCACGGAGCGAAACATCTCCGCCATCACCCCGTTCTAGCCGGCTATTAACAAGCAGTTGGAGTGGTTCGAGAAGTACCTGAACAGAAGTAACGGAACGTCGATCGAGCGTTCCAGGAGCTTCGAGAAATCGCTCGTGATTTTCGGGGAATTCGGCGGGAATGACTACGCCAAATTCCTATTCGCGCGAGAAGGAAAGTCGTCCCCCGAGGTGGTTAAAACTTACGTGACGTACGTCGTTGATGCGATCATTCGAGGATCAATCGGACCGTCGAGCTCGGGGCGAAGCGGATCCTGGTCCCGGGCCCTTTCCCGACCGGGTGCTTGGCGGCGTGGTTGGCTTTCGGTGCCACCGATGTGGCCGCGGCCTACGACGAATTCGGTTGCCTGAAATCATATAACGACGTCAGTTCCACACACAGCCGCATCCTTAGAGGCGCCCTTTCTTCTCTCCGTCGAGAACTAGCCGGGAGGGGAGTGGTGATCGCTTACGCGGATTGCGAAGGCGCGTTCCGGGAAATTCTCCGAAACCCTTCATTACATGGATTTGATAAGGAGTGGCTTCTGAAAGCTTGCTGTGGAGCCGGAGGGACTGAGTATCATGTCGACGAAGCAAAACATTGCGGAACCCCCGGCGGCACTGACATATGCCTTAACCTTGGCCACGCCCTGCAATGGGACGGCGTCCATCTCACCGATGCAGCCCATCGCCGCATTGTTTACCTCCTCTTAACTGATCCAGCGCTCAATCACTTCCTCTCCAAACCAGATTTATTCCGCCAAGATTATTCTCCAATTTAAGCGCATTATTCTCCAATTTATTTCATCATGGGTGTTTCTTAGGGTACTCAACATCTCTCCCCAAATTACGGGGAAAAGTTAGGATTTCCCAAAAAGAGGGAGTTCGAAAAACTAGGGAGGGCTAGTGTCGGATACACCAATTCCGACTAGGGGTTTATTTCATTTTTAAAATTCAGTATTTTTAATGAAGTGCTTTGAATAGAGTTCCGATTTTTTAATGAAATGCTTTAACTTTCTTCCAAAAAAAAATTGAACTGCTTTAAATGTAATGAAGGGTTTTTAGATAAAGTGAGTTTTTTCAAATTGAAGTAAAATACGTACGGTACAATTTTTTTTAAATGAACACTAGTGGAAAACAGTGATATGCAGCGCCTAATTTTTTTTAAATGAACACTGGTCGGATCACCCAATTCCGACTCTTGCATTTTAGTACCCTAATTACCTTTTCCGTATTTTGGTGTGTCAGACCAAAAAATCCTCCATTTTGGGAATTTCCTCTGTTTCTTATTTAGTGATGTTTATAGATTTTGTATTTTGGGAGAGCACACTGGGTATTTACTTACCATCATCTTTGATCGAGTGTTGTTATCTTTTGCTAAGAAGTTAGTGCTGGTTTATTTCGTAATCATGGACCTAATTTTCTTCTCCAACCATATTGAGGCAGTTCACCGCTCTCATGAAGCATTGTCCTCGTGCTAGGACATGAGATTATAACAATTCCCTAGGAGGTGTACACATATAAATTATAATTGCTGCATGAAGTGGTTGTGTATACAAGCTAAGTAATTAGGAGGTATGTACACATCTGTAGATAAAAGTTCTGAAGCCATTAATGAAACAAAAACATATCCAACGAGTAATGGGAAAACATGGTCCATTTGATTGTAGTTATGTTTCTTGCAATTTGCTAGTAAAAATATTATATCTACTTAATATTTAGTTTGATACAATAAAGTATAAAATATTATACTAAAAATTATATCAAACAAATATTCTTTGCATTAAAAATATTAACTTTATTGTTTTTATATCACAATTTAATATTTTTAGTATAAATATTGTGATCTCCCTATATCTAATTATTTAATGCATAGAATATTAAAATATTCTTAAAGTAGATATAACATTTTTGTATCAAACAATTAATTTTAAAATATTAAACAATAAAGTTAAATTTAAAAATGTAATTCTCCAATTTAGTTTGACCCATATAAAGAGAGTATTTAGTAAAATTAAATTGATTCAATCTACTTAATCTCTTGATGTTGATAGGATTACGCTGAATAGGGTGAATCTATTGAATCATAGAAATATTATATTTTAAATTTATTTTATTCATCATTTAAGTTAATTCAGTCAAAAAAGTAACTACAACCTTACTTATTTTGATTATTATACAATCATAAAACCGGAATTAAACCATAAAACCGGACAAAAAACTGAAATCGGACTAAACCAGAATGATATCCGGTCCGGTTTGCGGTTATGAAATATTACAATTCCAGCTTCCGGTTTGGTTCTGGTTAAATACCAGATTATTCCGGTTTGAACTGCATTAAAACGATGATGTTATATATTTAAATATAATAATTAATAGTAATAATATAAAATAGTTATTGAATAATAATAATAATAATAATAATAATAATTTGAATAATAATAATAATAATAATCTTAATATGTAGTGTATATTGTCCTAAAGTTTATTAATCAATTTGTTCTTATTTTTTTGATAATAGAATTAACTACTACATCATTTAAATTCCTCTAAACAAAAGTTCTCTAAAACAAATAAAAATAAGTTATAATAAATAAAATAAATAATAATAGTTTTATATTGTTTATAATAAATACTCCATTTTTGTTAAATAAGTTAATTGTATTTTTTTAGTCAATTAAAGTAATAATTTAGAAACCGGTTTTTCCGGATGCGATTCCAGTTTTGAATCGATTTAACCATTAAGTTCGAGATCAAAACCGAAATATATCCAGCCCAATTTTCAATTTCTATTTCTTGTGAATCTGATTCCGATTCCAGTTTGGTCCGGTCTGGTCCAATTTTGAACCAGTGCACACATCTAAGTAGCATTATGTTTTCATAACCATGATTTATTAGTATATCATCCCGTGCGTTGCACGGGATGTAATTTATGAGCCCGTTTGGTAGCACCAAAATCGGTTGTTTTGGCTGATTCTGCTGAAATTTATGATATTCTGGCTGGAGTGGCTGTTTTGGCTGATTCTGCTGATTTAAGAAAAAAATATTTTAAAAATATATTTTATTAATAAATTAAAGAAAAAATTATATGTAAAATAGCTAAAATGGTCCTTTACAGTAACTTCAGCCAATACAGCCAGAAAAGTAACTCCAACCTTACTTTTTCGGCTTATTACACAATTCAGCGCGCGAAAGTAAAAGTTACGTGTTTGGTGAAAATGCTGGTTGATAAGCCTGATAAGCCGAAAACAGAGTTCTCCAAACGGGCTCATAACTATTACTCTCTCCGTCACATAAGGAAGTTCTCGCTTCGGTTTACGATGTCTGACTAATGATAAATCAACTTGATCCTTGGTCAGGCTCGAATTATTTTTAGTAAATAAAATTTACATATTAAGAAACTACAGTTAAAATTTTAAAAAGTACTCGTATGATTAAGAAAATTAGCGGAAGCTCAGGGGTAAGGGAAGTCATTATTTGGGCAAGACAGAATGGATGTAATAACGTGGTGGTTGAAACAGATGCTTCTCTAATTATTTTTGGTATACATGGAGAGAAGTATGAATCTCAAGTGGGAATAATTCTTGAAGACGTTAAACTTTTATTTGAAGAGGAAACAAGCTTTTCAGTTCAATGGTGTAGAAGATCAGCAAATCAAGCAGCTCATATGCTTGCAAAAGTGGCTATTTCTATGACTGATTGTGTCGTTAATTTTGAATCCATACCTGATAATATTGTAAGCCAATTGGCAAACGATCTTTTAATATAAGCTTTGGCATTTACACAAAAAAAAATTGATAAAAATTTGTTATGTATAGTAAAAGATTAAGAGAAGCTTAAATTGACCGAGTGAATAGTGAATGAGAACTTTATTTCGGGATGGTGTAATATAAAACTATAAATTTAAGTACTTTTTATTAGTAGAGTCGTAGAGTTGTGGGTACATATATGCTTTTTATTAGTACTCCCTTAGTCCTTTAAAACTTTGTCAATTTTTTTTGGTGTCTCATTAATTTTGTAACTTTCCTTTTTAAATAAAGAATCTATAATTTCAATTAATTCACTTTTCTCTGCACAAATTTAACAATATGATTTTTATTTTATTAATTAATGCTCATGATGTCATTAAACTTGACAAAGCTTTGAGGAGGATAGAGTACATGACCACCATCATCCAATAATTAGGTTAATCAAACACGTGTGAAATTCATGTATTTCCTTTCACTTAAATACTAGGGAGTAGTACTTTATTCAAAAAAAATAGGGAGTACTACAACGTATTCCGTACGGAGTAATAATTCTACGAAGTATTTTACGGAGTATTGCCATATTTAAAATAAGTAATCTCATTTACTCGCAAAAAAAAAAACAGAGATAGCCTGGTCACGTCTTGTCTTGTCGTAGTAAATTACTGGCAGCCTTCTCTGAAAAAACACGTGAAAAAACACGTGAAAAAACAATGGAAAACTTTATCAGCCTTCTCTACTCGTGAGTCGTGAGGTTTTGATACGGAAAACGCGCCCCTATAACCAAAAATTTTGAGCCCACATGACCAGCTTAGACCATTTGTAGTGGTGAGGTATTAAGAGTCCAAAATGTTAAATGTAGAATTTTTGGACTCCTAATTGTGTGTAGTGATAGTTTAAAAGAGTATTAAAAATGGAAAAGTGGATGAAAGGTATAAAATATAGAGAGTTGGGTAAGAGGGGAGTGGGAAAAAGAAAAAGAAAGAAAAAGGAGAGAAAAGAGAATGAAGGTTGCTTTTATGGTGCAGATGATGTCAATGCTGATGTCATCCCTGCATCATAATATCCCAAAAAATTTAAACTTGTATAACTTTTTTATTTTTTATCCAAATTTTTCAAAAATTATATGAAAATTCATAAATTTTTATGATCTTTCATATAACACCAATATGTAATATATAAAAATGATTTTTTTTTTAAAGTTTTAACTGTTGAAGTTTTCTTGAGCCCCGAAAAAACATGAAACACAAATCTTTAATTAATGAAGCCTTCACAAATAATTGAATATTTCATAATCGAACTTTACTTGAATTAAGTTCATATTTTGTTAACCGAAAAACGTAAAAAAAATTAATGAAATTTATTTATTTTTATATCGAAATATGTCTTTTTTATTTTATAATTAATCAGAGAAAAAATTAAAGCGAAAACATTACTTATAATAATTTAATTAATGTTTTACTAAATTGACATGTAAAAAAATGTGCAGAGTGTATTTTATTGACGGTGCTGGAATGCAGAGAAATATGAGTCAAAACACTGTTTTCATATAGATGGAGTCCATTTTTGACATTTAGACTCCCTCACCACTCCAAATGGTCTTGTGGAGTCATATGGGGTATTGTGGCACCACAATCACCATTCATTTATTTTGTGGGGTCCTCCACTAAATAAATGAATGGAGATGATGATGCCACAATACCTCATATGACTCCATAAATTTACTCCCCCTATAACCAATGGCAGTTTCAAATGTATATGAGATTATGCTATAATGTGCACGGTGCACACGTGCCATGAGTGATGGCCATATTAGCAAATACATTTTCTATCTCCTTATTTGAATGATTTTATACAATTTAGGTAAGTTTTTCCCTACAATGTCAATAACAATGTTAACATCTAGACGGTCTACTTGATATTGTGGAGGAAAGCTTACCAGAACTATATAAAACCATTCAAATAAGAAGAGAAAGAAATTATTTACTACGAGTAATATTTATGTGGTTATCTCTCATGCCACTGCTCGACCAACACTCCAAAGCATCGAGTATGTCAATTATAGGCTCTACAGTTTATAGAGGAATGTTCATGTCAGGCCGGCCTGACGGGCTGACCCGTCCGGCCGAGCCCGTTTGGGCACCTTCCCGTTGGAATTTTTTGATGAAATTTTTTGAGCATGTTCCTCATCAAGTCTAGTTTGTCCATACCAAATTTCAGCTCAAAATTTGATCGGGAAGGTTGTCAAATGATTTTTGCAAGTTAACTGGTCCGGAATATGTATTTTCCGGACCAGTTAACTTGCAAAAATCATTTGACGACCTTCTCGATTGCATTTTGAGCTGAAATTTGGTATGGACAAACTAGACTTGATGAGGAACATGCTCAAAAAATTTCATCAAAAAATTCCACCGGGAAGGTGCCCAAACGGGCTCGGCCGGACGGGGCAGCCCGTCAGGCCGGCCTGATGAGAAGAGCTCTCACGGTTTATAATATGTCAGTTATAATATCTTTATTCAATATCTGTAATTAATGTTTATCATTAATAATAAAAATAATACTCCCTCTGTCCCAATATAAAAGGCGCACTTTTCTTTTCGGTCCGTCCCAATATAAAAGGCACATTTCCCTTTTGGCAAACAAAACAGTGTCAAACAGTGCCAAACAGTGCCAAATAGTGTCCAAACAGTGTCCAAACAGTGCCAAACAGTGTCTAAACAGTGCCAAACAGTGTTCACCCTTAAAAAGTCCCCAAACGCAAATGTGCCTTTTATATTGGGACGGAGGGAGTAATTATTAATATAAAATTGTCGGTTCGGTTCGGTCCAAAACGATTTGTTGTATACAAAAACCGAATCCAAACCGATTTTTTTCAGGCCCCAATTTGGTCCGGTTCGGTTATTTTCAGTTCGGTTTTCGATTTTTCGGTTTGAAATGCCAGCCCTACCTGTTTCATATGAACAGTAGTTGCTTCTTGCGGAGTATTTAAAAGGTGCGCAGAGTACGGAAAAAGTACTTGTGGTTGAGCCTCTTTTCACATAAGGTCATGTGTTTCATTTTTATCAAAATGGTACATGTGTTTGAATTCTGTTATCAAAAGAGAGTCACGTCGTTAAACCGTTTGAGAAAGACGGTTAAAAGTAAGTCCGATTTCTCAAAAATGCCCGAAAAATTAAAAGGAAAGTACCGGAAAACGCGCTTCAATAAGATGACCGCTAGGCCACCTTTTTTTTTTCCAGCCACCCTTGTCACCCGAACGTTGACAGGAAAAGTGATATTAGCGAAATCATTTGTAAAAAATAATTCAAACAGATATGAAAAATTCAAAGGCGAAGGTGGTTCGGAGGTCATCTCGACGAGGCGCACCTTTCGGTATTTTTCTTTTAATTTTTGGGGACTTTTGAAAATCGGAGTTATTTTTAATCGTCTTTCACGGATTTTTTTAACAGCGCGACCCTCTTGCGACATCGGAATTCAAATACATGAACCACCTTGATATATAATGAAACACATGACTCTATCTGAAAACGGGCTCAATCACAAGTACATTTTCCGTACTTTTCGAGCTCTGTTGAGAACTATCCGTGAAATGATATGCGGAGTATGTATTTTTCTACAAGAACAAAAAAAAAAGCGAACTATAAATCCATGTTCTACACATGACTCTCTGAAAACGGGCTCAATATGTTGGTGAGACAATTGTTTGTAGAGGCCATATTTTGTTCTACTTCCCGTTCTAGGCTAGGTTTTTATCATGTAAGATTGTAAAACCGATGATTGGACTAAATAGGACCATCAAATATTATTGGCTAAAGGGTCAAATAGGCCGTTGAACTGACTTAAAATGTTCAATTACTCCCTTATATTGGAGGTTCTGCCCGGCCGTCGCCAATTGGGGCAGTTTCCGGTGGAATTTTTTGATGAATTGTTTTTAGCATGTTCTTCATTAAGTCTAGTTTACTCATACCAAATTTCAGCTAAATATTCAACCAGGAAGGCAGTCAAATGATTTTCCGAAATGTACTGCGCTGTTTAACTTCGCAGTTACCTTCCATAGAGCCACCACTGCCGGCAGCCTCCAGTACGAAGAAACCTACTTCCATAGAGCCACCGGGCGATACTCAGACGGTCGCGTGATCGTCGATTTCATCGCCGACCATCTTCGGCTCCCATTCGTTGAGCCTTACTTGAGCGAAAACGCAACGTTCGCTCACGGCGTCAATTTCGTCGATCGAGCGTTCAAGGAGCTTCGAGAAATCACTCGTGATTTTCGGGGAATTCGGCGGGAATGACTACGCCAAATTCTTACGTGAAGGAAAGTCGTCCCTCGAGGTGGTTAAAACTTACGTGTCGTACATCGTTGATGCGACTATTCAAGGAATCAATCTGATGGTCCCGGATAGAGGTAAAAGTCTAGAGGGGGGGTGAATAGACTTTTAAAGCTTTTTAAACTTTGAAACACTTTTCCCTCTAGATAAGTTGATCTATAATCTTTTGGGAGATTAATAGATGCACAGCGGAAGTCTTTAACCTCTTTATACTAGGTGTGAGATAACTTTCTAGTTTAGATGATGTTTAGACTGGTTATGAGAGGAAGTAGGCTTGGCAGTTGACTGATGAGCAGGTAACTGCTTAGTCCGCTGCTGCACAGGCAGTTTGCTGACTGGCAGGCAACTGCTGAGTTGGCAGTTGGCTGGAGGGCAGGGGACTGCTGAGGCAACTGCTGAGAAACATGATGACTCTTGGATAGACTTTTTGGTCTTGCTTGATATGGAGTTCGGAAAGACACGTTTGGATGGGCAGTGGGCTCAGCAGGAGGGTGAAGACCAGGGTACTGCTGAGGCACCTTCTGAGTTTAAGACAACTTCTAGTGGAAAACACTCTCAAGGAGAGTGAGTTATTAAGCAGTAGGCTAAGCAGTAGAGTCGATGAAGACTACTGCTTAGGATGTTGCTGGCAAACTACAACCTTTAGTGAGATGTGTTTGGTGTGTGTTCTGTATGTATGAAAGTAAATCAACACACCATATATCCTGGTTCAGAGGTGGTGTAATCCTCCTACATCCAGTCCCATTCTATTTCAAATGGATTTCCACTAAAGTATTCAGCCCAATACAATTAGTGCCAATCTAGCCTTGACAACTCTGGCCTAGATTGAAGGCGTTTCACGAGGAGTATAACACCACTCCAAGTTACTGAAACCTTAAGACTTTTCTCAATTGATCCAGTGGGGATCAAAAGGTACTCTATCTATCTAACCACACTATAGGATCCGAACAACTGTTCTCCTAAGTGTTTACAACAACATGAATTGATTCACGAAGTTTCTGACCGCCAACTAAAATCTAAGCTCTATAAATATTACAATGAATGATCTAGTCTAAGAGCTTAGTGAAGCATGAGTCAAAGCAGAGTGTTCAAGCACTTTTTCTTTTGCTGGATATGCGTAGTGTAATGACTGAACCACTTGCTTTGAACTCAATGACTTACTTTTGATCTCATGCTTCTGCCTATTTTTATAGGCATCTCCAGTAGATTAATCTCCTCCGTTGGTTAAGAGGATTTAATCCTAGACGTCCAAAGTATTGTACTTGCGTCTTCTTGTGTTGGAGCAGGATAAGGAGATTTCCTTTTATCCTCACTGATCAGCTTCCTCCGAGAGATCACTTCTATCTCTTATCATCTTCAGGGACCCATGTACAAACCTTGCATTAAATTCTTTTTAGCCTTATGCCTTTGTTATGCATCTTATCCCTGCGTGTTACTATGCATCAAGTAAATTATGTACTGGAAGAATCTTTTGTATATCCTTAAGGTAAAAAAGTTACCCTAGTGAATTTTTTTAATTCTCCAGTAGAAATTTATTTGATGCATTCGTTCAACACTTTCCACTCTTTTGTTTATTTGTGTATCAAATAAAGTTATACTGGTGGGATTTGAATATCCTTTTTAAGGTAACGAAAATTACCTTATTGCATTTTAAGTTTCCAGTATACTTTATTTGATACATTTTATTAGTCATGATTATTAGGTGGTGGAGGTGTTTATTTATTGGTATAGTGGCATCATCAAAATCTATCAACGTTGGGTACTAACACAATCGGACCGTCGAGCTCGGGGCGAAGCGGATCCTCATCCTCAGCCCATTCCCGACCAGGTGCTTAGCGTCTTGGTTGGCTGTTGGCACCACCGATGTGGCCGCGGCCTACGACGAATTCGGTTGCCTGAAATCATTCAACGACCTCAGTCCCACACACATCCGCATCCTTAAAGGTGCCCTTTCTTCTCTCCGTCGAGAACTAGCCGGGAAGGGCGTGGTGATCGCTTACGCGGATTGTGAAGGCGCGTTCTGGGAAATTCTCCGAAACCCTTCATTACATAGATTTGATAAGGAGTGGCTTCTGAAAGCTTGTTGTGGAGCCGGGATCAGGATCATCTGCCATAAGGCAGAGTGCCTTGTGGCATCTGGCAGTAGTGAGGCGACGAGGACGATCTCGAGATCGGCGAAGGGGTGGAGCCCAACATCTTCAGCCTTCCAATTCCCGATGGAACGGCCCGTAAAAACGGCTCCGGATCCGTGGAGCAGGAGGGACTGAGTATCATGTCGACCAAGCAAAACATTGCGGACCCTGGGCGGCACTGACATATGCCTTAACCTTGGCCACGCCCTGCAATGGGACGGCGTCCATCTCACCGATGCAGCTCATCGTCGCATTGTTCATCTCCTCTTAACTCATCCAGCGGTTAATTACTTCCTCCACACTCTCCAGGATTATTCTCCAATTTAAGCCCATAGAAACAGCGTAGTATTATTCTAAAAACTGGTCTTCTTTCAGCTTTTTCTTAGTTTTCGAATATGCAAAAAGATTTTCAATTCATCATGGGTGTTTCTTATTTAGTCATGTTTATAGATTTTGTATTTTGGGAGGCTCAATGGGTATTTACATTCCATCATCTTTGATCGAGTGTTGTTATTTTTGCTAAGAAGTTGGTGCTGGTTTATTTATTAATAATTAATCATGGACCTAATTTTCTTCTCCAACAATATTGAATTGAGGCAGTTCACCCTCCTCCTCAAGCATTGTCGTCGCGCGAATGAGAATATAACAATCCTTGAGGTAAGCAAAATTTACAGGGAAAATGGAAACTAATAATCCAACCTTTTAGCGGTCTTCTTTCAATAATCCCACCTTTTGATTATTCATGAATAATCCAACCTTTGCACCCCATCTTCATTTGTTGATCCCTGATCGGTTAATGACTTGCTATTCCAAGTTATTTTCTTATCTTTGCAAAATATTATCTTTGTGAAAGATGAGATTTATGGTATAATGATTTGCAAAGATAAGAAAATAGTTTGGAATAGCAGGTCATCAACCGGTCAGGGACCAGTGAATGAAGATGAGGTGCAAAGGTTGGATTATTCATGAATAATCAAAAAGTGGGATTATTGAAAGAAGACCGCTAAAAGGTTGGATTATTAGTTTCCATTTTCCCAATTTTATAAACACTTGCTATACATATATAGTACTAACAATCCTTGAGGTAAGTAAAATTTATAAACACTTGCTATACATATATAGTACTCCGTAATTGGCTATGTAAACAGATAATTGCTACACGAAGTGTCCGTGACACCGTGTATACAATAATTAGAATAGACCCAGGGCCGGTCCTAAGGGGTGCAACAGGGCCGACCGCCATAGGCCCAAGAAAATAGGAAGAAAAAATAGGCTCAAAAATATTTCTTTATATGTAGTGTGAGTAGACTTCTTTTTTTAATTTTTAAACTCAATTAATTAGGCTCAAGGTTTAATTTTTAAAATCAATGTAAAGAGGCACGTCTCTCTTAATTCTCTTCACATCTCTAGGCTTTTTAATCATTTTAATTACAAAATTACTAAGTTGTGTTAAGACTCCCAATTCCAAAACTCTCAATTTGTAAAATCCATTCAAATTGATTTGTTGTTTTCAAATTCCAAAATCAACAAGGGTAACGAACACTCCAAAGCGGTGAGTGCCTCAATAGTTTGTTAAGAAGTCAACCAATCGAGGAGCCCAATTCAAACAGCGGTTGGTGACCAAAAAAACTTTTTCTTCCAAGGCTTTAAACAATCCAATGTCGATTGATAAATTGTTCTCGATAAAATGGGTGAATCGGGTTGGTATACAGAGAGACGAGAAGATTAGAAAAGACACGCTTAAGTCAAAGGCCGGGTCAATGGAAAAAATTGTTTTTGTTAAGAAATGAAATCTTGAAATTCCGTGAGAAACGTTTCTAAGTAATGTTTTTCAAAGTTGAAGATTCTGATGAATTATTTGCGATTGACTATGTGTCAAGAAAGGCTTAATGGGTTAGCACTTATGATACAATTATTGATGATTTTGCTTCACAATGTTCTACAAGAAAGATTTTTAAGTAATATTTTTCTTTTTATGTAATACTTGTGTTGTTATTTTTCACCAAATATGTAATTTAAATAATAATAAAATGAGTTTTGTTTTTTATTTTATGACCTTTATTAGATAATTTTATTATAATTGTATTTTAAACAAGTATAATTTTATTGTTTTTCTTAAATATAAGTCCAAAATATTATCTCGCCCATAGGCCTGAAAAAAAGACAGGACCAGCCCTGATTATTAGAAGATGTACACATTGTCTCTCAAAAATTTTGTATACGTTGTACGTGAAAAAAAGACCTTCTCTTCTAGTGAAGTCAGGTACCTACTTCATATTTGTGGATAAAATTTCTCAAGTCATTAATGAAACAAAAACCTGTCCAACGTGCACACTGGAAAACATAATTGTAATTATGTTTCTTCCCATTTGCTAGTAAGCCCCCGAGTAGTTTGTTTGCTACACCTAAATTGAACGAATCTGATGAAATTAATCAAATTATGACTCAAGTGATTGAATTAGTTGAATTATTG
Source organism: Cuscuta epithymum (assembly GCA_945859915.1). Classification (NCBI taxonomy): domain Eukaryota; kingdom Viridiplantae; phylum Streptophyta; class Magnoliopsida; order Solanales; family Convolvulaceae; genus Cuscuta; species Cuscuta epithymum. The sequence continues at coordinate 397,369 of CAMAPF010000997.1, forward strand.
AAAGATTATATTCATATGTATTTTATTAATAACATAAAGAAATATTATATGAAAAATAATTAAGAGGCCGTTTGGAACCACTGTTTTTCGGCTTATCAGGCTTATCAGCCAACTTTTTCACCAAACACGTAATCTTTGCTTTCTGTGCTGAATTGTGTAATAAGCAGAAAAGTAAGGTCGGAGTTACTTTTCTGACTGTTTTGGCTGAAGTTACAGTAGGTCATCAATTTAGCTATTTTTACATATAATTTTTTCTTTATTTTATTAATAAAATATATTTTAAAAATATTTTTTTCTTAAATCAGCAGAATTAGCCAATGCAGCCACTTCAGCCAGAACTTCATAAATTTCAGCAGAATCAGCCAAATCAGCTGATTTTCGTGCTACCAAACGGGCTCTAAATAATGTGATCATCTACACCAATTTTAATCCGAAAAGTAACTTCAATTTTACTTATTTTGCGGTTATGAAATACTCCCTCCATCTCGCTAAAAAGTCTCATTTTGACTTACACACATATTAAGGAAATAAACTTACCAGGGGGTAAATTTTACTGTGTTTTGACACTATTTTGCATTGTTTGACACTATTTTGACGTAGATAACTCTCAAAAAGGAAAGAGGAACTTCTTTTTGGGACTACTAAAAAGGAAAGCAGAAACTTCTTAGCGGGACGGAAACATTATTACAATTCCAGCTTCCGGTTTGGTTCCGGTTAAAAACCAGATTGTTCCGGTTTGAACCAGATTAAACCGAAGTTGCTATATTTTTAAATATGCATGTTATTTAATAGTAATCACATAAAATAGTTATTGAATAATGTTACAGAGTAATAATTTGAATAATAATGATCTTAGTACGTACTTTTAGTATATATTGTCTTAATTTTTTTATTAATCAACTAGTGTTCTACCCGTGCGATGCACGGGACATGCATATTAATAAACAAATGTATGATTGAAATCTGTGTAAAAGATAGAAAGGCTACTTCAAATAAAAATATATTGTTTTACATAAAAAACGATAAACTTTCTTGAGACAACTAAAAATGAATTTGACCAAATTTTGTGAACAGAGGAAGTATGAGTGTGTTTAAACTAATTATTTGTATTGGAAGTAGGTATAAAGATATGCTTATTTTGAATGACTATTGGGTGAAAAGATCTAAGGGTCAAGTGTCTTAGATGAGTTAATGTGAAAAAATACTCCTTATTATGTATAAGTATAGTACATTAAATGATAAAATAACGTGTGATGGTTTTAAATTTTAATCAGTGGCGTAAAGCAATATATTGACTTGATCGGCACAACGAAAATTTTAAAATTCACACAACTCTTTTACACTAATAATTTAATCAAATTAAACAATGGATGAGTAAGAACCTAAATTAGCACTCCTAATTATGCCGGCACGCCCGATACAATTATTGTAATGGCCAAACTTAAAGAAAAGCATCCACAAAATACTTCTATACAATAGTAAAAAAAATTATTTTCGGCATGTCAGGAACATTAAGTGCGTACCTGTAAATTTATGAAGATACATCTATCTCAAACTATCATTGATATCTTTTTTTGGAGGGTACTTCTATTATTGCTCATAGACAACCAAAGCTTCAAACCCCACATATACTCGAATTACTCATCTCATTGATATACCGATGAAATAGCACATGAATTTGAATAGTTCTTTAATTAAATTTCTGCTTTTTATAAAGATAGAAACTACCACCAAAACATATTCATTCTATTACAATCGAGAGAAGCAGACATCCAACACAAATGACACTGTTTTACCTGTCATTTCAAAATAAATAAAAGAAGTTGGGAGAATGCTTCTGGTGCGCACACATGAGTAGAGAATATCCTGCTACCAATTTGAATTTGAATCAGATAATGAAAGTAACTAATGGCAGTAGTGCGGTGAACAAATAATCATTTTGTAGGAGTTAAAGTGCCGGTTTGGAAACAACGTGATGGTCAAATAATGTCCAACAGTCACCGGTTAATGAGGACGTGAGTTGCATCGGTCACAACGGTTATAACATTGAGGCGGGATAGTTATTGTCTTGGTTTCCCTTTTTATATTAGTATAGATTTGCTCTTATTTTCTTGATAATAGAATTAACTACTACATCATTTAAATTCCTCTAATCAAAAGTTCTCTAAAACTAATAAAAATAAATAAGTGAATAATAATAGTAAGGTATTGTTTTTAATAAATACTCCATTTTTTGTTAAATAAATTAATTGTATTTTTTAGTCAATTAAAGTAATAATTTAGAAACCGGTTTTTCCGGTCCGATTCCGGTTTTAATTTGATTTAACCGGAATATATCCGGTTTGATTTTTGGATTCTATTTTTCGGTAAATCCGATTCCGGTTCCAGTTCGGTCCAGTCGTGTCCAATTTTGAACTCGTGCACACATCTAAGTAGCATTATGTTTATGTAACCATGAATTACTAGTATTATCACCCGTGTGTTGCACGAAATGTAATATATAACTATTACTCTCTGCGTCCCATAGAGAAGTTCTTGTTTCAGTTTACGATGTTTGACTGACGATAAATTAAAACAACTCGATCCTTGTTCAGACTCAAATTATTTTTAGTAAATAAAATTTGCATATTCAGAAACTACAATAAAAAATTTTCAAAGTCTGATCAAGAAAATTTAAATTTGATAAAAAATTGATTTATATAGTAAAAGATTAAGAGTGATTTAAATTGATCAAGTGAATAGTGAATGAGAACTTCATTTCGGAATGGAGTATACTCAGAAGCTTTAACTAAGAGGGCGTTTGGTAGGATGTAAAATAATTACTTTGCATTCGAGTAAATTTATGGAGCCATATGTGACTCTCTTATGGAGTCACATAAGCTATTATATTGTGGCATCACCACCACCATACATTATTTTAGTGGAGATCCTCAATAAAATAATGTGTGGTTGTGGTGATGCCACAATAGCCTTTGTGACTCCATAAGAGAGTCACATGTGGCTCTATAAATTTTTTGCTTTGCATTCGAAGTGTAAGGACGTAAAATGTTTACACTGTTTGGTTAGATTATTTAATGTAAACTATAGGGCACTTTTCAAAAAACATTTCGCACGTACTGTACTATGTAAAGTATTTTACATGGGGGGTGGTAAAATATTTTGCATGCTTTTATGAAGCACTGCAATGACTTTGCGTGCGATTTAAAAATAAATTACATATCCAGTCAAACAGTGTTATCTATTTTACATGCAAAATAATTATTTCCCTAGAGTTTGGCTATGCTTGGCATTACAAGCTGGACCTGGAGGCTAATGTCTGAAATGCATGCTATTGTCTGAACTAGAACTATTGTCTGGAACTTAAGTTTGAATTGCTGAACCTGAAATGCTAACTGAATGAAATAAATCCGTTTGGTAAAAAGAGTTGAAAGAATTACTGAATAATATGAAATTACATTAAAAACATAGAATAAATTCAGATTTCTGATCGATGGTCCTCCTTCACTAGTCTCTCCCGGATCAGGTTTCTTGCCCGAATTAGTGGAGAAGAGTTTTTTCTCGGAATAATGCTAAATAAATAAATAAATCCCAAAATACTGTTGGGTCAAAAGTAATTCCGGAAATACTGCTGGATTAACCGTGGTTAAGGAGAGCCGCCACTTGAAGTGACGGCTTTTGTCTTACAGTACAAGAGCCACCACTTGAAGTGGCGGCTTTTCTAAAACAATAGCAGCTCAGGTAACGAGTGTAATGCTAAACCCAAGCCAAAGACAACCATAAATGATATTGGGTCCCACCACAAATAAATATCACCTGTTTTCTTTGAAGTGATATAACCTTTTTATTTGTACTCTGATTGTAACAAAAAATATACCATCATTCATAACTTTTTATTATCTTTCATATGACACCAATATTGAATATATAAAATCAAAAAATCATTTAACACTTTAAATATTGCTGCGTATCTGTTTTTAAAGTGCTATATATATTTTTTATTTGTATTCTGAATATTATAAGAATACTCCCTCCATCCCAATATAAAAGACACATTTGCTTTTCCACACATTTTTAGGAGGAAACACCGTTTGGCACTGTTTAGACACTGTTTAGCACTGTTTGGACACTGTTTGACACTGTTTTGCATTGTTTTGTTTGACAAAAACGGAAATGTGCTTTTTATATTGGGATGGCCCAAAAAGGAAAATGTGCCTTTTATATTGGCACGGAAGGAGTATATCAAATTTTATTATTATTATTATTATTATTATTATTATTATTATTATTATTATTATTATTATTATTATTATTATTATTATTATTATTATTATTATTATTATTATTATTATTATTATTATTATTATTATTATTATTATTATTATTATTATTATTATTATTATTATTATTATTATTATTATTATTATTATTATTATTATTATTATTATTATATCATCATCATCATCATCATCATCATCATCATCATCATTATCATTATCATTATCTTTTATAGGGAAGTAATGTTTCATATAGAAAAATAAAAAGAAAAATATATTAATTTGTGTAGTTTATACTACTATAATTTTCTATATTTGTTGCTCCTCATTTGCTACGGGCCTATGAAAACCCGCAGCAATTAATTGATTTTTACATGTATTTGCTGCGGTCGTAAACGAACTGCAGCAAATACCTAACTTTTTTGGGACTTATTGCTGTGTTTTATGAGGAACTGCAGCAATTACTTAAAAGAATTGCATTTTTTGCTGCGTGCAAGCAACAACCGAAGCAATTCCTGTTTAAAATATGGGCCGCGGTCATCCAATAATGATATGTAAAATTAACGCATCAATAATAAATGCCAAACTCGATAGGGCATGTTTGGCACAACTAGCTGAAAAGATACTTTTGTGAGCTTTTTAATAGCTGTTAACTTTTAGTGACTGAAAAAGATCTTAAAAAGAAAAGGTGGCAGCTGTTTGATAAAAAGATGACTGTTTGATTTAGTAGCCTCACCCTAAGCCAATCTGCCGCCCCCTCTCAATCTGCTGCTACCCCTCTGAGAACTTCGCCGCTCCCCTAAGAGAAAGAAGCTGCCCTAGTCGTCCGTCGCCGTCTCTCTCCAGTCTAGGAAACAACCAGCCTAGGAGAAAGTCGTCGTCTCTCCCAGTCTAGAAAACACGCCGTCGTCGCCATCTCTCCCAGTCTAGAAATTAAGCCGCCGCCCTCTACAAAAAAACCACTGGCCACCACCCAAGTTGAGTTGCCTCTGCACTACTAGAGGTTTATTTCTAAATATGTTATCATTTCAATTGCTTTGTTTTAATTATTTCTCATTTTATGACAGTCTAATTTTTCATGAATTTATAAATTAATATTGATGTTGATGTTTACTGAAGTTTCGATTTTGCAAAATTAGCTCTACTTCCACTTATTCCTTAATTATTGATGTTGATGTTGATGTTTACTGAATTTATTACTTCGTATTTTTATGTTTAACCTCATTTGGATTGAAAAAATATCTTTTTTGTTCACCTGGGTGAGTTATTTTTGGTTGTGCCCGTTGAAACTTGAAATCTGATTTTTAACGGGTATAATTGATTGCTCTGTTGTCTGATTTCAATGTGATTGTTGGTTCTGTCTAGTAAATAGTGATGAACAAGAAATGAAAATAATTAATTGTTGGTATGTATTCTTAAATTTGAACTTAGAAAAAAAGAAAGAAGTGATAGTTTTTTGTCTCATTTCGTGCTTGAACCTTATGTAGTTATATGTATGCACATTACAATGATGAAAATTAAAGAGAATTAGAATTAAGTGATCAGATTTTCCCCAAATCTTAAACTTCCACTTGTTAAAATATTGCATTGTAGTATACAAATAGAACCTATAGGAAAGATCAAAAGGCTGTGGAGCGTTAACAGATTCAAAAAGTCGTGCAACTAAGCTGTACAGTTTCAAGGATGTTCCTAATTGAGAATGAAACAAGCAAAACTGGAGGAAGATCTAGGTGATAGGATTGTAGAGAGTCATAAGTAACATTCCAAGGCTAACTTTACCAATCTGGAAGGTTTTCTAAACATCATGACCTCAGATTCAGAAGCAGATTCTATTCTAGATTTTCAAGAACAAGCAATTCAACTTGTATGATTGGTTTTCAGAGCATATTCTAGTTTGTAATTATCCTAGGAAACTAGGACATATCAAGCATGAAAAATGACACAATGCATTTGTGCGATTAATGACACTCTATACTTTGATTTAAATTCAAATTAAAAATGGTCTTACAAAATCCAATATGTTCCCCAGTTTACAAATATTTTGGATTAGGGATGGAAATTACATGTTATCTATTACAACCAAGAACAGAGTTTAGTTCAATTCGATATCTTTTGAATGAATTGTAAGACCATTTTAATTTGGGAGATTTATGACACACCACATAACACTTATTAACTATACTATTTTTAATGGAATTTGTTCTTCTACGATTGTTCAAATCCATGTAACTTTGATGAAGTGTTTCAAGTTAGGGATTTCAAGAAGGTAAAAACCATCATATAAGTTTTAGGGAAAATCGTCTAATGTTTTTTTTTTCTTCCTTTTTCTGTGTCAGCTTAACTGGTTCACTCTCTTTTGGTGGCATGAGTAGAGACACAAAAGTGGATAATGAAACTTTCGCTTCTCTGTCTAGTATATGTTGTGTGCATATGTGAGATCACTTAAGAGGTAACCTATTGAGTAATCTATGTTACTTCACGTATATATAAAAGGCCCTAGTATAGTAGTATCACAGGACCTCTTTAAAGCTAACTTTTTATTGACCAAAGTTTGGATTGTAATTCAATTATAACTTGGCAATTGTGATATAAAAAAAAAGCACCTCACAAATCTAAAATGCACTTATTCTGAAATTTCAGTCAAGTTAAAATGTTCCATTTGTTCTTTCTATGGTAATCAATGTACACTTTTGAGAATCCCAACAGATGCTGCAATAATTATTCTTTTTTATTTATTCGTACTCTTTTTAGAAGTCTTAACGGTTTGATGTATTTTATAAGTCAGGTTAAAATGTTCCACTTGTTTTTTCTATGATGTATTTTATGTATTATGTCACTTAAACGCTCCTATGCAGATAGTATGCTTTAAGGTTGAGTTTTCTAATTCACTGGAACATAAGAGAGCAGCAGTACTCAGGTTAGTTTTCAAGTCTACTTTTTTTATGTAGTTTGTACCAACTCGTTTTTAGGTGCTTATATAGCTTATAGTTTTTGTTTAATATCATAGGTTTATCAGAGCACCCAAAGGACGAGGATTTGGCAGAATGATTAAATATTTGAAGTTCGCGGTGCATTTGCCATATATATTATTGATAATTTATTGTAGATTATATACTTTAGATGGTGGATTTACTTCAAGCTGGTACTTGGTATTATGTATTGTATTCTTTTTGTACTAACCTAAGTGTTGTAGAACTGAATAATTTGGAAGTTACGTTTTCAGTTCGTATTTATGAACATAGAATTGGAAAAGAGAGTTACTTATTGTATAAACAAGATTCAATTTGTTGTAGATTCACACGTGGATAGCATTAGGAAACAAAAATAACAGCTCATTTACTAAAAAAACTACGTGTTGCTATTGAAATGGTATTTGCTGCGGTTTTAACCGCAGCAATTTGTAGTTGTAACTGCAGCAACAAGTTGTTCATAATTTTGGCAAACCTAATTGCGGCGGTTCATGACCGCAGCAAATCACTCATTCTGCTTTTTGCTGCTCATCCATTTGCTGCGGTTCAAAACCGCAACAAATAAACAAAAACAACCGCAACAAATAGCCAAAATTCTAGTAGTGTTAGGATCGTTTTTTACCATGCACAAAATTAATCAAGAGTATTGATAGATTACAACAAAATCAACAAACTCCATCACATTTATTTATATAGTTTTCGCACAAGAATTTATGTTGTTTTAATTTATTTCACATGACATCAATATTGATTATATAAAAATCTGGAGCGCATAGTAAAAAATGATCCTAAACTTCATAAATTCATATATTTTCTTTTTATTTTTCTATATGAAACATTGCTTCCATATAAAAGATAATAAAAAAATTAAATTTTGATATATTTTTTCATCTTTTGTAATAATCGGAATACAAATAAAAAATATGTGGCACTTTAAAATCAGATACGCACTAATATTTAAAATGTTAAATGATTTTTTGATTTTATATATTCAATATTAGTGTCATATGAAAGATAATAAAAAATTATGAACAGTGATATATTTTTTGTTACAATCAGAGTACAAATAAAAAAGTCATATCACTTCAAAGAAAACAGGAGATATTTATTTGTGGTGGGACCCAATATCATTTATGGTTGTCTTCTATGTTGCACGGATACGGATACGCGGATACGCGGATACGCGGATACGGGTACGGCGATACGGCACTTTCAAAAATTATAGGATACGAGTACGGGGGTATATTTATAAATAATAAAAATATAGGGTATAATTTGCAAATATATATAATTCAGGGGTTCATAAATAAAATAATAATAATAGTACAAAAAATTAACTATTATAATAAAGTTTCAAAGATTAGTCTAAAAAACTAAAGTATTGATATTTTGATTTAAATTCAAATTTTTTTTTTTGTTCTCTATTTGCATTTACATCCAAGTCTTGTTTCAATTAAATATCATCAAGCAATGAAATGTCAAATTATAGTATTCCATTATTTTTCATACTCCCGAAACCATCTTTATCAATGTTCCACATGTTGTGGTCGCTTGGTTGGCTACTAAATTTTCGTCATGTCGTGTATAAAATGAGGGGTTATAGGTTCAGATACGCGTATCGGTTCACGGATACGGGTATCGGAAGTATCGGTATTTTTAAAATTAAGCCCGATACTTTTATTAAATTACGGATACGGACCCAATACGTACAGGACGGGTATCGGTGAGTATCGGATACGGATACGTATCGGATACGCGGATACGGCATCGAAGTGAAGTATCGGTGCAACATAGGTTGTCTTTGGCTTGGCTTTAGCATTACACTCCTGCGGGAGTTGCTATTGTTTTAGAAAAGCCACCACTTCAATTAAGTGGCGGCTCTTGTACTGTAAGACAAAAGCCGCCACTTTAAGTGACGGCTCTCCTTAACCACGGTTAACCCAACAGTATTTTAGGAATTATTTATTTATTTATCATTATTCTTTGGAAAAAACTCGAATTAGTGAGTGAAACATCTCTCTTATTTTCCAATTCTCTGTAGTCGGCACGTTGCAAGCAAGAAACCTTATTACATACTGACTTGAACTCTTCTTTTAAGCATCTACCTCATACCCTCATACCCTGGTACAATGATTGGTTAGGACTCCCGGTGAAAAAAATCTGCACCGTATGAATGATTCGTATAGAGAATTAGAATAAATTCATAAAAGAATGAATAATAAGGAATCACAAAAAAGAATGAATTAGCACGATGGAGAAATCGAATGAAGAATTTGCAGTGAAGGGGTGATGATACTGTCGAGTGAAGAATCCGGAAGGATATTTTAGGAATGAGGGTGGATGATACGATGGGCTGAAGACAAACGCTTCATTCTTCAACGTTTCCGTTCAGCTCAATTTTTTCAACTTCAGCTCTGTCTAGCCCTTCATCCAAACATGTACTACCTCTGTCCCTAAATTTACTTCCATACTAAAGTGGCATGCTGATTAAAAAAGTGAGAATTGTGTGATGGAGAGTTGTACAGAGGACAAAGAAATGCTGTGAATCACAAATTCTTTGTTGAAAAGGGAAAGTAAAGTTCTTTTTTAGACAGACGAAAAGAGAAAGTTGGAAGTATTTTCAGGGACGAAAAGAATATACTTTTTAAATTATTGACTGAATTTTTGAAAATTTCAGCCTATTATGAGCATGCAAAGACTTAACGTGTAAATTTAAGGCGTACAAAGTATTATGTTAATCAAACACGTGTGAAATTGCATGTATTTCCTTTCATTTAAATATTACTCCGTACGGAGTAATAATTCTATTTGTATTCGAATTTACTTCCACAAATTATTTGTCAAAAAGGAAAGTGAAGTTCTTTTTTGGACGGATGAAAATGGAAGGTTGAAAGTATTTTCAGGGACGGAAGGAGTACTTCCACCCCTTTTAAAAGTTTTGATTTTTTTAAACTTATTTAAAAGTTTACTACTACCTCCGTCCCTGAATATACTTCCATAATAAAGTGGCGTGCGGATTAAGAAAGTGTGAATTGTGTGGTAGAGAGTTATGCAGATGAGAGAGAAATGCCGTGAACCGCAAATTCTTTGCCAAAAAGTGAAAGTGAAGTTCTTTTTGGGACAGACGAAAAGGGAAAGCTGGAAGTATTTTCTGGAACGGAGGGAGTACATCTTCCATTTTTAGTAACTGTTTTTTTAAATATTCAATTATTCTTATTTTTTCTACTTGTTATCTTCTATCTAGCTCTCATATTTTTTCTACACTATTCATCACATCTACTATTTCCCCCTTAAATATTGTGTCAAAAGCTAATGTATATTTTTTTAATTATTGACTGATTTTGAAAATTTCAACCCATTATGAGCTGAAATGGCATGCCAAATAGAACATGTTATATTTCACATGCAGAGACTTAGGAGGTGTTTACTTCACTGCTAAAGTCACAGTTAGGTTAGTAAGACAGGTGAAGTAAACACACACGCTGCTTAAAAAGCCGCTTACTAACCGAAAGAGGTGCTTAAAGTGCCGCTTATTAAGCATACCACCCCCCATGTATTAATTAAGCGGCACTTTAAGCTTTTTCAGTTTCCGAATTTACCCCTTGCCCTTACCCTATTGTTACCCCTGCCTCACCTACCTACCTGACCCCACCTCGACCCCAACCCCACCCTCACCCCACCTACCCTACCCCTACCACGACCCCACCCCTACCCTACCCCCCGACCCCACCCCTACCCTAACAAACCGACCCCCACCTTACCCCACCTACCCTACCCCTACCCCTACCCCACCCCTACCCCTACCTTACTTATCCGACCCCACCCTACACGTACGCCACCTACCCGACCCCACTTTACCCCTACCATACCCTGATCCAACCCTACCCCATTACCCGACCCCACCCTACCCTACCTAACCGACCCCCACCTACCCTTACCCCCACCTACCCGACCCCACCTTACCCCTACCCTGACCCAACCCTACACCATCCTACCCCTACCCGACCCCACCCTACCACTACCCTACCTACCTGACCCCACCCCTACCCTACCTACCCGACCACACACCTACCTACCCCGCCCCTTACCCACTTACCCAACCCCACACTACCCCTACCCTATCCGACCCCATCCTACTACCCTGACCCTACCCCCTACCCCGCCTCAACCCCCACCCTACCTACCCAAACCCACCCTACCACTACCTTACCTACCCAACCCCACCCCTACCTTACCTACCCGACCCACCCTCACCACTACCTGATCCCAGTCACCCCACAATACCCTTACCCCACCTACCCCACCCCACCCCGACCCCACCCCTTACCCCACCTTATACCTAGGGTGGTGGGGTCGGGGTGGGGCGGATGTGATAGAGGCGCTAGGCGCAGGGTAGGTGCGGTGGGGTAGGGGGTAGGGGTCGGGTAGGGTTGCGGCAGGTAGGTAGGGTAGGGGTAGGGTGGGATCAGGTAGGTAGGGTAGTGGTAATCGGGGTAAGGTAGGGTAGGGGTAGGGCGGGGTTGGGGTAAGGTAGGGTAAGGTGGGGTCAGGGTGGGGTCGATGTGGTAAGGGCCTATGGGGGTAGGGGTCGGGGGTAGGGTCGTAGTAGGGTGGGGACGGGTAGGGTGGGGTAAGTGTAGGGTTGGGTCGGGTAGGGTCGGGTAGGTAGGGTAGGGGTGGGGATTGGGGTCAAGGTAAGGTAGGGTGGGTAAGGGGTTAGGGAGTATGGGTACACATATTATATTATATACTTGTGTTCATGAATATTTGTGTATATATATATGTATAGGGTTATTTTGGACATTTTAATGTTAAGCGGTGTTTTAAACCGTTTGAAGTAAACACGGTCGTACAACATTATTTATTTTATACGCCGCTTATTAACACGGATCTTAATAAGCACCGTTTAATAACCGGTGAAGTAAACATGTCCTTAATGTGTAAATTTAGGGAGTATTATGTTAATCAAACACGTGTGAAATTGCATGTATTTCCTTTCATTTAAATATTACTCCGTACGGAGTAATAATTCTATTTGTATTCGAATTTATACTTGCAAAAAAAACAAAAACAGATAGCTTGGTTACGTCTTGTCTTGTCGTTGTAAACTCAAAAGAAAAATTAATGGAAACACATGCAAAGCCTTCCACACCCTCTACTCTTGAGGTTTTGCACTTTTGCTACCTACTTTCTTTTGTACCTACTTCATACTACTCCCGTCCAAAATAAAGTGTGGTGGAGAAGGTGAGAATTGTGTGGTGGAGAGTTGTGCAGAGGAGAGATAAATGTTGTGAATCATAAATTCTTTGCCAAAAAGGAAAAATGAAGTTCTTTTTGGACGGACGAAAAGGAAAAATTGGAAGTATTTTCAGGGACGAAGGGAGTACTTGCACCCCTTTTAAAAGTTTTGATTTTTTTAGACTTATTTGAAAGTTTACTACTACCTCCGTCCCTGAATTTACTTCCATAATAAAATGGCACGCGGATTAAGAAAGTGAGAATTGTGTGGTGGAGAGTTGTGCAGAGGAGAGAGAAATGTTGTGAACCATAAATTCTTTGCCAAAAAAGGGAAAGTGAAGGGAAAGTGAAGTTCTTTTTTGGACGGACAAAAAGGGAAAGTTGGAAGTATTTTCAGGGACGGAGGGAGTACATCTTCCATTTTTAGTACCTTTTTTTTTTAAATATTTAATTATTCTTATTTTTCTACTTGTTATCTTCTATCTCATTCTTTTCACTTGCTCTCATATTTTTTCTACACTATTCATCACCCTTACTATTTCCCCCTTAAATATTGTGTCAAAAGCTAATGTAGTGATCTTTTAAATTCAGAGGGAGTACTAGGTATATTCTTTTATAGAGTAAAGTTGAATCACCCCCCCACCCCCCAAAAAAAGAGAGGATAATCAATCCATGAAGGTCCCCAGAATCGACCGGATAATATAAGTCATTGATTGGAGTTGAAGCAAAACCTTTCCCTTGTGACACCCCATCCATGAAGGTCTCCGGAATCGACCGGATAATACAAGCCATTATTAGCTTCTAACAATAACTATTTATTTCCTTTTTTCAATCATTATTTAATTTATTAAGAGGTCATTTGGTAACACTGTTTTTCGGCTTATTAGGCTTATCAGTCAACTTTTTCACCAGACACATAACTTTTGTTTTCGCGCGCTGAATTGCGTAATAATAAGAAAAAGTAAGGTTGGAGTTACTTTTCTGGCCGTAGTGACTGAAGTTAGTGTAGGTGACCATTTAGCTCTTTTTACATATAATTTTGTCTTTGTGTTATTAATAAAATATATTTTAAAATATTTTTTTCTTAAATCAGCAGAATTATCCAATGCTGCCACTTCAACCAGCAAAACATCATAAATTTCAGCACAATCGGCCAAATCAATTGATTTTCGCGTTACCAAACTGGCTCTAAATGATGCAAATGCATAACAAATAAATCGTACCTTTAGACTATAATATTTAATTAATTCACAATGTGTACATAATGTATTCATTAGTTGGAGTCTAAATCAAACTGTGTGTAATTTATGGTTCAAAAAATAAATACTTGAGCAATATACTTTAATACACTATGTTAAAATATTATAAAAATATGTTATAAAAATTTCCTATATATATACCCCCTCAGCTTCGTTCCATTCTAAGAGCATCTCTAATGCTATAATGTGCACGGTGCACATGTGGCATGATTGATAGCCACATAAATATTAGCAAATAAATTATCTCTCTCCTTATTTGAATGATTTTATTCATTTTTGGTAAGTTTTTCTCTGCAATGTCAACAACAATGTCAACATCTAGACGGTCTCCTTGACATTGTGGAGAAAAACTTACCAATACTGTATAAAATCATTTAAATAAGGAGAGAAAGAATTTATTTACTAATATTTATGTGGTTATCTCTTATGCCACATGTGCATCGTGTACATTGTACCATTGGAGATGCTCTAAGATTCTCATTTTCCTTATTTTGTGTATCCCATATAAAGGTTCTCATTTTTATTTTAGGAAACAATTAATACTCTCAAATGATAATTGAATAATCAAATATAAAAAATAATAACATCACAATTATCATCATTGACTCCATTATATTATATACCCATCAAGATTTTTGCTCTGTCTGTTTCCATCTCCTCTTCCCCTTAGGTAGGACGCAATCTTCACCACACTGTTCTTCTAGTATCACGAGCATGATGGATGTATCGAATCCTGCGGTGTTTGTCAATGTTGAGATACTACGTATGGATGTGGGATGGAAGGTTCGAGCAGTGATTCAGTTTTCTTTGCAAGTTTGTGCTGTAATGAAGTTTACCACTATTATTACAAGTAAATAATGAAATAAAAGGTATACATTACAAACATTTTTCATCATAAATGGTACAACTTTTGTTCAACATGGAGTCGTGTTTAAACATGATTACATAGTTCAAAATGGTTATCTAGTTTTTTTTTACATGGATTCTACTTGTAAACTAAACATCACATTTATGCTATTAACAGAGCACTTAATTTTCATGGCTTCTCTCCGTTTCTCATTCAACACTCGGAAGTAAAGGTTTGATTGATTTTTATCTCTTGAGTCTTTGAGCATTTTAGATTTCCGTCTTCTGTATTGGTCAACTGAGCTTCCCAAATTCATTGCTTCTTCTGAGCTAGAACATTTTTGCTCATGACATCAATGCCTGCAAAGAATTCCTGAAAATTCAAACATCAGAGAAAACAGATACACACATACCCACATACTTGGTAAACTAACATATAAATTAAATTGTGTATAGCTTGAAAGCTTCCAATTAGAAAGCACAGATGGTGACAACTTCTAATATCAATATCACAAGATTTTTTTTTTTGTTTTTTTGGACACCGGTGGCAAACCATCCGAGGATGGGGTAAGGGTCGGGTAACATCTTACCAAATTATTATTAAAAATAAGATTACAAAGAGAAATTAATCAGGCCGAGCCTAATTAAAGTTTAGGGATAAGGGTAGCTAACTGCATCATATTTAAGGATGCCGACAAATTGATTACAATGCGTTTGGGATCGACTAATTCTAACTTTATTAAAAGCAATATATTCAGCCGCCCGATTAGCACCAGCATTAATAGATCTGAAAGCAAAACGATTGGAGTTGTATTGTCTTCTTATACGCGTGCAACTTTTCCAGTATGTCCAATGGTGCAGTATTTCTCCTCGAATAGCGGCACATACCTGCGAGTTATCCAGTTCAATGATAAAGTTAGTAGCTAGAAGTTGATCAAAAAAGGTCTGAAATAATTAATGGCATCATAAAGGGCGGCAGTCAGGTCCTTGGTGGGACCAAGATGACTAGCGTGCCCTTTGTAGTAACCATTGGAATCTCTAGCAATAAAATCCGATCTCACGATATTAGTGTGGAGAATTCTAGTAGCAATATTAACTTTAATGAATCCCAGATAAGGCTTAATCCAAGTGTGGATAGTATACCTATCCCTCGGAGAAGGAGAAGTGTGCAAGTGGATACTATAATGAAGGGGGGAATTGCTTTTTATGGGCCTAGCAACCGAGGCTAAGTAGAGTTCCTTATGAAT
Organism: Cuscuta epithymum; assembly: GCA_945859915.1. NCBI lineage: Eukaryota > Viridiplantae > Streptophyta > Magnoliopsida > Solanales > Convolvulaceae > Cuscuta > Cuscuta epithymum. The sequence goes on from CAMAPF010000997.1 coordinate 413,202, forward strand.
AAGATTAATGGCCTCAGCACTGTTAATGTTCTTGTTATCATAAAGAAAGGTATTCCGGACCTTCCAAAGTTGCCAAACAATGTAATTCGGGACAATATAGTTAAGGTCAGTGGCAGGTCCCTTGAGATCCAAATACCAACTCTTAAGGTAATTGTGGATACTACAATTCCTACTTTCCCGAAACTGAAACAGATCCTCAAAGTGCCTCCAAACTTTATCAGTGGTTGCACAGTGAAGGAAATAGTGATCCAGAGTATCCTGGTTATTACAAAAGGGACATTTGAAGGGGCCACGAATACCCAAAGAGTGGGGTTTGGTCTCAAAAGGTAAAAGATTATTGTGCAACTTCCAGAGAAAGAAAGAAATTTTAAGAGGAATTCTAGAGTTCCGAACAAACTTAGCTTCCTCCCAGTTATTCAGATTATTACGAGTAACATCATAGGCACTCTTAAACGTGAAACAACCATTAGCCTCGGGCTGCCAGATGACAGAATCATTAGTATCCGAAAAGCAAGGGGCACAGGAATTAATGACATCTGAGTAGTACCTAGGAATCTGATCAGCAATAATAGGAATCGATCTATTATTAACAAAAGCCTGCCTAATAGTGATATCAGGGGAGGGGGGGTCACAAGATATATATCAATGAATCAACAAAGACTACCCGCAATAAATTTCCACAGGTCGGCAAGTCCTAATAAAGAATGTGTAGAGAAAGTTGATAAACTGTATAGCTTTGAGATGTCAAGCCTCAACTTTCAACTTTTGCTTATTCAGCTTATAGCATGATAAATTTATTTTCAGAGAGGAAACATAGATTTCAAGTGCAAAATAAATTTAAGAAATTTAAACAAAGTTGTAAACTAGAAAACATTACTTATAGCAACTGAACAATATGGTCCTGCAGTTTTTTATATCCCAATAACCTAATAATTAAATAAGAGTAAACAATAGATATCTTATGTGGCAGCATATGTAACCCATTCTTCACGGACTTGTAAAATATCTTCTTCAGAATACTCTCCCGCTGCCCAAAACTTTAATGCAACAAAAAATTAACATTCCAATTAAATTACAACACCATAACACAATAATAATACTTCAATTCACATTCTTCTTCAACAAACTGACATCATTAATGATGTCTTTAATGTACTTCATCATGAAATATCCACATTCTGTGGATCCTTTTTGCACAGGGCACTGCACTTATTCAACTAAAATTAGCATCCATAACTATAATCAATTGAATAAATATTCAAACGCGCATTGTTAATACCACAACTCTATTTGGTCCAATTTGACTTCATCCTACTTGACTGTGATGCTTGATACATTTTCAATCCTCTAAAAAAACATTGTCATTTACAAAATTAAACGATGCAATTATCATATTTATTAAAAACATTGTGGCTAGGGGTGCAAACGAGTCAAGCTGAGGCGAGCCTGAGCATGGGTATGCTTGAGCTTGAGCTTGATAAGTATTCACGAGTTCGAGCTCGATCTCCAGCTTGGACGAGTTAAATAATTCGAACTCGATCTCAAACCGAGCTCGGCTCGATCTCCATTCGAGCTTGGTTCGAGCTCGGGTTAAGTTTCACTAATTAATTTTTATAGGTTTGAAATTGAATAAGATGCTCGAACTCGAGTTAAAAATATTATATGTGTACTTATTCATTCTCATTTATAGTTTATCTCTCATTTACTAACATTTTTATTCTTTATTTTACTGTCAATAAATATTAAGAGTGCATATTATAATTATTACAGATCGATTGTGGTTATAATAATAATACGACACACATGTTATTATTTTTGTAATTACTACTATTATAATATACTCTGTGATAAGTATTGAAAATGGAATAGTCCTAATTAGAATACATATTTCAAAAAAAAAAGTACTCCTTCGGTCCCAATTTGTAAGATACATTTCCTATTCACTTGGTCATCATAAATCACTCTTAATCTTTTACTTTATATATCCAAATTTTATGAAATTTGAATTACTTTTTGCTGGCTTTGTAGGGTTTTAATGTTGTTTCTAAATATGTAAATTTTATTTTTTAAAACTAATTTGAGTGTTACAGGGATCAATTTGTTTTATCGTCAGTCAAACATCATAAATATCTTACAAATTGTATATTACAAATTGGGACGGAGGGAATATATAATTATAAAATATGACACAAAGGCTTGCGAATCGGCTCATGAGCCACAAGCCTAAAATAAATAGGCTTGAATTGAGCTTGTTAACTATTCGAGTCGAAGTTTTCTCGACCGATCCACGAGCAGCTCGCGAGCGGATTGGCTCATTTACACCCTTAGTTGTGGCATTTCCTACAGACGAACATGGTTGGACAAGGAAAATGACATTGACAAAATTTTTGGAGATTGTGAGAAGTCATATTCAGAATTGTCTCATTTCATAGCAACGCTTCAACATTCCAACCCGGGGACAACTGTTTGGCGACTTATATGTTGTCATCCCGATTGGTGAATTATAATTCGTCAAACCGTTTGGTGACTTATAAGTTGTCATCCCGGTTGGCAACTTATAAGTTGTCATCCCGGTTGGCGACTTATAAGTTGTCATCCCGGTTGGCGACTTATAAGTTGGAGAAAACTATCAGATAGGCCCTCGTACTATAGCCAAAACGTCAATTAAGCCCTCGCACTTCAAAAACACCCAATTGAACCCCTGAACTCTTTAAAAATGCTCAATTGGGCCGATTAGCCGGTAGCATCTCGGTTTGCGGTTAACGACCCGCGTGGCAGCCTACGTGGCATTTTTTTCATTTCCCTTTTCTTTTTCTTTTCCTTTTTTTCCTTTTTTTCCTTTTCTTTTCTCTTTCTTTTTTCTCCTTTCTTTTCCTCGTCTCTTTTCCTCTTTCTGACTTCTCTTCTGTACAGGCCCCCCTCTGGACTTCTTCCCAGCAGCACTGCCGGCCACCGCCCTTGTGCCAGCGTCTGCACACCGAACTCACTGCCATGCGCCATCTTCCTTCTTCAATTTCTTTTATCCCAGAGATGCTTGTTCAAATAGGGGGGATTCAAGGTTTGCCTTCACTGCCGGTAACTGCACTCGCCACTGCCCGAAAGTTCGGCGGCCATCTCTGATGATTGCGGCCGCCGCTGGAGTTGGAGTTCGCCGGATTTCGGAGTTGGAGTTCGCCGAATTTCTGAAGTAAAGTGAAGGGCGGCATTGCAGTGAAGGGCGTGCATCTGGGTGCGGTGAAGTCCGCCGGCGGCACAAGTGTGGTGGACTTCTGGTGGCGGCGGTCATGTTTGCAGAAGGTCGTGACTTGGGGCGAGCTAGAAGAAAGAGGGCAGGTCGTGTGACTTGGGGCGGGCTAGAAGAAAAAGGGAAGAGAAGAAGAAAAGAGAAAGGAAAGAAAAAAAGAAAAAAGAAAAAAGAAAAAGAAAAGAGAAATGAAAAAAATACCACGTCCTCTAGAAAAAATGCCACGTAGGCTGCCACGCGGGTCGTTAACCGGCAAACCGAGATGCTACCGGCTAATCGGCCCAATTGAGCATTTTTAAAGAGTTCAAGGGTTTAATTGAATGTTTTTGAAGTGCGAGGGCTTAATTGATGTTTTGGCTATAGTACGAGGCCTATCTGATAGTTTTCTCTATAAGTTGTCATCCCGGTTGGCGACTTTGTTTAATCCAAATTATGTCCAACAATATATCTGTAAATACTTTTAACTCGATCTGTTTTATGTAAATAATTTTTTAATTCGCAAAAAAAAACTCTCCTTTTCAAACCTTTCGAAAAGAAAAAACTATGACCACATGGTCGGTTTCGGATTTGAGTTGGTTTACCTACCTACTACCATTCCATAAACACGAAAGACCTTTGAATTTGACACGCGTAGGGTTTAGAGTGGAGCATTTAGGCAAATGTACTATTACTTCTCTATGTAAAATGAAAAAATGTACACATTCTGCATACACAAAATATGTACACATTTCTGTCCTTCACAGAAAATTTGTCTGTCACAGGCAACTATTTTTTATTTGTCTGTGATAAACAATTTTTTTATGAAAGATAAACATGTGTACACATTTTGTGTACACAAAATGTGTACACCTGACCACTCATGTAAAATGTACTATCACGTAGTATTGGCCTATTGGGTATGCACTTCACATTTGCAGCGACGCGCAATTCATCATGACTGGGTTTACTGGTTTTAAGCTCCACCGGCTCTCTAGTAGCCACTTAGAATGAGACCATCCGGTTTACGATGTTTCATCAACGATAAAACAAAATATCTATATTCGTACTAAAATTATTTTAGGAAAAAAAATCAAAAATTAAATTAAAAGTTTCACGAAGTTGCATAAATCAGAATCAAATTTGATAAAAATTTGATATACGAATATAAAGCAAGAAATTCAGAGATTTGTGCTGACCAAGTGAATAGAAATTGGAACGGATAAAGTATTTGTAAAAGAAACATATAATCATGGACCTCATGGTAGTTGGTACAATGTACTACCTCCGTCCCAAAAAACTTTGACCAACTATATCTTTTTATTGGAAATTATTTATAATACAAAAATTATATGGAAATGTTCTTTGTTAAAAGTATTTTCATAAAAGTATAAAGTTTATAACTTTCATAATATTATACTAATCAAAATCAAGATTCAAATTTTATAAAATGACAAAGTTTTTTTGGGACGGAGGTAGTAATAAACTTATTTCAACTTTTAAAGAACAAATATAGTACATTAGTACTCCTTATTTTTATGGTAGTTTCTATGGTATCCATAAGGTATCATACATTTGTCTACATGGACCAATGAAAAGGTAGTAGTTGAATTATTTAAATCTAAATTAAAATTGATAAAGTGATGTAGTCCAATCAAATGAATGCTAGGTACAATGCCCCTGTTATTAGAAAGGTACCGAAGTTCTCACCTAGTTTATTCAAAAGCTATAGAAAGAAAAAACAAATTATTCAAAACTTTTCAAAATATGAATACTCGGACCAGTAACATCCTGGAGAGTGCAGACCGATTGACTGAAGTACTGAACTGTGCTAGCTAGTGGTACGTAAGTGCGTTTATGCTTCTCAATTATAGTACTACTACTTTACTAATAAAAAAAAGTATAGTACTACTACTAGCAGTATAAAATGTAGTGCGTATTGGGCAGCGCTGTGCAATTCAACGGCGGCCTCCCTAATGGATTCTCCATTCCTTTTAGCTGCTCTGTTTTTCCTGCCGTTCGCCGCCGTTGCGGCCAACTCCTACCCACAACAGCCCAGTCCATTCTTCGAACGGATCTACCAATTTGGCGATTCCATCTCCGACACCGGTAACTTATTGCGCCTTCCCGGCAGTAGGATGTTCTACCCCGCCTACCGCCTCCCGTACGGAGAAACATACTTCCACAAAGCCACCGGCCGGTTCTCAGACGGCCGCCTCATCGTGGATTTCATCGCTGACCATCTTCGACTCCCATTCGTTGAGCCTTACTTGAACAAAAACGCGACATTCGCTCACGGCGTCAATTTCGCCGTGGGCGGAGCGACGGCTTGCGACGAGGAGTTCTTCACGAGGATAAACGTCAACTCCGTAGCCCGACTCAAGCCGCCCATCAGCAAGCAGTTGGAGTGGTTCGAGAAGTACCTGGACGCGACTTACGGAAGTGACAGAACATCGATTGAGCGTTCGAGAAGCTTCGAGAAATCGCTCGTGATTTTCGGGGAATTCGGCGGGAATGACTACGACACACTCTTACGTGATGGAAAGTCCCCCGAGGAGGTTCAAAGTTACGTGCCGTACGTCGTTGATGCGATTATTCGGGGAATCACTCGGACGGTCGAGCTCGGAGCAAAGCGGATCCTGGTACCCGGTCCATTCCCGACCGGGTGCCTAGTGTTTCCGCTCGCTTCCAGCGCCACCGATTCAGCTGCCGCGTACGACGAATTAGGTTGCCTGAAATCGTTTAACGGCATCGGTTCCACACACGACCGTATCCTTAGAGGCGCCCTTTCCTCGCTCCGTCGAGAACTAGCCGGGCAGGGCGTGGTGATCGTTTACGCGGACTACGAAGGCGCGTTCCGGGAAATTCTCCGAAACCCTTCATTACATGGATTTGATAAGGAGTGGCTTCTGAAAGCTTGTTGTGGAGCCCGAGGGGAGGAGGGTAACGCTAATGAGTATCATTTCGACATAGCAAGACCTTGCGGAACCCCAGGCACTGAGGTATGCCTGAACCCTGGCCGCGCCCTGCAATGGGACGGCGTTCATCTCACCGATGCAGCTTATGGTCGCATTGTTCATCTCCTCTTAACTGATCCAGCGGTCAATCACTTGCTCTCCAAACCAGATTTATTGCTCCAAAATCATTCTCCAATTTAAGCCCATATATAAATAGCGTATTATTCTAAAAGTTGGCCAGGTCTTTGTAGAGGGGCAACTATGGAGCAAACTCTAGCGGTCTCCTATCTTTTTCTTTCAACTTTTTCTTTGTTTTCGATCATGGAAAAAGATTTTGAATTCATCATGGGTGTTTCTTTTTTAGTGATGTTTAGAATTGGAGGGAGTATTAGATTAATTAATCAATCACATGTGAAATTGAATGAATACCCTTTCACTTAAATAATTTTATTTTTATTGCCATATTTAAATAACCAAATTTATTTGGCATCCAGGAGTAAAGATGTATTTACTTGGACTGTTTTCAGTCACAAATCACACCAGATTCAAATATATCAAACTGGAATAAACTTAAACAGATCAGATTAGACCAAATCAAGCTTTCATAATTATAAAATATATAGAGACTAAATTTTTATCAGACCAGACCATAGATCAATTCAAATCAGACCAGAATGGAACAGACCAAACCACACCACACTAGTTTGATATGCAAAAAAAAAAGAAAAAAGAGATAGCTAGGGGGTGTATACTTCACTACAGTGGCAGATTTGAAACTTAACATTTGGGTGTTCAATGTTTTTTTGCAATTAAAAATTTAGAAGAGTAATACATAATTATACTAAATCTATAATTTTAAGTCAAAAGCGGAGAAACACTTTTTTAAGCAGTTGCAACTTTCAAATACTCCCTTAATGTCTTTAATGATGCAAATGGGAACCGACTTAAGGTTGGTTTGCAACCACTTTAAAAAAAGCACTTCTCAGCTTTTGGCTTAAAAAAGCACTTATTTACCAAACACTACCAATTTTTTATTTTTCTTGGCTTTCGTGTCAAAAGTGTTTTTCCACTTTTTATACACCAAAAGCACTTATTTTACCAAACACTACCAACTTTTACTTTTCAAAATCACTTTTTTCTCAAACACTATCAACTTTTACAAATAATCACTTTTTCCAAATCACTCCAAAAGTGCTTTTTTTAAAGCAGAAGCTGTTGCAAACACTCCCTTAGAGAATCCACAATGTTGAATTGTTGATGGGTTTTGACCCCCCTCCCTCCACATCATTTTCTACCAAAACTTTAATTCCCTATAATCTATCATACTTTTTCCCCACTATGGTGATCTATGTCACTTAAAATTTGTACATTCTTTCTCCATAGTTTTGGTATATTCCACCATTATTAATTTATAGAATTTGAAAAGGGAATATAAAACCCACATTTCACCCACTATATTTATTTATTGTTGGCATTGCATCTAGGTAGAGAACGGGTTGGATCCATTTTCAGAGGAAAAATATATTCTAAAATAGATAAAATAAGATGTAAGAGGGAAAGAAGTGGTAAATTTCGAAGTGACTAAACATATCCTTCATTAATGTCTATTTATAAATGGGGGAAAACTAATTTTCTGGTATAATTCTTTTTTACTATAAATTAAATTTAATGAATACTAAATGAAATTATGGAGGTGGGGGATAGTTGATGGGGTTGGTGGCTACTTTTTCCATTTTGGCTTTCTCTCATTGGTTAATCAAAAGAATGTTGTCAGATCTCATTCTCAACCCTCCAATTTGATCGATCACTTCATGACCTTGCAAAGTGAGGATCAAGTGGGATTTTTTTATCCCCAATGACCTCCCATAGTGGATGCTCTTAGAGAGTGTTTGCAAATGCTTTTGCTTAAAAAAAATGCACTTTTTGAAGTGATTTTGGAAAAGTGATTAGTAGTGAAAGTTGATAGTGTTTGAGAAAAAAGTGATTTTGAAAAGTAAAAATTGGTAGTGTTTGGTAAATAAGTGCTTTTTGTGTAATAGAAAAAGTAAAAAGCATTTTTCGCACAAAAGTCGAGAAACGCTTTTTTAAGTACAAGTTATCACTTGAAAATACTAAGGAGGTGTTTACTTCGCTCCTAAAGTCACAGTTAGGTTAGTAAGAGAGGTGAAGTAAACATGTGCTTAAAGTGCCGCTTACTAAGCATACGAGTAAAGGGTCAGTTTGGTCCTCGAAGTTGCATAAAAGGGGTCAAATAAGTGACATTCATGTAATTTCCATGTTTATTTTTGTGTTTTTGATTAGTTTTGAGTGATTGTTACTCTGGAAATTACACACTTTTGGTGTAATAGTTTAGTTTGTAAAATGTTTGTAAATTGTTTATATTAGGTTTATTCTGAGCTCAAACAGGTCCAAGATCACTCTAGGGCCATTGGTGAAAATCACAAGTGGAAGGAAGGTGCAAAAATTCCAAGAACAAATGAAGATCCTGATTTTTGGTATTGTACCCGGTCGAGTATGCCCTATACTCGATCGGGTAAGTCGCTGAAAAATCAAATCGGATCAACCCGGGAACAAGGCAACATGCAGGGGAGATTTTGACCACGATCGAGTGTCCATACCCGATCGGGTGGCCGACATACCCGATCAGGTACCCGATCGAGTGCCCTTACAGCCCGATCGGGTACACGACCCTGCAAGCCTAAAAAGCCTATAAATACACCTCATTTCCTCCACAATAAATCACCAATTCCTATATACTCTTAAAGCTCAGTTTAGAATAGCATTTCTTTATATTTTTCTAGCATGTTTAGTCTCCAAATGAGGAGCTAAACTTCCATTTCTTGGTTTTGCTCTTGAAACTTGTTGATTATTAAAGTTGTGAGTTATTTTCTTACTTTCTCTTCTTGATTATTAATTCTTCCCTTAATCTCATTCTATATTAATGTTGGAGGGTTACTAAGTGACGATTAGTTAACGTTCCGACACTAATTATTACTAGAAACGATCAATGAACCGATGGTTAATCGTTGATGGTTTCACAAGTAAGTAACTTTGGTTTATTAATGCACGGTCGTGTTTAATAAACTTAAGAGGGATTAATTTTGTTGGTTAAACCGAAACCGTTGTGTTGAGGTTATCAATCTCAATTGATTTCATCAAGGAGTTAAAGAGGTTAAATGATACTATTATATAGGTATACGGCGTTGTTCTATATTTGATTAATAGTAAGGGTTATTAATGAACGGTCGTTGTTAATAACTACCCTCGATGAATTGGAGATACTCCGCGATTGAGTATTCGAGAGGGGATAAGCTATAGATATAACAATGATCGACTAAAATATATCAACAAGTGGAAAGTAACAAGACCAAGTCCCTTTTATTCTTGAATTTAATCTCATATAAGTCGTTCATCTTTGTGTATAAAATAAATTAAATCACTCAATCCCAAAACCCCCCTTTATTTACTTCTTTCATTAAAAAGATAATTATTCCTTTCCCTGTGGATACGAACTCTACTTCACCTATACTATGTATAAGTGTTAGTATCGATTTATTCTGACGCACCGTGACAAAGTGCACGACAATAAGTCCTTATATAGGAGATTCTATCCGGCTGTCACCATTTGGAGCAGTTCTCGGTGGATTTTTTTTATGAAAGTTTTTGAGAATCTTATTCGTTAAGTCTAGTTCACTCATACCAAATTTCAGATAAAAATTCGATCGGGAAGACATTCAAATGAATTCTTGAAGATAATTGTGCAGTTAAAAGCGTTGTTATCTTCAAGAATTCATTTGAATGCCTTCCCGATTGAATTTTTAGCTGAAATTTGGTATGAGTAAACTAGACTTAACGAATAAGATGCTCAAAAAAAATTATCAAACAATTCCACAGGGAACCACCTCAAATGGCACGTCTGAACAGAATCTTCTATATAAGGACTTATTTGACCCCTTTTATGCAATTTCGAGGACCAAACTGACACTTTACTCCTAAGCATACCACCACCACCACCCCACCCCTCATGTATTAATTAAGCGGCACTTTACGTTTTTGAGTTTCCAAATTTACCCTTACCCTTATCCATTGCTCTTGCCCTATTGTTACCCCTCTACCCGCTACCCTCTACCCACCCCGCCTACCCCGACCCCACCCTTACCCCCACTCGACCCCACCCCGACCTACCCAATACCACATCCTCGTACCTTACCCCTTACCCCCGACCATTACCCCACCCCACCCCTTTTCCCTACAATGACCTACCCCACCCCAATCCCGATCCCACCCTACTGCCATCCTACCCCCACCCCTACCACCTTGACCCCACCCCCATCCCCACCCCAACCATCGTACCTTACCCCCTACCCTACCTCCTACCACACCCATACCCTCTTACCCTACCCCGACACTACCCCGTTACCCCATACCACCTACCCTTACCTCGACCCGACCCCAGCCTCACCCTTACGAGTAGGGGTAGGGGTCAAGGGTGTGGAATTGGGGGTAGGGTGTAGGGTGTAGGGCAGGGGTGGTGGTACGGGGTATAGAGCGGTGTAGGGGTTAAGGGTATGGGTACACATACGAGGTGACCCCACATATTATATTATATACTTGTGTTATGAATGTTTGTGTGTCTATATATGTATAGGGTTATTTTGGACATTCTAATGTTAAACGGTGTTTTAAACCCTTTGAAGTAAACATGATCTTATAAACATTACTTAGTTTATGCGTCGCTTATTAACGTGGGTCTTAATAAACACCGTTTAATAACCTGTGAAGTAAACGTGTCCTAATTTTAGCTTTTTAAGTCAAAAGACGAGAAACGCTTTTTTAAGCAGTTGCAACTTGCATACACTCCCTTAATGTCTTTATTGATGCAAAGCATAACAAATAAATAGTACTTTTATGGAGTGGTTCTTATACACTGTGTCCTTAAGTACTTTTTTGATTAGCTAAAAGTCTAAAACTAATTAAAAAGGAAATTGTATATTGATTGGATCTCGTAAAAGAAAGGTAGAGAAGATGACAAGAACAAGAAGAAGGATGTCAAGTGAGCAAAATAGAAAGTAAATTGATGTGAAATTCGAATGAGGAGCCTCCATTACAGTTGAGTTTGATGCTACTTATAAGAGGGACAATCAATGTCTTTTTGTCCGTTGTTGACGGTTTCGACCGTTATGACGACATTCAAAGTCGTCGTCATGTCGTCATTAATGTCGGTCTGTCCTTCTAAGTAACTGCTGCTTTAATTACATTAATAGCTATAATAATACACATAAAACCGTTATAATAATTAGCTAGCATTAAACCCAATAAATGCGTCATTTATTGCCGTGGTCAAGCCTATTGAATGTAGAATAAGCTGTCAAATTTCTACACCAACACTCTCCTTTCTCTCAAGTAGAGTTTTTCCGCTAGTCGTTCTTTTTTGTCGTCCGACATAGACTTTGTACGGTTAGAGGATTGCGTAGACTTTATTTTTGTTTGCAGGTTCGTCTTCAACTGCTCAACACGAAAAGAAGAAATCATGGAGTCCATAGTTAACCAGTACAACACTTGGCTTCTCCTACACTTTTGATTACTTAGTAGCAGAGAATGTTATGAATAAGGAGAAAGAGAGGAAGAAGATGTAGTATTGCATGTTCGTCCCCCTCCCGAACCGACGTCGTGGAGGAATCATGTGATTAGTGTTTGAAAGATGTTTCGAGTTTGGATTTATTTTAATTATTGATAAGTCCGTATTTTGACACGCATTTGATGTGTGTTGAAATAGTATTTTGATGGTTTCCCTAGCTTTAAGGTGTTGCAAGTCTCAATTTTAGCTCAAGTTATGTTTACCAGGCGTTGGTTCGAGTTTTGTGTTGTTTGTAGTCAAAATCAGGGAATTTGAGCCCGGCACCGGCACTTGAGGAACAATCGGGATGATTTGAGAAGCATTTGAGAATGATTTGATAGCTTTGGAGGTCTCCGGAAGATTCACGATGAAGATTTGAAGGAAAAAGAGCTCTAGGATTGGCTACGGGGTCAAAAGAAGATGAATGAAGCTTGAAAACGACGATCAGGATGACCTTCTGTCAATCGTTCAAGCATATCTCTTTGTAGAAACATCCAATATACACGATTCAAGCTCCATAGGAAAGCCCACTTCAAGGGCTACAAATCATATGAAGACACCTTTGCGAGAATCTGAGAGTAAGAAGGTGAAAACAGATGATGAAGTCAGATAATCTCTGCTGCGATTTCAGAAAGACACCTTCCACCGTTTTGATCATATCTCTTGATTGGATGATTCAAATCACATTCGGCAAATTGGGGTGGATAGAAGACTTCATTATCTACAACTTTCATGAAGAAAGTTTTGTCAAATTCGGAAGTTTTACGCACGCCGTGCGTAGGGGAACGCACGACCGTGCGTCTGAGGCGAGAAAAGCAAGGTAGCTACTGCCAGCTACGCACGGCCGTGCGTGGGGGGTACGCACGCCGTGCGTAGACCCGGGTTACGCGAAATTGAATCCCAAATCGACCCAAATTCATATTTTTCATCCTTTTTCTATAAATAAGGCCTCCCTAACCCTTTTTGATGTTTACGAACATTACGGAGAGGCCTAGGGACGAATTTACTTGCGTTTTTACGATTGTTTACTCTAAGACCCTGGGATTATTTGTAAGTTCATCTTTTTGATTAATGACAATTTATTCTATTCATCTCAATTCTGTTGATTCTTCAATTATGAATTGTGAGTAGTTTAATTAGGGATTTGGGGTTGATGAAGGGGTTAATCATGATGTATGGCTAGATTCTTGTCGGTTTAATTGCATGAATGCCGTTTAATTTGTGTTTGAATAATTTAATTGATATCTCTTGTAACCTAGACTGCAGCTAGAATTACAATTGCATGTAGAATGAATTAAGAGAGATCTAATTTGTTCTAGGACACATTCACACACACTTAATCGTTCGCTAAGAGATTAGTAGCGATTAAGGGGCCGTAAGCTCGCTCGTCTTGGCAATAATTTAGGATCTTGTCGCATGAGAGATCAGCCTGGTCCCCTAAATTATTGTACTCTACGCCGCGAGAGCGGTAAGAACTTAGTAATGATTAGCTAGGCTCAATTAAATTAAATTCATGTAATTAGGCCTGATCTGTCAGAAATCTGGTTACCCCGGAATCAATTCCTGTTCCCTTCGTCGTTAATTGAGAAGAAACCAATCTTTTATTTTTATCGCTCATTAGCATTAGTTTTAATTTTAATTCAACCAATCAATCTCGCACACTTGCATTTATTTATTTTTATTTCTTTTTAATCGCTAAAGTTTAGTTAATCTTTAATTCCCTTTTGTCCGTCCCTGTGGAGACGATACTCGTACTTACACCACTATATTACAATCTATTTTAAGTGCGAGAAAACACACATCAATTATCTTGCTCTTATTTTTATTTTTGGGTTTGAACTGAATGTTGTCTTGGTTGTTTTCTTTATTTCTAGTAGCAGAACTCTAGAATTTAGGTTGGGTGATGAAGTGTCTATTGTGCCCGTCATTAGCTCAGTTAAGCCCATTATATGATCAGCGGGTCATATTTTTGTTGGAGGTGATAGAGTATTAGTCTGATTCGAGGGCAGACAGTCGGAAAGAGACTTTTGCTTTTTTGTATATTGCCTGAATCTTGATTATTTAATATAAGTCATTTTATTCCAAAAAAACAATATCCATTAATGTATTGCGTTCTCATTTCATTATTTGGATATCCCATATAACGGTTCTCATTTCTTCTGGGTCTGTATTGGACCTTACCACGTCTGCCCATGTGATAACGTTTCATTTCATTTTTCGGATAAATCATTTGGGGAGGCAGTCATTATTTCTTCTGGGTCCGTATTGGACCTGACCACGTCTGCCCATGTGACAATTTGGAGGGATCCTGGCCTTTGGGTCTCAACGTCATACAGGTTGTCGGTCGCAGGGCCTGGCCCTGAGGAGGATGGGTGTTCTGGCTTCTCCAATCTGCAACCACCGCTAAGGACCCCACTGAAACAGTTTTAGCGATTGAATCTGTCGTTGTAGCAGCTGCCTGCTTACCGGCCGCCGTTCTTCCCACTGGTCAAGTTGTATTGGGCGTTACTGTAACAAGGTCCGCAGTCGTATCCTCTGGCGCAAATGAAGGTATCAGTGATTGTGGGGATGTCGCCCTTCCCCGGACAATATCGCCGGTTACAGTAGGGGATAAGAGAGCAGATTGAGAATGACCGTGTCCTTTTGACCGGTGATTAGGGCCGTCTCGGACCGATCTATGACGGTCAAATTTTGGGATTTGGCATTTTGGTTTTTCTTTGTAACTTCGATAGCAGGTAGATCGATTGTACGGATGATGTTGGTGGTCTTTAGCATGTGTGTGTTGAGATGGTATAGCTGGCTCCTCATCCAAATATAATAATTTATATCGATTAGAGTTACGAACTGACCATGTTATTTCTGGATAGGGGTGTTGGTGTGAGGTTGAGCGGTGATTGAAGAAACCCCTGCGTTTGTGATGGACTGTGCACCAGGAGCTCTCTGGCTTCTCTGCGTAGAGAGTGTGGGTTTGATTTGGAAAGGCGGTGGAATACCTTTTCAGATCCTGACGTTCCTTCAGCAAAGTTCCTGAATGCCATTCAGGTTGTTTGTTCCGAATCTGACAAGTTCTATGGTATTGTACTCGTCGTCCAGTAAAGTTCGTATCCCAGACCTGTCGTTCCCTCACCGAGTGGTCTGGGTTCCATACTTCTCCTTTAGGGTACCAATCTTGATTGAAATATTGGTGTTGATTCCCAGCTGCAATTGTATCCTCACCGGCTCCATGGAGACCGCATCCTTGATTACTGTATCCAGAATAGCATTGCTTAGAATAGTATTTGGTTGATGAAGGGTACCGTTCCTTATTGTAGCTAGTGTCGTAGGATGAATTTTGAGGATTCCGGCGTGGGTATCGCCGGAAATCCATTTTGGGTGTTCAAGATATCGCTGAAGTTTTAGTGAGATGTGGGAGATTCTCTCTCATCTTTCAGTGACATTTCGCAAATTGCACTTCTTGAGTTAGCATATTGACCTGAATTGAAGTCTTTAGTGTGACGTAAGAAGCAGACGGCAGACTGTCAAGCAATTGGCCAGCTGTGGCACCGGTTTATGTCACTTTTTGAATGTCACTACCGGTTTTATGTCACTTTCATATGTCACTGTCATCATGAAACGTGTCACTGTGCTCGCCAGATGATTTTCCGTCGACTCTATCCTATAAACAAAGACCTCCACGGCTGCTAGTTACCACCACCACCTGCCACCCCGCCTATCCCGCCACCACTGCCCCTCCTCATCCCCTTGCCCCTGACCTGCCCCCAGCCGCCCTCCCCACCTCCTGCTATGGCCAGCCAGTGCATCCCCTAATTCGAGCCCCGATCAGCTCAGCCAAGCGCCGCCAATGCGCTAGCTGGCGAAACATCCCATCCTAGCGACCTCCCGTGCTGCTCAGCGCCCTCAGCGGTCAGTGAAATCACCACAAAACAACCGACAACCCTAGATTTCAAACATCAATGAAGAATAAATAAACCCTAACTGGCGCCCGCCCCATTAACCTTGCTGCCGCCCACCCATCTCAATAGCTTAATCAGCGCCGCCCACCCGTCGCAGTAGCTAATCAGTGGCGCCCACCCGTCCCTGTAACCTCAATCGACGTTAATGTCACATTAATCGAACAATGGCCTTTGTCTGCATCGGCAATGGTTGTAATGCTACTCTGCCTCTCCGCTTCTCACATTTAGTTCGCCGGTGAGAGGCACACTTTGCGGTGAGAGAGGCGGCCAGAGACGGATGAACGAGATTGGTGCAATGGAGAGCACAAGCTTGCGGGGAACGTCGATGGAGATGCAGAGATGTACGAAAGAAGCAGATGTGACGGGAAGGTGCTGTTGTTATTACGAGAGAATCAGTTTTGTGTCAAAACCAAAAATGGTCATATATTTTTCCAATGAAAGATGGAGAGTAAATTCCATGCCATTCTTTCTTTATAGTTTATAGTTTAACAAATATTCATTAATATTAGTTAAATTTATCCTATTAGTTACACTTTCATTAATTAATATACATTAATACATTTATCATATTAGCTACACTTTTATTAACATTAGTTAAATTTATCCTATTACTTACACACTTACACTCCCATTGCTTATTATTATAAATTCATACATTTATCCTATTAGTTAGATTTTTCATGAACATTAGTTACAGTTTAATTGTACTCACAAATATCAATTTGTTACAAATTACTTACCTTTGAGTTACATTAAACTAATATTTTCTTACATAAAGTCATATTTCAGTTATATTTTAGTTACAAATTACTTACATTTTAGTTACTCAAAGTTAATATTAATATTTGTTGCATTTTAAGATGAAACGAGGTATAAATATGGGTAACCTCTAACGCAACTAAAAGGAGATTGCGAAGAACCATCCTGATTTACGAGGCAAAGGTAAAGGGCACATCGGGTCTTCTTCTCAAAGCCGAGATGATTCTGACACAAATAACGATCGGAGAAATGCAATGTACGACGCCGAAGATGAGGATCCAACGACAACCGAAGAGGTACAAGGCAATGAGGAAACCCCCTACAAGAAAACACCCGACGAGGGCAAGCCTGATTCATCCCAACCCGATAAGCAAGGTGAATTTCTTTTTATGAAAAGTAATTACACAAAATGGAACGAAACAAGTGAGAAGTGGTGGACAACTCGCTACCATTGTAACAAAAAAAAACTTGGGGATTTTGCGAGGATACAACGACGCTCAAAGGCATTTAAAGGCAACACACCCCATGGAGTATGCAAAATTAAAAGCCAACAAGACGCAAAGTATATTTTCCCATTTTTTTAAGAGGATATTAACTATATTATTAATTGTACTTCATATTTCAATAAATATACATTGAATTTTTTGGTAGCACTTGTGAATAAGCTTTAAAAAAATTATTAAGCCCAACCCAACCCGGACCTGACCCGAAGCCCGATCGGGTAGCCCAAACCGACCTAGTCCCGATATATAACCGAGCCAATATCGGGACTGGTTTTACCAGACTTGGAGCCTATGGGTGGACTGGGCCAAGTCCGGTTCGAACTAGCGTTGGACCCGGTTCAGGCCGCCCGACCCACGAACCAGCCCGGCCCGCTACTTAGTGGGCCAGGCCGGACCCGGTGTACCGGTTTTGGTTCCGGGCCTAGGCCCGGTCTCGGGGGTTAGGGTGGGGCAGCCCCGGTTCACCCCCTTCTTTGGAACCGGCCAGGGCGGGCCCGGGCTTGGTTCGGGCCTTCTTTTTTTTGGCTTTTTCATTGTTTTGGACTTTTTCCTGAGTTGGGCTGGGTGTTTAGGGAGGGTTTGGGGGGCGGGGTAGGGGGGATGGGAGTCGGGAGTTAATAAGAAAAGAAAAAAAAAATGGACTCGGCCCGTACCCGGTGGTAACCCGGGCCAGTCCCAAGCTTTCTACCAAAAATCAAAAGCCCGGCCGGGCCTAGGCCTGACCCGGTCCGAGTCCCTGACTAGTTCGGGCTTCGGCAGGCCGAGCTTGGAGGGTTATGGGAAAGGCCCAGAGCCCCGCCCCAGAGTCTACCAGTTTCGGGTCGAGGCCAATCCGAGCCTGAGCCTAGCGGGTTCCATTTTTTTTTTTTTGCTTTCTTATTTATTTGAGATTTTGAACCCAACTCCCTAACCCCTCGGAAACACCCAACTCAGCTCAACTAAACTTAGCCCAAATCCAAAAAACAAACAACAAAATAGGCCTGAACCGGGCCTAGATCAGCCCAGTTTGCCTTTTTCAAGGTCCGGAACCGCTTTCCGGGGCCAGGCCGGTTCTAAACAGTACCGGGCCGATTCCGGGCCGGGCGGCCCGAACCGAGTCCACCAAAAATTTTTAAGGAAAAACTGTCTAATAGGTCTTCGAACTTTCATAAAAAAGTCAATTAAGTCCTTCTATAGGGGACTCTGTCCGGTCATCGCGATTTGGGGCGGTTCCCGGTGAAATTTTTTGATGAAATTTTTTAAGCATTTTATTCATCAAACCTAGTTTACTCATACCAAATTTCAGCTAAAAATTTAATCGGGAGCGCATTCAAATTAATTCTCCAATTAATTTGAATGTGTTCCCGATTGAATTTATAGCTGAAATTTGGTATGAGTAAACTAGTCTTGGTGAATAAGATGCTCAAAAAATTTCATCAAAAAATTCCACCGGCAACTACCCGAAATCACGACGGCCGGACAAAACCTCCTATAGTAGGACTTAATTGACCTTTTTATGAAAGTTCGAGAACCTATTTGACAGTTTTCCCTAATTTTAAACACTGAAAATCTGAAATACATCACTCGGGAGCTGGTCACTTTTTTATGCATCTGCTAAGAACATTAAACATATACGGACTTACGGAGTGGTTGTTTGTTGTTACATCTTGATGCATTGATAAAAAGAATTGCCAAACATATTTATCACGCAGCAAATAAAAGCTAAATCACTACGCTCTTAGAATCGAGAGGCATCTTGCCAAACATATTTATCACGCAGCAAATAAAAGCTAAATCACTACGCTCTTAGAATCGAGAGGCTAAGATGCCGCAAAACTAAATGTTCCTTCTACCAATTGAGCTTATCCCCAACTCCCCAAGGCCCAAACATCGTTTACCACAAGAAGGAAATGACACACTTGACCAAATCCAAGCCCAAGAAGACCGAAATAGGTTCATGCTTCATCTAAGACAGCAGAAAGTTAACTAAATTTGGCAGTTACAATGGCTTTCACTGAACTTTCTATACATCAAACTTTACAGATACTTTTTTCATTTTTGTGGTGGCTAGAGATGGATGCTATAAGCCAATCAGATATGACAAAGTAGAGAGGAAGAGGGATGCACACACCCAACCAAACAAACAAAAATATACTTAATTGGTTGGTAACTAAAATATTGCTGTGAATACTACAGAGCCTCGATTTATATGCACTACACAATGAATAAGCTCCTTATTGCTTGTTTTCCTTACTTGTTAAAGAACAGGCCCCTTTTTCTATTCTTCCTTTTCTTCTCACCAGCCTGAAATAGTCACCTTAGCATTAACAGTCATGATGGGATGACAATGACATGGAAAATCCCTTCACAATATAAATAACCCCTTAGTTCAGTTAAAGCAGGTAGAAGTGGGAGATAAATGGGGGGAGGCGAGGAATGGAAGTCCTTAAAAATGATGTATTGTTCAACAGAGTCGAAGGAACTGGAATTTTTAAAATGTAAAAAAATTGTATAGTTATTCAATTCATCCTGATTTGATACATATAATAATAATAAGGTAGAACAATTGTGATTAAAGGTGAAATGAAATTCACAAAAAGTGACTCCCCCAATATGCGCAGATTGGAGTATTATATGGCTATTTGTCTTCCCCTTTCTCCTCCACCCAAACACACCACTACTCAGCTTTCCTCCCCTCCACTACAAAGCCCTCAACGTAAACAAGGGCTAACATCATCATCATCATCGGCAGCATATTACAAACTAATTTACTAAGCTCCGCAACCCCAATAGAAATCTCCCATTTGCACGGAATATCATGCGGCTATGATGATGAACTCTAGTTCAAGATTTTGATCAATAATGAATTCAAGTGACTATCCAGGAGTGGCGTATCCAGATTCCAGAACTTTTACTTAGTGTGGGCAAGATTACATAAAACTAAAACCTAAAAAAATATTTACCAGAGCATAAATAATACTACCTCTATCCCACTAAGTTTGGACGTTTGGTACAAGAGGAGGTGGTGTGTTTATTAAGAAAAGTGGATTTATATGGTTGATTTTGAATTGATAGAGTAAGAATGATTTAGAAACCACACAAACATTACCAAAATTGGTATTGGATAGTCTTAGTGGGGTGGACCAAAAAAAAGATGAGACGATCTTAAAAGGACAGAAAGAGTACCATTAATTTAATCAAAGTTAGAACAGAAAACACTAAAATTAACCTAAAATGTTGAAGGCCAGTGTACTAGAAAGAAATCCTCCAAACTATTTCATATTTTCAAACCGTTGTAAGATTGCCTTGTTCGGAATAGAGTCAAACATTTTGTATTTCTAAGGAATTGTAATTTGTATTCCTACATTCGGAACACAATCATGTCGATCTTAGCATGCGTCAAAGATTTTTTTTCGAACAAATGCCAATACGATGTTTAACATCAGTGTCAAAAAAAATCCAAAGCTGACACCCACTATAGTATATACTCCCAAATCAAACCTCTCCCTAATTAGTAAACAGTAAAAAAGAATCGAAATTGTACCTTTATGATGAGATATTTCATGATAAGAACAATAGTATCCCTGGAACTGCAATATGATATATAACAAGATAATACGCTGAATACGACGAAAATCATCCATGATAGTGAATAAACAAAGCATAACAAGAGAGTAAACAAAATACGCTGTTGAAACACTCTACTCAACTAACAACATGGATGATGTGTAGTGCGTAACAAACTTGAAAGCTAACCATCACATAATTAGTTTGATAATGCTCAACAAGATACGAAGTTTACTGTGGAGCATAATAGTTCTACAATAACCAGTTAACCACACCTGTAGATGAAGCTTAATTTTAGTTAGGTATCAAGCTTTCATCTAACTCCGTCATGAGATCATTTTGGTATCATGCCTACCCCAAGTCAGGATAAAGGAGGTGTTGTGGTAGGCGGGTGACGACCAACAGTTTCACTTAGTCACATCACATGACATGAATCAAAATATGAAAATTATGGATCGATTCATGTTAGCCGACCCCAAATTCTTTTGGAAATAAGGCTTGGATGTCGTTGTTGTCGTCAAGCTTTCATCTTCAAGTATCATAATGGTCATCGAACGTCTAAAGAAAGAAACACAAGAGCAAAAATGGAGTGCGTTTTATCATTCTTCAAGTGGTAGAGCAATTAATTGTAAGCGGGACCCTTTGGAGTGTGAGGTGTGATAGCTACCCTTGTTGCATAGCCACGGCCAGTTTAGCTGTGAGGTGTGATAGCTACCCTTGTTGCATAGCCACGGCCAGTTTAGCAAAAACGTAGTGTGTTTATCACCTTTATGTTGAGTGTTATGGTGATGGGTAACTCTGTTGCATAGCCCGCCTCATGCTCTTCCCGCTCCATATCAATCCATCCCCCTTCAAATTAACCTTGTCCTCAAGGTTGGAAACTCGCGGATCGGGAACTGAAATTTCCAGACATAGAATAGACTGGAAAATATCCTTCTCTTTCCTGAACCCTTTCCTGGCCGGTTATTTCGCAGAATTCATGTTGCTTGAGGTCTAACTCTTCATCCTCCTCAGCTATCATTACCTGCAGCTGCTTAAAGGTACAATCATGCCCCGGCGTAAATGGTTTCTTGCACCTAAAGCATAATCCTTTCGCCCTCAAGTCTGCAAACTCTTTCGGCGGAAGTCGAGTGAACTGAGAGTGTGTCGTAGGCTGCCCGGACAGCCCTGATTTCGTCCCCGGAGGCTGTCCACTATCTTTCGCAAAGCTGCCTTCCGAACCCTGTAAGCTGCCACCAATGGCAGACAACGGGGAACTTGTGTTTGCCATTAAAAGGCTGCTAGAACGTACCCCTGAAGAATGATAATTCAGGCTGCCACCTTCTCCACTTTGGACGGACAGATTATGCTCCACTTCGCGAGCTAATTCCATAGCCATCTCCAGGTTGTTCGGCCGAAGTAATCGCAGCGAGCTTCGGATTGTTTCCTTAAGCCCACTCATGTAATAGCCCAAATAATGATCCTCGGACAGCCCAGAAACCTGATTGGCCAACTGCACAAAAAGGTTATTAAATTCTTCTATGGTCCCCAACTGTTTGGCCCCGGACAGCCGTTCAAATCGGTTACCCTTGAACCGCGAATCAAAACGGGCCACCAGTGCATCCGTGAATTCCTCCGAAGACAGGCCCGGTTTTCGTGCCTTCAGTCAGGTCAACCAGTACAGGGCAGCCCCTTCCATGGCTACCGTAGCTGCTGCCACTTTCCTCTCATGTAGGGTTTGATTAATTTCGAACTGTTGTTCAGCCCTAGCCATCCACCCGATTGGGTTTGTTCCGTCAAACGCAGGTAACAAGGTTGGAGCAGGGAGATCCGACTCCTCCTGCGGCGGTGTCCGGCGATTTTGGCGGCACCAGGGCCTGAGTCAGCGCGGCCAGAGAGGCGGTGATCTCCACCAGCTTTTCACTGTGGTCTTCGAGCGTCTGGTTCATCTGGTTCAGCTCGAGTGCCATCTCGGTTTGTTCAGCCCCCAGTCGGGCCACTTCCTCTCTCATTCGTTTCTACTCGTTTTCCATCTCTGTCAAGCGTTCATTCTGAGTTCTGGTCATCTTGGCGGGACAGGATCCGGCAGGTCGAACCAATTGATAAGAACAGAAAAATAAAATCAACGGGGTGAACCGTTGCCTAGATAATCAACGATAAATAAATACCGTTGCTCAGAGCCAAAAGGTTAAACCAACTTTTATTCCAAGATGAGCCAGAATGAATCCTAACAAGGGGTTTAAATACCCATCTACTAATAATTAAACTAGGAAACAAAATCCTAGAAATCCTAATCAACTCTAACTAGGAAACAGAATAATAAAGATCATAATCAACTCTAACTAGGAAACAGAATAATAAAGATCCTAATCAACTCCAAATAGGAAAGAAATAATAGAAATCCTAATTAACTCCAAAAGGAAACAAATCAGGAAAAATAAAAAGAATAAATATTAATTAAACAACCCGCAACCAGCCCACGAAGGTGGGCTTAAGCCTGTCCCGCCCCATGCTCTTCCTGCTCCATATCATGCACTGTCGCCTACTCATCTTTGTCCCATGTCCAGTTCTCCGTATAATCTATTTTCAAATCTCCTTGTAAATTTTTCTTCGTCCCTCTGTGTTTACAGTCTTACACTCTTTTATCCTTTTAATTTTTTTTGTTCTGTTCGTAAACAGTTGGGAAACTGGGCAAGTGGTTCTGGAAGAGTACATTCCAGAACTTCTATCACCTTTTGTTTGAAGATGTCTTATCTAATTTATCTTAAGTTTGTGATGCTAAGTGTTTTGATTCAAAAATTACATAAAGTGATTAATATC
Organism: Cuscuta epithymum; assembly: GCA_945859915.1. Classification (NCBI taxonomy): domain Eukaryota; kingdom Viridiplantae; phylum Streptophyta; class Magnoliopsida; order Solanales; family Convolvulaceae; genus Cuscuta; species Cuscuta epithymum. The sequence goes on from CAMAPF010000997.1 coordinate 436,556, forward strand.
TTAAAAGTTTTAAGTTTAAATATATATATATAGAGAGAGAAAGGATTATTCATGTCCCTCCGTTTCTGACCGGAGCGCCGTCCGGCCTCCGCCTTTTGGGGCGGGGTTCCCAGTGTATTTTTTGCTGAAAGTTTTTGTGCATGTTCCTCATCAAGTCTGTTTATCCATACCAAATTTCAGCTAACAATTCAATCGGGAAGGTAGTCAAATGATTTTTGGAAGTTAACTGCGTTTTATATGTATATAAAGTGCGCAATTAACTTCCAAAAATCATTTGACTGCCTTCCTGATTGAATTTTTAGCTGAAATTTGGTATGGATAAATAAAACTTGATGAAGAACATCCACAAAAAATTTGAGCAAAAAATACCACCGGGAACCGCCCCAAAAGGAGGAGGCCGGACGGCTCTCCGATAAGGAATTTCCTGACCGGAATATTACTCTATATATAATATATATATATGCATGGTATCTTTGCCTCTAGGATCTTACGATCCGAGTTACGATCTCCTAGCCTCCTTCCGATCCGAGTTAGGATCTTGAGTTTAACAACCTTGGCGCTACCAGACGACCTGTAGGCTGTAGCATGGTGTTTGGGTGTTGCGGACATAGCAAGTGTTTTACAGGTAAGGCGGACGCTATAGCGGCGCGTTTTTGGGATCTAAGGTCTGCTACGATTTTTCTGTGATGAATTTTTTACTGCAAAGTTAGAAGGATAAAATAAACTTTTAAAACTAAATATTAACCAACTTAAAACCCTTGTACGTGTAAGCATAAGTGCAGAACTCTAAAATACGGCTCCATCTTTTGGAAATAATCCGTATGTTGTTAGGAATCTGCCTATTTAGTATTTTAATAGGGTTTTTGAATGGAGAAATAAAATGGGCTGAGGTTAATTAAGTGGGCTGGGGTCATTTAATGAGTCTGTTTATCTATTTTAGTCCCTGTGTGGACCTACTACTATAAATAGTAAGTTGGGCAGCTAATATTAGGTAGACTATTATTTTGATTCTCGGTTGCCTTGTTGCCTAAGTCCCGGTTGCCTTTGTTGCCTACGGATTATCTTCTTCATCAATAAACATCATTCCTTTATCATTCTATCAGATCTGTGTTTGGTTGTTACTGTTTGTGCTCAGATTATACCAGGTTCCTATCAATGGTATCAGAGCACTCCTTCCTGGCGTCTGAATCGATCGATCAACAGCATCAACTGACTGGAGAGATGGAAGAAGACTGGACACCAGAAATGGAGGCTTGCATAGATAAGTTCGAACTGGAGATGAAGACGGCTATGGAAAACATCGTTGCTTCCATGACCGCACAGATGCAAAAGTGCATCGCGGATTCTATGGCAGCGATTTCAGCATCTACCGCAGGGATTTCAGCATCATCGCATCGTCCGGCTTCGAACAGTTCACAGATGCGAACGAAATCTTCCAGTCCATCGCGAAATGCGCAGGTTCAGTCACGAACTTCATCTCTCAGTTCAAAATCGCAGAGTTCGACGCGATCTTGTCCTACCAGTTCGCAAAAGTCTTCTCTGTTAGGGAGTGGGAGGCAGATGGGCCGAGGCTCTAGGAGGCAAACGGGCCAATGCTTCAGGAGGACGGGCCTTGCCCATTATTAGTTTATGGGTTGTTGTCAGTGGACCTAATTGGGCTGGGTTGACTGCTGGGTTTCATTACTTTATTTCAGTCTATTGTTATGTCTAATAAACTGTTGGGCCTATATGGTCATATTTTATTATTAGGTTAATGGGCCTAGATGGCCATATTTTATTATTAGGTTAAGGAGTATTTAAGGAGGTCTTGTGAACTATTATTCATTATCGAGAATAAAGATTTGGTTTGAGCCTAAGGCTGGGCAGTCGTTAACACCGTCTGCTAGGGTTTCTTTTTCTGCTTCTATCAATTTGGTCCGACCTGCCGGATCCTATCCACCGCCCTACGTTCATCATGACTCGTTCCACCATTGATCAACGCATAGATGCGATAGAAGCAGACCAGAAGGACATCAGGGCAGAATTGCAATCCACCAACGCCAAGTTGGATGCTATCACGCAAACCCTAGACAAACTGGCGCAGAAGGTTATGGCGTCGGGGGGAACGCTGGCTGATTCTGAGTCAGGAGGAGGAGGAGGCACGGCTGACTCGCAGAACTCCCACAACCCTAGGTCTGTGACCGCACCTCTGACGCTACCGGCGTTTGAGGGGGCAGATCCGATTGGATGGCTTGCCAGGGCCAATCAGCAATTTGAAATACATCAGACCTGACCTGAGTTGAAGGTGGCGTCAGCCATGGTAGCAATGGAGGGTCCTGCTTTGTACTGGTTTTCTTGGACACGGTCGCGGAAACCAGGCATAGCTTGGGAGGAGTTTTCACAAGCCCTTGTAGCCCGTATTGATACTCGGTTCAAAGGGAGCACGTTCGAACGGTTGGCTGACGCTAAGCAGACAGGATCCATGGATGACTATGTAAATTTGTTCGTGCAATTAGCCAGTCAGGTCCCAGGTTTGAGTGATGCCCACTACTTGGGGTACTTTATGAAAGGGCTACGGGACACCATTCGCAGTTCCTTACGGACCCTACGCCCAATTGATTTGGAAGCTGCTATGGAGTTGGCAAGAGATATCGAAGAAGACTTGGCCGTACAGTCCGGAGGGAGATCAGAATGGGGATACGACAATCAGCAGTGCCGTTCCAGTAATTACACCAAAGTTGGCGGGTTTTCGGGGCTCTCTTCCACGCCAGTTACTGGAAACCAAGGGGCAGCAGAAAGCACAACTTCCTCGAGATCTCCAGGTAGTACCTCGGGGTCCGGGTCAGCCATGACTGGCCAGTCGGAGAATCGCTCTCGGTTCACACGCCTCTCACCGCAGGAATTTGCAGACCTACGTGCAAAAGGGCTTTGTTTCCGTTGCAAGAAGCCCTATACCCCCAGGCATGAATGTCCCCTAAAACAGTTAAGAGTAATGGTTGTCGAGGAAGATGAGGAACTCGACCTCAATCAAACTGAATCTTTTATCCCGCCCGAAGAGGTTGAGCAGCTAGGGGAACAGAAGGAGAAACAAGCAGCATCTTCTTCACTCCAACCTTGGGGACAAGGTTGTTTTGGAGGGGGATGAAATTGTTAGGGAGTGGGAGGCAGATGGGCCGAGGCTCTAGGAGGCAAACGGGCCAATGCTTCAGGAGGACGGGCCTTGCCCATTATTAGTTTATGGGTTGTTGTCAGTGGACCTAATTGGGCTGGGTTGACTGCTGGGTTTCATTACTTTATTTCAGTCTATTGTTATGTCTAATAAACTGTTGGGCCTATATGGTCATATTTTATTATTAGGTTAATGGGCCTAGATGGCCATATTTTATTATTAGGTTAAGGAGTATTTAAGGAGGTCTTGTGAACTATTATTCATTATCGAGAATAAAGATTTGGTTTGAGCCTAAGGCTGGGCAGTCGTTAACACCGTCTGCTAGGGTTTCTTTTTCTGCTTCTATCATTCTCAGTCAACAACGTCGCTTATTTCTCCCAGTTCGCAGTCTTCATCTCCAGCTTTGCACAGTTCCCCATCACCAACAGCGTCATCTCCCAGTTCATTGCGAACTGTTTCTACTCGCAGATCTTCATCTCCCTTGCAATCAGCTTCACAACGAGCCAACTCTCAACATCAACGAACAAAGGAATCTGAGCGGCTAGCTGCGTTGGAAGGTAATTACGATCACTCTCACTCTAGTATGGGTCAGGATAGCAGAAGAGATATTCGTACAGGAAGTAAGGTTGAATTACCGTGGTTTAATGGGGATAAAGTAGACAAATGGATAGTTAAGATGGAAGAATACTTCCTACTCAAAGCTACTGCGGAGGGAAGGAAAGTTGAAATAGCAGAAGAAGCTATGGAGGAAGAGGCGTTTGACTGGTTTCAATGGTGGCAATTTCAGTCGAGAGAATATAATTGGAAGGCTCTGAAGGAAGCCATAACTAGGCATTTCCAGCCTAGTCTGAAGACAGGAAATCAGTATACACGATCATTAAGAATTTCTCCCAGTTCGCACTCGCAAACCGTCTGTCCTAGTTCGCAGGGTTCCGCGCCAACATCTGCTCCTAGTTTACAGCCGCGAAAGGCTCTTCTCAGTTCACAAGGTTGGACGCAATCGGCTTCTCCCAGTGTGCAAGTCTCCGCATCCAGAACCATCAACCTCGTAGAATCTGGAAAGTGTTTGTCGGTTGCACCATCAGTCCCGGAACCGGAGCAGGATGATGATCCTATGGAACTTACGGAATCTCCAACACATATTCAGAATAATCTGAACACGCCTATGAAGGAAGACAATGGAATGCATTCAGGTAAATTCGATCCAACCCAAGTGGATCCTCCTGTTTTGTCAAAGCAATTGATGAAGGATAATTCACAGACTAGTGCATTTGAAGGATCAGTTTTCACTAATTCAGATGTCAAATCTGTGAGGGTAGAAAAGGGGAAGGTGATTACTGTTGACAGCTTGTGTGCCAGTGGGAATTTTGCAATTGGTATGAATGAGAATTGTCCTTTAGGACATATGTCTGGATCTGATATAATAAAGCTTAGGAAGAAGATGGAGGGAATCTTCAGCTCATACACTGATGCTACTGATGAACGTAACTGGGAGTCCTTCCAGGCAGCTGTGATTCGAAGGGTTCAACCAGAGCTGGTTGGCTGGGAAATTTCCTCACAATTCACTTCTGAGAACTCTCAGACTGAACCTTATGCTGCACACACTATTCTGGCTGCTATTTGTGAAGAATCTGCTTATCACAATCCATCAGTTCCATCGCTCGATTTGGAGCCTATTAGCTGGAGTCAATCATCACACATCACTTTGGAATGGCTGAACAGGTTTGTTAGCTTCAGAATTGATGACTTCACTTCCATGATGTATACTACGTACTCAAAATGGGCTGGGAAAAGGATTTAATGGGAACTTTAAGGAGTTTGGTGGATATGTTAATGAAGTTGATGCTGCCTTGAGTCTGTTGATTGTCAAAGATCTCAATCTTAGTCTCTTTCCATATGACATTACCTCTAGGGAAGAGGTTAGGGGGGCTGCATGCAGATTGTTTATGTGTTCAAGAGGGAACTGGAGTTTTCACCACCCATCTCAGATGAATATTGCTGGTAAAGGGATCCAGGTACTCCATAAAAGAGATAGGGAGGGGAAAAGGGGTGACAGTGCTCACAAACTTGCTAATAGCAACTGGAGAGAGAATAGTGCTGCTTATGTTGAAGGTCAGGGCCAAGGTTTTGTGAGTGCAGGTGTTGTTTTAGTCTGGAGTGCCTTGGAAAGGAATTTGTTGGAGGATGATCCACAGAAAATTGCATTTCACGAATCATACATTGATGAGAGAACAGTTCAAGTTTGGATGGGTGCCCTTAAAAAGGTTATAGTCTGTATGCTATGTGATCCCTTCAGAGATAAAAACCCTCAGATTCTTTCTATTTTAGGGGAGATACTGCTGACTTATGATGAAGATCTGGGCAATCAAGTTGCTGCGGTTTTCTATGATGTGGCAGCTGAAATTACTACCAGGGCAGCTGGATTTTATCTTGCAGAACCTTTATATGATGATATTGGTTACAAAGAAGAGGCTTCAAGTGTAATTCCTGGGAATTTTTATACCCAGTTTCTGCTCCTGTTTGCTGTGAAAGAGTTGATGATGAAAGTGAAAGAAGTGAAGCTCTTAGATCAGAAACCAAGGACCCCAAGGAGGTACTGGGAAGGAAGAGGTTCCAGGATGAAGAGGAAGTTCAAGATCAAGGCTGTGTCTTATTACCCACCTTGAGGGCAAGGTGGTTAATTAGGGGGGGAGTAATGTTAGGAATCTGCCTATTTAGTATTTTAATAGGGTTTTTGAATGGAGAAATAAAATGGGCTGAGGTTAATTAAGTGGGCTGGGGTCATTTAATGAGTCTGTTTATCTATTTTAGTCCCTGTGTGGACCTACTACTATAAATAGTAAGTTGGGCAGCTAATATTAGGTAGACTATTATTTTGATTCTCGGTTGCCTTGTTGCCTAAGTCCCGGTTGCCTTTGTTGCCTACGGATTATCTTCTTCATCAATAAACATCATTCCTTTATCATTCTATCAGATCTGTGTTTGGTTGTTACTGTTTGTGCTCAGATTATACCAGGTTCCTATCATATGTCCTCTTTCTGCTCTGTGATAACCTCTCCTTCAAGAACGACGCATGCTGCACTCCTCTGTAACAAAGCAAAACAAGTAGAACTACTGAAAGGGCTACCAGCTCTAGAGGAAAAGGCCACTCAATAGAACATGTTGAAGTGACAGAACAGACAAATGTGGAGGAAGAACTTTATGATTGCGATAGTAATGATAGAGTTGGAAGAAGAGGATGATATGGGCAGCTTGTGTGCAAGATCTCGTCACAGGCCTTCGGGTGAGTGGGAGGGTAGACTGAGCTTTGGAAGGGTTGGCTATGTTTACTGTCTGGCAGAAAACTGGGAAGAATATAATTATGCAAACTTTTATCACAAGTTGGAATTTTTTATTGAGAATTCCAGAAACTCCCTTAGACTTTTCTTGCTAAAAACTTGCATACCTTTTCCCTGCATTCAACTGGCCATTAAATAGGTTTTACAGCGTTTGGAAAATAAAATAAAGAAAACAACTTAAAAGAAAACAATAATTCAAAGATTGCAATCAGAAAATAATATCTCAGATCTCTCAGGATCTCAAATCCCTGACTGTGACATGTCAATCAGATTTGTCTGATTTATTTGTCTCCCAGATTTGTTTGAATTTATTTGTCTTCCAAATCAGTCAGATTTGTTTGTGTTATTTGCTGATTTTTATCTTTCTTTCTTTTACGGTGATATTGACGCCCTAAGAATGCATCAGAGGAAATTGATGAGGAGTGGTGAATGATGAATTCAGAAGGCTTGCAAGTCGGATCTAAATTTTATGACTGTTAATTTATCAAGGCTTAAACTCGTAAACCAGAAACTTGTTTTTGATTCAATGTTTTGACTTAAGATGTCTTAATCATTAATAGCATCTTATGTTTTGCTCATGAAACTAAGGAGTATATCTTGGTATTTTGGTAATTTAGGATTTTTGAATGTCAAGATGTTTGCAACTTTCATTGGCATATATCATACTACGTACTTTTTTAATTCAAAATGTGTATGTAGTATAAGTTTAATTATATGCTTTCAGTAGTTACTTATCTATTATATTTGGAAGAAGTCTAAATAGCGGTCATCCCACTAGGCCGCTATACCTCTATAGTGTTTTCAAGGTTGGCCGCTACGCTCCGCTATCTGGGATTGATAACACTGGGTGAGAGCTTTTGCGGCACTGGGGTAATGTTGTTGGAGTAACTAAAAAAATTGTAAAAGAATGGGCAAGAAGAAAGAGAGAAAATATTTTGGCTTCAAAAGAAGGTACAAAATAAAAACACTTCTCCATACAAAAGACAACTCGAGAAGGAAATAACCATTACTTATTCATATTTGTTGCAAGTCAATACAAGCTACACAATGTCCTTAAGAGCAATCTCCTGAGACCATCTCAGGAGACCATCTTCTGAGACCATCTCAGTCATGAATCTCCTTATTGATCTTCTGAGACCATCTCAGTCATGAATCTCCTTAAGAGCAATCTCACATACACAAAAAACTGGAAATACGAATGTACAATACTTGGAAAGTCAGACAAAGTGAAGACTTACTAGCTACTATCAGTTGCCCTCAACAGATGCTCAAATCCCTGGCTGTCGGTTATTGAAAACTCCCCAGGGCAGGCAAATGGAATAGAGACCTGGCATAAAATTAAACAAAGATATGAAAAATGATCAGAAATATATTCAAAAACACATCTACAACAAATTGAATATTGGAGTTTTTTTTCATAGGTGATAATTGAATATATTAATCATGTATACAAAAACAATCCTTAACAAAAACAAGAGTCTACAGAAGATTTACAAGGGGAATGAGTTTCAAAAACAAAGAAAAGCACAAAACCACCTACTACCTAATAGCTACAAACCAGAGTCCAAGATTCTTCGAAAGTATATGGGAGCAACTCATCCCAAAAGGGTCCTCAAGAGATGAGGTTTATCTGACACCTATATCCTAGACTCAAACCCAGCAAGCACAAGTAAATGTTAAGGGTAGTCTTGTGTGAAATCATTCACTAAATTCTGGCTGTGCATATGTGTCAGTATCAAAATGTCAGAATTAGGGTTGCTAAGCTTGGAGACAAACCACTCTAAGCAAGACAATCCATTTATGTTAACCACCTAGCAGAAAGCAGAGATGACATTTATCAGGTTTCTACAACATTGTGAAATAGATACATGGGTCAAAAAATCATAATCACTATGTTGATACTTGATAGTAAAGAACCTCGAGAACATGTGGAACAAGAAAAACAGATTATATAGCAACATCCGATGCAATTAAAAAAACGGAAGATATTCAAGCATAAATGTTTCCGTATTTGGTCAATGTGTTTCCACATGTCAATGCTAACATATCAAAAGCAATGCATCCGTAAGGCAATCGAGACTTGTAGGATGCAATAAAAGTTCTTAACAAATAAGAGCACGTACAGTTATAGATTGTGAAAATTTCTCAGCAACCACAACACTATTTGTTCCACTAGATCTAATACTGAAATCATCCCTCTTTATAGCCATAGTAGCTGGCTCCCATATGTCTAGATATCCTGTCTGGAGAGCAAAGAAAAGTAGGAAAAGATGTACATCACTAACAAGAGTTTTGTATTTCAAACAGTGGATATAAAGTAGCTTTCTAACAAAAATATAGTTGCCAATTCAGAATAAACAAGTTGATGCATTTTCCTACCCATGAGGATACTTTAAATGAAGCATGTCCAGAGCGAAGTGTTCTCTCTATGCAATTTTGCATTTCAGGATCTATCAGCATATAAACAATGTTTAGTCGATGAATGAAATGTATATACAAGGCATGTTATATTTTAGGATCTTGCAGGTTGCAGAAAATAAACAATGTTAAATCATCTGTAAGAAAATATTATGCATAAAGTGTTGATAAATTGATTGCAAACGATGGAAGATCTGGAGCTATGGATTTGATACAAACCAAGATAAGCTTTTGTGAAGGGTAGGGTGTGACAAGAGCCAAAACCAAAGCATCAAACACTAGAAGTCTTTGGATTGAACCTTTGAAGATCAACACTTCAGGAACGATGTTATGGCTCAGGTAACATGACTACCAAGCCTGAGCAATGGGCTTCAGAGGCCCATCATCTACATGGAAAAAGAAGGCTTGATGTGACTGGCTTGGAAAACAGGCTCCAAAGCCCGTTACTCCACCCCCAGCCTATTGCAAAAAGGCAACTTGGGAAAGGGACACCTTGTATAGTTCCGTTGTAAAAATCCATGTCTATCAGCAAAGATCCCCATTGGCACTGTAGCTCTCTTTGAAGGCACAAGTTTTTCCCCACTTGGGGCCCAATTAGTAAAATCATGAGTGATATGTTTCTTCTTGGGTTGGATGAGAGTATGGCTCTGGAAAGAGCAAAGTGGAGGGCGAATATTCATGTGGGGATTGATCTCTTTTCTCTCTTTTTTTTTCTTTTATATTTTTATCTTCTTTATTTTTCTTATGCTCTTTATCCTTTTTATCTTCTTGGGAATTGTTTTCTTTTTATCATCTGTATCTTATAATCTTTAACTTTATCTTATATTTACCTTTATCTTATCCTTTTTATCTTATCTTATCTTATCTTTTTATCTCTCTTATCTTTCTTTTTCTTTTTGGCTCCGATATTTTGTATCGATTCATGTTAGCCAACCCCAGAATCTTTTGGGACAAACTGACCAAGGCATAAGAGAGATAAAAAGATAAGATAAGATAAAAAGGATAAGATAAAGGTAAATATAAGACAAAGTTAAAGATTATAAGATAAAGATGATAAAAAGAAAACAATCCCCAAGTAGGCCCTAGGACACCGCCTACTGCCTATGGGATGCCCACCTCTTTTTACGACTGTTAGGGACTTAGGTAGAATGGGATACCAAAAGTCCCACACCGAGTAGAATGGGATGCTTGGTGGGGTTCTTAAGTGCCTGGCTCTCCCACCTTGACAGCTAGCTTTTGGGGTGTGGCTCTCCAAAGTGCTTTTGGGGTGTAGTTCTTAACAATGGTATCAGAGCCGGTTGTCGGCGGGCCAAATGGGCTACTGGCGCAGGGTTCTGACCAGCGGAGGGTAATGACCGGCGGATCGGCCGAGTGAAGTGCCGCCGGGACGTCGGCTTTCCGGGGAGGGTGTATTGTTAGGGACTTAGGTAGAATGGGATACCAAAAGTCCCACACCAAGTAGAATGGGATGCTTGGTGGGGTTCTTAAGTGCCTGGCTCTCCCACCTTAACAGCTAGCTTTTGGGGTGTGTCTCTCCAAGGTGCTTAAGTTCATAACAACGACATCACATCTGAGCATGTAATAATGTTGCTTATGTCCCATGAGTTAATCTAGTTTCCCCTCCCAGTGACGTACTGTTTTCTGAAAGAATGTATAATTAAGAGTTGACTCTTTACCCATGCTCCAATGTTTTACACCTCAATGCTTCATTATTGTAGTTACAAATAGCCTAAAACTCTTATGTCATTTTGGCTTATGAAAAGCAAACTGGGCTTATGTCTTTCTTCGTTGCCTGGAGTTCTGCTGTAGAAGATCTCTAAATCATTGCTAAAGTGGAAGCTGTCTTATCGGAGTGTGAGGTCACTATTGCACACTGGGTTCATAATTCATATCAGCAAATAGAGCTTATTGGAAGCACTCCTCACACCTTGAGTTCAACTTGAGCTGGGGTTTCAAATAATTTCTCACATTCTAAAATTCATGGAGGGATGAGTGCTACAGGCCTGTGATGTTGGGTAAAAAAATTGTTGAATTTGAGTCGATATTTAGAAAGTATTTATGGCTTCCCTCAAGAAACATAAATAATACTCCCTACATCCCATCATGTTCTCGTTTGTTATATAATTATTTTTTTAGTCACTAAAGTTTTCTGATTGAGAGGAAAAAAAGGTATAAATCACATTTTTTTCCCTTGAGCAGAAAGGAAAACTTTTGGGACAGTCAAAAAAAGTTTGGGAGGAGGAGTTTGATTCCAAATAATCTCCTATTTATAGGGGTACACCACTGCTTTCTTCTCCATACATTTAACACATTTTTGTCAAAATAGTAATCTTTCTATATATAGAAGTGCAAATAATTTCCAAATATGTTGTGCAATATAGAAGTGCATTGTTAAACATATGCGCTTGATAATGCCAACATTTAATGTTCAATCAGATTTTGCATAATGAATTTGAAATTACCACAAGTAATTTTCCTGTGCTCATTTGCAAAAACCCTCACTGCTTCACCCTGAAAATGAAAAGAGATGAAGCCATCTTAGTTACCACAAGCAATGTAAAACAAAAGCCGTTTTCAAATACAAGCAAGGCATCATATAAATTAACTATAAACAAAACTCCCTACTCCCTAGAACAGTTATCATCTAGGATGATGCACGACATACAAGAAGTATTTTGACTATTCAGTAATTTCAAGACCGTAAAACATGTTTGGTTGAAAGAGACAAGAATTATTTTCCACCTTAAATTCCAAACTAGGAGAGTTTCCATATGTGGTTTGTTGGAAAATTTATTCCAAGTAACTACAATTGTTTGAACACGAGGAATGTTTCTTCCGCCCTTCTCTTTGGCATTTTAAATTCTGCATGAGACGGGAAGAAATATTGGTTATCTTTGGATAAAAGTGCACTCTAAAAAGCTGGTTAACTACACAGCTATATTGACCTTGATAAATAATTTATTACTCCCTCTGTCCCATTTTATAAGATGTATTTACTATTCACTTGGTCAACACAAATCACTCTTAATCTCTTACTTTATATATCAAAATTTTATGAAATTTGAATTATTTTTTGCAGGTTTTGTAGCGGTTTTAATGTAGTTTTTGAATATGTAATTCTTTTTTTCTAAAATTAATTTGAGTGCACACAGGGATCCGTTTGCTTTATCGTTGGTCAAACATCGTAAACCGAAAAGTATCTTATAATTTGGGACGGAGGGAGTAGTTCTTTTATTACATCACGATAGGTTATTCTCTTTTTACATTATATATGCAATTCAAAATGATTACAATTTATAGGTTAATAATATCACTACGTGTGAACATTTCATTCTAAAATCTAAATATTATTATAGACGAGAATTATATCTTCAAGGTTGAGCTGCATAATTAGAACAAATTAGATGTAATAATTTATATACTCTCTCCGTCCCAATATCCTTGTCCCATTTTTCATTCTTCGTCCATCCAACTATGTATGTCCCATACAATATTTGGTAAAATTTGTGTGGTTCTGATTCATTCTTACTTTATCAATTTAAAATCAACTGCATAACTTCACTTTTCGTAATGACTGTGTCACTCCCTCTTGCTCCAAACTTAGGGGGACGGGAGGGGGACGAGGTCCGGCTAGTAATATATTATACTTCTAAAGTTTTACAATCTGGTAAACGTAAACCTAATTACTTTTTCCCACTATTATCAGCCATTTTCCTTTATGAACTACTATCCCGAAATTTTCTTCCCACTTATAACTAAAATGGTAATATCCAACACTAAAAAGCCTGAAATATGCCCTCCTACATTTACCCATCAACGCAGTACCACTCCCTGGGCATGGGCCTATGTCTGCTCTCTCATCTCAGTCCTCACTCCCCATCCATCACATGTCCTCCTCTTTGTCTCGAATCATGGTCTGGACTCCGCCCTTATTTATCCTCCTCCATCAATCTTTGATACACTATCATCTTGGAGATCCACCACTCCCTTTCTTACTAAACTCTTGTTTTTGCCGTTGTATAGTCACTCCCAATTTCCATCATTTGCAATGGAGCCAAAGACTCACTATTTTTTTGGCTTGGGAATATGATGGAATAAAAGCAAAATGACTCATTAAATTGTTTGCACTTCTTTATTATGAAGTAGAAGTCAGTCCATGCAATTTTTGACGTGATTTTCATCATGGGTCATCCGAAAACAATCTCCATGTGCTTTTATACAGTGGCAAGGTTGCGTACATCAGACCCCCACTTATCCCACCGTAAGTGGGAGCCTTTGGGGCACTAGGGTAATGTTGTTGTTGTATAGTCACCCCCCAGATCGAGAGATTTGTTATACACTTTTATGCTGTCTTCGTCTTCTCCCATTGACCCTTCATCCCTTTGAACTCCACCACTCCCTTTCTTACTCGCTATCCCCCTGGCGTCCTCGATTTAGTCTGACTTCAGAGCGGGTTTTTTATCGACACCCCAGGTCATCAAAAACCACTCATCATCGATTGAAACTCTAAATCTATAACCACTAGTTCACATGGTGGTGGTAGAAGAAAGCGGCTGTAGCTCTAGTGGTTTTCTACAAAAGGCAAGTTTGAGATGAAGAAAGAAAGATCAGTGGCCACAAAAACCAGGTGAATGTTATAGACTCTTTCATTGGCAAACAGTACAGGCGTAGGGCCCGCAAGGCAGCAGAGGCAGGAGATGCGCAAAACGCACAAGAGTCCTAGTTCTATTATTCTTAATTTATTCATTATTTATTTATTATTCATTAGTTTATTAATTTAGACTTCTTTTACTGTTAGTCTCCTATTAGGAGAATTAGGGTTAGCCTTTTCCTATATATATAGGTAATGACATGCACGGCTGATCATTATTATTAATAAAGTTCAGATTCTATCGGCAAGGCCGAGTCTCTCTCTCCCTTCCACCATAGGTCGTAAGAAGCCTTCTGGCTCACAACCTTCTCCACTCGATCCTTCCACAACCGAGACAAGGTCTGGGCCGTGGACAAGGTCCTTCACCGCCAAACATAACAACTTGGTATAAGCTCCAGGTACGATGACTCAGGATGCAATCAAGACTGAAATCCAAACTGCCTTATCTGCCGCCATGGAATCCGTCAATCAGCGCCAGGGCTTAATTGAAGAACAGTTGGCCGCGATCCTCAAAAAACTCGGCACTTTTGATTCTGACAGTACCGAGAGCCACGCGCGACTCCATCGCGAGGACTCCACACCAAATTTTCTACCCAGATTTTCTAAATTGGAATTTCCGACATTCGACGGCACAGGAGACCCACTGAGTTGGATTAAACGGTGCGAGCGATTCTTTGAACATCAACATATTTTACCCACTGATCGTGTTCGGGCAGCATCGCTACATCTCTCAGGTGATGCCCAATTTTGGATCGACCAATTAGAGAAAGCGGAACCAGCCCTGACCTGGGATACCTTTGTCACCCGCTGCACCGCCAGCTTTGAACCACCACAAAGCATGAACCCGGAAGGAGATTTGTCCAATCTCAAACAAACGTCTACTGTGGAGGCTTATATCTCAGAATATAGGCGTTTGCTGGCTCGAACATCAGACATTCCTCCTCGTCTCCAGATTAAATTCTTCACTGCCGGGCTCCAAGATGCTATTCGCGTGGAATTGGAATGGCTCCAGCCAGGGAATCTCGATGCAGCATTTAACCTGGCCCGAGGGGTTGCCTTCAAACAGCATACCCTTCTTAGCAAGCCATCACCTCGGGCACCACAACTTCCGGCGGCTCCAATTGCGACACAACCTCCAACTCAGCAACCACAATCACCTTCCCCGCCTCCTGGACGCCGAAATTATAATCCCTATTTCAAACGTCTCACTCGAGCAGAAAGGGTTGAACGACGTGCCAAAGGGTTGTGCTTTAACTGTGATGATGTATGGTCGGCCTCACACACTTGCAAACGCCTGTTCTGGATTGATATTGAGGAGGAGGATGAATCATTCAATTCAGACGCAGACGACTTGGGAATTTCATTGCATGCTATCTCAGGCCTTCGACATTCCTCTACCATGCAAATAACAGCCAGCATAGCAGGGCAGCAAATCATGATTTTGGTGGATTCCGGCAGCACCCACAACTTCATGAATCATGAGTTAGCATCCACGCTTGGGCTACAGATACAGCCCCACCCAGGCCTTCATGTAGTGGTTGCCAATGGGGAAACGGAAGCAATCCAAGGTGTTTGTCGTGGACTCTCTTTTACTGTCGGTACCAGGACATACACGGCTGATTTTTATCTTCTACCCTTACTGGGGTTTGACTTTGACTTAATTTTGGGAGTCCAGTGGCTTCACCAACTCGGCTCTATTCTCTGGAACTTTGACACATTATCCATGAAGTTCAAGTGGCAACAGCAGACCGTTGAATGGCAAGGACTACTGCCCGACTTTCACCCATCCCTAAATCTGGCAGTAGGCGATCTCATGGAGCGCCACACCTTAGAGAACTTGCTGGTCTCGTATGATACCCTCTTCGCAGCACCATCAGGCTTACCACCAACCCGCAGTTGTGATCATCAGATTACACTGCTTCCTGGAACCGCACCCGTGGTCGTCCGCCCATACCGTTACCCACATTTGCAGAAAGATGAAATCGAACGACAGTGTGATGAGATGCTTACTCTTGGCTTGATCCAGGAGAGTCACTCTCCCTTCTCTTCTCCTGTCTTATTGGTGAAAAAGCACGATGGGTCATGGAGATTCTGTATTGACTACCGTGAACTAAATTCCAAAACTGTGAAGGACAAATTTCCCATTCCGGTGGTTGATGAATTATTGGATGAGTTATATGGGGCAAAATATTTTTCCAGACTCGACCTACGTTCGGGTTACCGTCAAATCCGCATGAAAGCAGAAGATGTTCCCAAGACAGCGTTTCGCACTCACCATGGCCATTTTGAATTCCTTGTCATGCCATTTGGGCTCTCCAATGCCCCTTCTACCTTCCAAGGTCTGATGAATACAAGGTTTTGATGGTTTGGGACAATGAAGATGAACTGCATGAGGACAAAGGTGAAGAGAAAAGTCTGATGATTGTTCCAGAAAGTGAAGACGAAGATCGAGAAGGGCATGTTGAAGGGGAGTCGGTGATGGAGAAAGAAAAATTGGATGAGGTTGAATTAAATTATTGAACCCTATTCAGAAGAGCAGTCTGGAAGACTTGTTCAGGTCCTAATACCTACCTAGTTTCCTAAAAATGTGGGATGAAGGAAGTTTCAGGTCTTAGTCTGTGTATAACCCTTTGTCTGTTTAGAGCTTGTTGACTTTCTATATTGATGAATGCATTGTGAGTGTTCATGTGCTATGGTGACTGTGACAACTTGCCTCTACTGTGTGCTAATGTGCTTAATTTTGCTACGAGTAGTTACCATGATAAGATACCAGCTCGGAATACTTGATATGATGATGAGTTCTCTGTTGTTTTCTATGAGTACATACTGTCATTATGCCATGAGTAGTTACATGTTTGGTTTTGTGTTTGCTATGACTGTTTACTTTGATTGACACTCTTGATTAGGTAATGTCTGATCCTCTGCTCACTTTAACTTTCAGTAATTAGTGTGTCATTTCAGGCTATGCTTTTGGGACAGCTATGATAATAAGTGTGATATTTTTTACTGCCTTGACTTATTGCATGTTAGCCGACCCCAATATCTTTTGGAACTAAGGGTTGGATGTTGTTGTTGTTGTTGACTTATTACATGTGATGATTTTGCAACTCATATGGAAGGAGACTTATGCATTCAATGCACAAGTCGCGCTCCTGCATAACGGTGAAGGAAACAATCATTCTGTTTTAGTGCTATGTGCTACCTATCTGCCAACTACATTGATGTCCAGCCCTATCCAATAAGCAAAAACATATGGGCTATCCAACATGCAAAACTGTATCTTAGATTGAGATCATCACTGAACATGGAGGGGTCATCTTCATTTATGAACAAACCAAAAATATGCTCATAGATCTAACTTCTAAGAAGTAAACTCTTGAGGCATTGAGTCTTGCGACAGCGTGCCTTGAATGGCCTCTGAGGCAGCAATATCCCCTATATTGTCATGGGTATCCTTTTCTCCTTTGCCTCGTGAGATAGCTTATAGTAGTTCCACCATTCGACTTTCAATCTTGGCGGCTGATTGCTCTTTCAAATACTGTATTGCCTTAAAGAGTCCTAGGTCTAGTATGTTAAGATCTCGGAAATTTGGAGACTGGTTAGTCAGGTTAATATTAAAGCCATCATATCTGACTGGTAAGAGGTATGACATCATATAGTGGAGAGTATTGAAGGAAAGGAATAAAATATATTTAATACATAATATTGTAATTGATTAGTGAAGAACCGTTACATACATCTCTCATTTATGAGAGCTTTATTTCTTACCATATAGATATACTTAGTTGTAGTATAAATTGCAGCTCTTGTAATGTATTTTGTGTGCTGAAATATATTCAAAATCCTTCTCTTATCTCTGATTCTATATGGTATCAGAGCCGTTGAGCTCTAACCAGCCCACCCCCTCTTCCTCATGACCACTGCTGACAGTTCCAGTCAGCCGGAGGTTCTCCTTCAGCAAGGAGACCCCAACACTGCTGTTATCAGCCAGACTCCTCCCCCTTCTTCCTCTGTTACCGCACCCCTCACCCAAGATGGAGTAATAATTCTAAATCCCAGTCATTTTCCAGAAAAACTAGATGGCTCCAATTACCTTGTTTGGCATGACCAGATCCTGGACCTACTCTTCGGCTCTCAACTTGACCAGTATGTCGCAGATGACGCTGTCCCGCCGCCGCAGAGTGATACTGAAGGCCATCTCCGGTGGACTAGGCAGGATCGGCTCATCCGCCATGCCCTAATTGCCTCCCTGAGTTCAGCGTGTAAGCCATTGGTGGGATCAGCACGTACATCTGCGGCAGTTTGGAAGACGCTCGAGCAACTTTACGGGACCCGAACCGCATCTCAAATCCGCAACATGAAGGACATTTTCCGCCACACACGACAGGGATCCCAACCGGTAGGAGAGTATCTTCATCATCTCAAATCTCTCGCCGACGAACTCGCCCGAGCTGGCCGTCCTGTAGATGACGAAGATTTCGTCATTCAAGCCTTGGAAGGACTTAGCCCTGAGCTCCAATCGTTTGCGAATTCCATTCGCACCTATGGAGACAATAGCTTCGGTGCTATCTATACTCTGCTCACAGGCTTCGAAGCTACTCTGAGGCGGAAGGAGACCGTGGAATCATCGGTTCCTGTGGTGACCGCCAACGTCGCTGCTACAGGGGAGCCGATGGCGCTTGCAACTCGCAGAAGCCCAGCCCCGTCAAATACAGGGTCTATATTGGGCCCTGGACCATCTGCTCCAGCTTACAACCAGCCCACCCGCCCAAGTTATCCACCTAGAATCTCTAATCGGAATCAGCCCAGGAACCAGCGCTCCAATAATCACAATCAGCCCAACCGACGTGGCAATAATAATTTCGGGGGTCCCACAGGCCGAAATAACCCCGGGAATGGTAATCCCACCATCGGGGTAAATATTATGTGTCAGATTTGTGGAAAACCGAACCATTCTGCCCTTAATTGTTGGCATCGGTTTGAACAGCAGGCTTATCCTCCACAAGTTAACACAGTTGTCACTAATCACAATGGCTGGCTACTTGACTCTGGAGCAACTAATCATGTCACCAACAACCTGAACAACCTTACCTTGGCATCGGATTATACTGGCACTGACTCTCTCATTATTGGTAACGGTAAAGGTCTTGCGATAGCACAAGTCGGGCATATGACCCTTCACTCCCTCTCCTTACCTAATACTCTTTTTGTCCCTTCTATTCATACCAATTTAATTTCTGTCTCCAAATTATGTCGTGATAATGACGTACTAATTGAATTTCATTCCTCTTTTTGTCTTATCAAGGATCGGCGAACGGGAGCAATTTTGTTACGGGGTATGAATAATGGAGACGTCTACAGCTTGCCTGATGCCACACCTACATCATCTCCTTCTGTTCACGTCACACAAAAAAATTCCCTTAATAAATGGCACTGTCGTTTAGGACATCCTGCCCTCCCTATCACTAAAAAAATTCTCTATTCCTTAGGTATTTCTTTTCCCAATGTTGCAACTGATTTTTCTTTATGCGTCTCGTGTGCTAGTAATAAAAGTCATAAATTACCATTTGCTCATTCGTCTCTTACAAGCTCGGGACCTCTAGATTTAATTTATACTGATGTTTGGGGCCCGGCTCGTGTTACCTCTGTTGATGGCTTCCGTTACTATGTTATTTTTGTTGACCATTATACCAAATATATTTGGTTTTATCCTATGACTCATAAATCTGAGGTAACTTCTCTTTTTCAGCAGTTTAAAAAAATTGTTGAAAACTTTTTCCAACGTACAATTAAAACAATTTACTCTGATGGAGGGGGTGAATACATTACCTTAGGGAAATTTCTACATACATGTGGCATTTCTCACTTACTTACTCCTCCCCACACTCCAGAACACAATGGCTTTGTTGAACGCCGGCATCGTCACATTGTGGAAACTGGTATCACCTTACTTCACCATGCGTCCATGCCTCTTAAATATTGGACCTATGCGTTCCTTACGGCAGTTTATCTCATTAATAGACAACCTGCACATTCTCTTAACTTTTGCACCCCATATGAAAAACTCTTCCAACAACCTCCTCATTATAATAAACTTGTCATTTTTGGGTGCCAATGTTTCCCGTGGTTACGTCCTTATACCACTCATAAGCTAGAACCGCGCTCTAAACCGTGTGTTTTTCTCGGGTACTGTGACCAACAGAGTGCTTATCGTTGTCTTGATCTCGCTACTAGTCGTGTCTTTGTTAGTAGGCATGTAGTATTTGATGAGTCCGTCTTCCCTTTTTCTACGACCACGCCATCAGTTTCCAAGACCACTACTGACGTTGATCTTTGGCTTCAACCTTCTCTTTCCTATCTTCCCATTTCTGGTACGATGGTTACTGGGGTGTCTCCTCCTACTCATACCTCGGCTCAAGAACAATCTCCTGGTACGTCAACCACCACTACCACCCAAAATGACCCCACTCCCCATACCTTGGCTCCAGAACATCCTCCCGGTCCGTCACCCACTACTCACACCCAAAATGACCCCACCCCCCATAGACCCACACCACCACATGTTATTACTTATCAACGCCGTCCCAAACCACATCCTCCTACACTTCATTTACCTACCACTCCTGACAAACCTACCTCACCCCCCAAGCCGAATAACCCCATGCCCAAACGTACCCACCCCATGACCCTTCGACCTCGTAAACAAGCCAATATGGCCGCTCACACTCCTTTACCTCATCACATAATTCCCACTTGTGCTTCTCAAGCTATGCAGGTACCCGAATGGCGGGCGGCTATGTCAGTAGAATTTGATGCCTTGGTAAAACAAGGAACTTGGGACCTTGTTCCATCTCAGCCTGGCCAGAATATTGTGGGTTGCAAATGGGTATATACAGTGAAGTATAAGCCGGATGGGTCCTTGGATCGCTACAAGGCCCGATTAGTGGCCAAGGGTTTTCATCAACGGCCCGGGATTGATTATTCTGACACTTTTAGTCCAGTCATAAAACCAGTCACTATTCGTGTTGTTTTGACTATTGCTCTTTCGCATGGCTGGCCGGTTCATCAATTGGACGTCAATAATGCCTTCTTACATGGCAATCTTCAGGAAGAGGTTTACATGAAGCAACCTCCTGGCTTCAATGATGGTTCTGGGTTTGTCTGTCGCCTACGGAAATCCATTTATGGCCTTAAACAGGCGCCTCGGGTGTGGTATCAGTCTCTTAGTGGATTTCTTCTCTCACTCGGGTTTTATCAGTCTGCTGCTGATGCCAGTCTATTCATATTTTCTTCTCATGCCTCCTACATATATGTGTTGATTTATGTGGATGACATTATTGTTACTGGCTCTACACCGGCATTGATACGACAAACTATTGATTCCTTGGCCCACCAGTTCTCCATCAAGGATTTAGGAGCTTTGCATTATTTCTTGGGCATGCAGGTTACTCCTACCCAGGACGGACTCTTTCTTGATCAACATAAATACATTATGGACTTATTAAAAATGTTGAACATGGATGGAGCTAATCCTGTGTCTACACCGTTAGCATCTTCTGCCTCCTTAACTCTGTTTGACAGCTCTGGATCCTGTGATGTCACTCTCTATCGTCAAGTCATCGGGTCACTTCAATACCTGAATCTTACCCGACCAGACGCTGCTTTTGCCATTAACAAACTAGCTCAATTTATGCATAAACCGACGGTTAATCACTGGCAGCTTCTCAAACGTCTTTTACGCTATCTCCAAGGCACTGCCTCTCATGGACTTTTTCTTCGTCGGAGTATTTCTCCCTCCTTATGTGCCTTTGCTGATGCTGATTGGGCAGGGAATCCTGATGACCGCTCCTCTACTAGTGCCTACGCCATCTTTCTTGGGGAATCTCTTATCTCTTGGAAATCAGTCAAACAACGTACTATTGCGAAGTCTTCCACGGAGGCCGAATATCGAGCTCTTTCTACGGCTGCCTCTGAAATTATTTGGATTGAATCTCTCTTATGTGAGTTGCGGCATCCGCTCCTGTCTCCCCCACTTCTCCTATGTGACAACAAAGGTGCCACTACGTCCTCAGCAAATCCTGTCTTCCACTCTCGCATGAAACATGTGGCTATTGATTTTCATTTTGTTCGGCAGCGGGTTCAACGTGGACTTCTTCGCGTTCTT
Source organism: Cuscuta epithymum (assembly GCA_945859915.1). NCBI lineage: Eukaryota > Viridiplantae > Streptophyta > Magnoliopsida > Solanales > Convolvulaceae > Cuscuta > Cuscuta epithymum. The sequence continues at coordinate 458,275 of CAMAPF010000997.1, forward strand.
CACATTCCATCTTCTGATCAAGTAGCTGATGCTCTCACCAAACCGCTTCCGCGACAACGCTTTATTCTTCTTCGAGACAAGCTCAGGATTCTTGGGAGTGACAGAATACCTGGCTTGCGGGGGGCGTATTGAAGGAAAGGAATAAAATATATTTAATACATAATATTGTAATTGATTAGTGAAGAACCGTTACATACATCTCTCATTTATGAGAGCTTTATTTCTTACCATATAGATATACTTAGTTGTAGTATAAATTGCAGCTCTTGTAATGTATTTTGTGTGCTGAAATATATTCAAAATCCTTCTCTTATCTCTGATTCTATAGAGAGCTCCCCTGTCCTGGAAAAAGTTTGAGATTATGGAACAATGGATGTGCAACGGATTTGTTATCTAACATCTTTGACGCCTCAAGAACATCTACTGCATGTTTTCTTTGAGACACGTAAATACCTTCTTTGGATTGATCTACTTCGATACTGAGGAAGTACTTTAGTTTGCCAAGATATGTTGTCTCAAAGTGCTGAAACAAATGTTTTCTTAAAGACTTGCAACAGAATTTTATGGAAAGGATTTTGTGGAAGGACATTAAGAACTTCCCCTTGGCCAAAGGCATCCAACTTATGAGATAACAAGAGTGAAGTATAGCCTCCCCCAAAATCTCCTAGGAACCCTATTATGTACAAGCAAAGTGCACAGAAGTACACACGCGAAGAGAAAAAGGAAGTGTAGAGATATATGGCCCGTTTGGATAATGGTGGTTGTATCAAACCGCTGTTCTTATTGAGCTAGAAACGCTGCAAAAAGCAGTGTGTTGCTGCGGAACCGCCGAAAAACAAACAGCACCATACTCTTTTGCATTATCACTGTGCAAGGTTTTGATAGATACCCCAAACTGATTTTGAATTTCATTAAAACTTTTGGAATACATAGAACAACTCAGCGATTTTCCATCAAAGACATCCATGTGCAACGATGAACTCGTCGATGAGAACGAAGTATACAAAACCTAATGCAGCTGAGACCCGACGTGGTCGCCATACACCATAATGGACTAAAAAGAAGATGAAATGATAACAAACTTATTTTTTCGAACAGGACACAATACTCTTCTATGTTTTCCCAATTGGCATAAACCACATTATATAGTTTTTAAGTTTATAAAGTCAAGAACAAGTTGACGCAATTTATTAACATTAGGGTGTCCGAAGAGGCAATGGTTAAGAAGAGATGACACAGTTGCAGAACAGTATTAATGTTTAAAAAATCATTTATGCTGAAACCTATCATGAATTAGTAATGTCACAGTTTACTGTAATCTTATTTTGTTTTTGGAACTCCTTTTCAACACATGAGAGAAGTTGGTCTGTGCGGAATGGAGGCGGCTCAATAGATAAATTTCCAGCGAAACCTTAAATAGAAAATAAGATCACTGAACAGATAGGTCGGCTTTTAATAGTACATTGATGAGATCCACTGTTTACCTACTGCATGGACCGCTTGATGGCGCCACGCCAAGTAAATAAAAGGGATGACCTTATGTGGTGTTTTCTGCTAAGTTTTAGCTATTTACAATCTTTACAGCTTCTTCCCCCTTTCTCCATTAAACTTTTCAACTGTCCTCTGTTTATTTCAAACAAAGTTACGGTACACAACAGCAAGTAGATCATAGGATTCATGACAATTACCTTTCGCTTCCTGTCATCCAGTGGCCGCACTTCAATGGCGAGGTATGTATCAACGTCATCAGCAGTAACAAGATATACAGGTTGCTGGGCACCTGCCATTTAACGACACTATGTCTTCAGGATTACCGACGAAGAAAAAAAAGTTACAGCTAACTGAAAAGAACAAGAAATCTAAGCAGAATACCCTCTATGTAACTACAAGATCCATCTTCCTTGTGCCGAACCCACTGTTAAGTCCAAAAATGAGGCAAGAAATAAAAGTGGATTCTAACAAATATGTAGAATCACAATTAATGTTGTATGATGGTTTCTGATGATGATAAATTGATAACAGTATGAATGGTGTTGAACTGTAAACCATTGGAAGCAAAAATCAAGATAGCATGACGAGAGCCTAGAATTAAGAAGCACCTCAAAAATGCAGCTGGTTGTTCCATTGATAGAGTATCCAGACGCTTGGAGTTCTCGTCCCGGACATGCTTCGCCTGAAATTTGGAGACCCTCTATTGCAGGTAAGGGATCATCATCTGCAGCTGTTAAATGCTTTGACATTAGGTCACATCTGACTGCAAGATCTTCACAGTTGTAATAGCCAGTCAAAAGAAGCAACTTTTACCTTCTGAGAAGGAAGAAGTAGGTTCCTCCATAACAGGAGGTAAATATGGAGAGTATGTGGAGATTGGATCCTCTTGTGAAGTTGCATATGGAGAGCTTTTAGAAACCCAACTGACTGAAGGTTCTCTATCACTTTGAGTTCTCTCAATGTCAAGGTCATATGTCACAGTAGTGCCGCTAATATCACTAAATGTCACCTGTTTATTTGGTATTTCTTCATTCGTTGACTTAGAAATGGGTTGGTCGTGGCTGATTGCAAACTGAGTAGATACACCTACAGATACATTACGCCTGCAGAGCATGGTTAATCCGGAGTAAATAAACACATTGATGATTTCATAAGAGAAATCATTTACGAATAATAGATTCAAGATTGAAGGCACAACTATAACTAGAAAAATAGAAGAGAAGATGCAACTACATCAAGCCATTATCAGATATGATATCCTATACCCACTAAAACTTGAAAAGGAAGCTAAGCTTATATCAAGATTATTTAGCGCATGTTTCTGGTAACGAAGATTAATTCCATCCTATTTGAAATTATACAATGAGAAGGTGTCAATTTTTATTCCAGGCAACATGAAATTCATAGTTGATTCCTTTCAAGTATGAAGAAAAAGGGAGAGTTCAGTTGAAAACAGAACCCACCACCAAAAGCAGGTTGGAATTGTACAATCAATTCACAGTAATATTCTCCATTTCACCAGGCTCACCTGCTTGCAGATGGTGAAAAACTTCTGAAATCATTTCCACCCATGCCTTTTGTGGTATCACCAGTAATCTCATAGTGAGGACGGCCTGATGGATCCTGATCTCTTCCTGTCCCATCAGTAGATCCAATCACTCTTTCACTAGAATATCTTTGATGTGGTACCAGGTCAAGCCCATCTTTAATCTGGTAAAATTTAACTTCGCGATTATGCACATCCTAATCCATAATATTTGGACATGCTGTATGTAATCAGTATTACCTCAGCAGAGTCAGCGGGTGACATAGCAAAATTGGAGTTGACATCAGACAACCAAGGAGCCATTTGGTACTGAGACTCCTTTAATTTAGCCTATGATTCCAAGAAAAAACAATGAGCGTGTTCAACAAGGCACAGTACAATGAAAATGTGAAGCACTAATATAAAAATTTCAATAACAAACCTCTGTAACAAAAAGCTTTTCCTGCAAATGCCTGAAAAGAATCTGCAAGAACATCATTTTGTGTGTTGTGGGTAAGTTTTGGAAAATTAGAATCCACATAGAATCTCTACCAAATCGGTCAACAAAAGCATTGTTTCATACAGGTTTTATAAAAATCAGCCTCTTAACTATTAGCATAAAGATTATATGACATCATGAGAAGAATCTCCTAGACAGTTGGCATTAATTAAGAAACTGAGTTGTTTTCATTAGCTTCACAGGTTGCAGAGCTTTCGTAGTAGATATTTTTGATGTGTTAACTACTTAACTCTAAGCGATATAGGTCAAGCAAACCTACCCCTCCAATTTCTCTAGTCAATCTTTAGATATTATAGTGTCACATTTTTAGATTATTAATAAATGAGAAAGAGCTCATGTTGTCAGTGCAAATTACATGTTCACACATCTTTTTAGCTATTCTGTTGTTTCAAATTGGTGTTTTGGCAGAAGACTGTTCATGTTAACTTGCAAAAAAGATGTGTGAACTTGCTGCTATGTTAACTGCAGAAGCATGTCAAATGTGTGTCATTACATGTTCACACATGTTCATACATGTTACCCAAAGCTTTGAGTTTTCATAGTCACGAGTTCCTTCAACTCATCAAAGACATGGACAAACTCATTGTTGGGGATGATGGTTTGTTTCTGGAAAGACTGGTTGCAACAATATCAAGCCAGTTAACTGGTACAGATGGAAAAGCACAGCACAAAGAAACATTTGTCGCTATTGAGTGCGGGAAAGCTACTGAAGAGTGAAAATTCACTAGATACATCTGCTGCAGAAACATCTGAGATTGTGAAGGTTCAAGCACTGAAGCACATGGTCCAGCCATGGTAGTCGATGGCGCAATATGGCGCGCGCGCCATGCGCCATGAGGCGCGAAAAACCCTCTGCGCTATGAAAAGGGGCTGTGGCGAGGTGTATACACATGGCGTCGCCATTCATGCGCCTTCGCCATGGCGATGCGAATGTTTTTTTGACAAAATGGGTCCGCGTTTTTGAGCTGTAAGTTGTGGAGTTTTGGGCCATAACAATCTGTGACCCATAACAACAATAAAACTCTAACAAAAACTTACTATTTTAGCCCATAATACTAACAACAACCCTAACTACAAATAAATAAACACAACAAAGTGATAACACGTGAGAAGTTAAAGCTGCTGCAACGCAAGAAAAGCTCTGCGACAACCAACAGAAAGGCAAACGACAAGGGGAACTCTCGTTGACTTCTTCCAACTACAAAAGGTACTACTACCTCTTTAATGCTGTGTATTAATGAAGAAAAGTTCAGTTTATAAGTTACAGTTTATCCAAAACTTTATATGAGTTATAGCATTGTAAAATGAAGTTTTTACTTTAATACTTATAGGAGTTATAGCATTGAAAAATGAAGTTTTTACTTTAGAACTCAAAGTATTTAAACTGATAAATTGATACACTTTTATAAGTTAATTTAGTTTAAACTTTACAATTTAGACTTTAGTTGATATTCAGTTTAAAAACACACATAAAATAACAGTTTAAACTCACACACAAAGTTGATTAAAGTTTAGACTGTTTATGAAAGTCTAAACTTTACTGTGCATGGTTTAACTTAAACAGTTTAACTTAATTAAAGTTTAGAACTTTAGACTCTCTAACTCAAAATTAATTAAAGTTTAGACTGTTTATGAAAGTCTAAACTTTACTGTGAATGGTCTAAACTTAAATGTGCATGGTTTAACTAAAACAGAGACTTTCTATGGTATATAATTTATGTAAAGTTTAAACTTAAAGATAAAGTGTTTATGAATGTCTAACACAAAGTTAATTAAAGTTTAAATCCTATATTTTGAGTTTAAACTAAACTTTACACTGTAAGATGCTTTAATAGTTTGCTTTATGTGTAATTGTCTATCAATTTATAATAGTTGAGAGTTGATATTTTAAATACTCATACTGTTGGCAGAGGTAACATTGATCATTTTTATTTTAATTTACTTTAGATGATGCTCAACTATCTTTTTTATCTTAATTGTTATTATAGAGGTAACCGAAGAGGCAGAGCAAAGGATGTCTGTTGCCTTTGCTAAGGAGCTCTGTCAGAAAGTGGAAGAAAACAACAACAATGAATTGCGCTGCAACTACTGTGGGCACGTGACGAAAGGTGGAATTACAAGGTTTAAACAACACTTGACCGGGAAGCACCGCAACACAACACAGTGTGAACGCATTCCCGCTGATAAGAAGGCTGAACTGCAGGCGTTAGTCTTGAAAGAATCTGCTGCTAACTCAGGAAAAAATGTGTGAACAAACCTTTCGAAGTACATACACAGTACAGCAGTCCGGTGGGTCAAGTGCAAATAGGGTGATTGGAGATGATGACATTGAGATAACTGGTTCTCAGTCAAAAAAACGTAAAAAGGAGGCATTGACGCAAACAACAATCCCATCACACATGAAGAAAAAAGAGAGGGATGAGTATGCTCAAAGCCTTTGTTTGTGGATGTACAGGAACTGCATCGCCTTTAATGTAGCTCATGACCCTTTGTGGAAAGAAACACTAGAAAAGATTGGCAGGTTTGGAGCTGGGTTTAAAGCACCAACGTATCATGAAGTGAGAGAGACGTTCTGGCAAAAAGAGGTCGCAAAAACAGATCTTGTGGTCAGTGAGCACAAAAAATTCTGGGAATTAGATGGCTGCACTATTATGTCAGATGGGTGGCAGGATAAACGGCATAGAACTCTAGTGAACTTTTGCGTGAATTCTAGCAAAGGGACAGTGTTTATGAAAGCCGTAGATGCTTCATCTTACAAGAAGACCGGGGAAGCACTTTTCAAGCTTTTCGATGAGTGGATAAAAGAAATAGGTCCTCAAAGTGTCATACAAGTTGTGACCGACAATGCTAAAAATTATGGATTAGCGAAGAGGAAAATAGAACAAAGATATCCACATATCTTCACGACGGGGTGTGCAACTCATTGTCTTGACCTTGTTCTAGAAGACTTATCAAAGAAGATGCCGATAGTTAGAAGAACTGTGAAGACGGCACAAGGGATTACTACTTACATCCATAGCCATACCCTTGTTCATGACTTAATGAAAGAATTTACCAAGGGTAGAGAGTTAGTTAGACCAGCTGCCAAACGGTTTGCCACTAACTTACTGACTCTTCAAAGTCTTCTCACGCAGAAACAAGCATTGAGGCAGATGTTTGCTTCACCGAAATGGTTTCAAAGTGAGTTTGCAAAAACTACGGAAGGTCAATCTTGTTTTGAGTCGATTTATCGTCAAAGCTTTTGGAGGAGTGTTGCCTATGTTGTGAAGATTTCTTTGCCTGTAGTGAAGGTATTGAGAATTACGGATGGAGAGTTGCCTCCAATGGGCTTTATTTATGAGGCTATGGAGAGAGCGAAATTGGGAATAAAAAACACATTGGGAGGTAAAGAAGAGGAATGCATGCCTCTTTGGAAGATAATAGATAAGCGTTGGAATGAGAACATGCATTCTCCATTACATGCAGCGGGGTATTATCTCAATCCTCAATTCTTCTACCCTAATTCACGGCGAATCCTCGGAGATGAAGAAGTATGTGATGGCTTTATAAAGTGTGTGGAGAAGATGTTGCCCACTAGCATTGGAGAGAGTGTAGAGTTCTCAACTGAGATATCAAACTATACAAATGGTAGAGGAAGTTTCGGAACTAAAATGGCAATGAACAATAGGGACAAACAACCACCGGGTATGCAAACTGTAATCTGTCTTCTCTTTCTTATTTAAGTATTTTATTTACTTAAATTTGGTAATGAGGTAACCTACTGCCTACAAACTTATTTTAATTAACTTTCTGCTAGAACCAATTTTGCAGGCTAATAGATACTGGATTTAAACTTTCTGGAAACTGGAAAGTCCTAAACTGCAACCTACTATCCTACAACCTACTGTATGGATATTGGAATCTGAAAACCTTAAATCTGAATATTTTAAGCATGAATGTATGATTAGTAAATTATTTTGAGTACCAAATGTGAGTGACTAAGTGTTAAATGATGGCTAGCACTTGCTGTAGCCTGTAATTGACTGCAAAATTGGAATGGAAAGCTGAAATTTTAAATCATGAAATCTTAGTATTGTTTTCTAGATTATTAATTAGCATTTGGTTGGAATTTTTAAATATAGTTGACTGGTGTCTTGCAAATGGCTCCTCGTTTCCTACATTGCAACATCTCGCTGTTCGGATCCTTAGTTTAACTTGCAGTGCTTCTGGATGTGAACGAAACTGGAGTGCTTTTGAAAATGTAAGTTCATAAATCTGCCTTTCATATTTAACTCAACTGTTTAAGTTATCCGTAGTTGATTTATTATCTACTTGTTTTAGGTTCAAAGCAAGAAAAGGACAAGGTTGCTGCCAAAAAAATGAATGATTTGGTCGGCAGAATCAACGTCTTCAAGATCCAGCTTTCAAAAAAATGAAAGTATGTTTGGATGACATTGACGATTGCAATGAATGGATTGATGAAGCTGCTGAGCAAAATGAAATGGAAAACTGGGATGTGGTGGAAGAAGTTGTTGGTGTTAATGAAGCAAATCACAACACAAGAGCAACAACATCAAGGGCATCAACACTTCAGCTGCACGACAAAGAGGAGACAGAGGAGACAGAGGAGACAGGGGAGGCGGAGGAAATGGAGGAAACGGACGAGGTTGCAGATCCCTCCGAGGATGAAATGAATGAGGATGGTGTGCCATTGCTATCAGATTCAGACCAAGATGATGAGGAGTCTGATGATTGATGATGATTATGCCATAATCATCAAACAAAAGCAAGCTAACAAGCCTAAATCCAAACATATTTTGCAAGACAGAAACTTTTTTTTGAATATTATGTTTTTTGGAAGTACTTTGAACTATTTTATCATGTTTTGGTGGTTGGGTAAACTTGGGTTGATGAATTGCAGTATCTATTATTAGTTTTGAAGGTTTTTTTTGTCACGTGGCGACGCCATATTTGCGCCTTCGCCAGCGCCATGGGTTGCGCCATGCGCCATGACAACTATGGGTCCAGCCATCCGGGAGATACTGGGCTGGTAGAAGCGCAAGGATGAAGCTGTTGTTCAGGGCTGTTTCCTGCCTCCCCCACCTTGAGGACAAGGTGGTTGTCAAAGGGGGGAATGATGATAGGGACCCAGCAAAAGAGGCCATTAATAATAATAATAATATTAATAAGTACTCCCTCTGTCCCTAAATTTACTTCCATTTCGCTTTTCGAGAGTCAACTCAAATCACTCTTAAACTCTTACTTTTTGTATCAAAACTTTATGAAAATTGATTTTTTTTTGCAGGCTTTGTAGCGGGTTTAATGTAGTTTCTGAATATGTAAATTTTATTTACTAAAAATAATCCGAGTTTTCACAGGGATCATTTAACTTTATCGTCGGTCAACCTTCGTAATCCGCAATTGGAACAACATTCAGGGACGGAGGGAGTAGTATATATAGCAGGAGAGGGGAAAATAAGAGTGAGGCATACATTCTGTTGGGATTGGACTGGCCCACTGGGATTTGGGAGTGCAAGACTACTCGAAGTGTCTCAACTGTTCTCTTTCTTTCTGTTCTACACCATTGTAATTCTGCTAGGGTTCTGAGAATTTATCGATAAAATACCATGTTTCTACTGTGTTGGCTGAGTTCCCTATCACATCCGTAGTCTTTTGACTATAATGTATATGTCCTACATCGGAACATCATTAAGACATTGATGGAACTAGTTAACATATTCGATTCTATCTTCTTGTGTGGTTTGGCCCAAGTGTCTTATCGCCCACTTGAGTGGCCAAACCCAATCCTGAAATCTTCAAGCGTCATATGATATGCCCCGATAAGAGGAGAGAAGTACATAATCTTGGCAAGTTAACAACTTGAGAGTGTTTTCTTTTGCAAATAATGGATGCAACCCATGTGCATAATGATTCATACGATATACTCAGAGAGAAACACTTGAGTAACAAAATCCGTTTTACAAAACTAAAGAAATTTGATTACCCAAGCAAGATTTTTCAGCCTGTAGAATATCTTTTGTATGCTAACCTTAATGTTACCGACAATTGATTGAGCATCAGCTACAGAAGGCTGAAGAGAATACTCTGCAAGTAGTGGTAATAGAGATGATACAAATGTTGATCTTTCTTGTTGTGCAGCCTGAGATTGATAGCGTAAACATCAAAATACAGTAGTTGATAACAGAAAGGATATTTGGGGAAAAAATCCATTAAACACAGGATAGGTCATTTCAAGTTATTAAGAAAGCTCTAACAAAAACCATGAACATTCATAACATTCATAATCTCTCTTTTGGAAGGAGATAAAGAACTCAGCATGCATATTAACTTGAAAAGCTGTAATCTGTCTTAAGAGGAAAATTCAGAAGTAATTCATTGCATGATGATCTTTTGGAAGATGGAAAAGTGGAAAGAACCATATGTGTAAAAAAAACTCATGTAACTAGTAACTCAACATAAGCTTAGAAGTTATAATAATTACAGCAAACAATGAAACACATAGTTCTACAGGCATAGGGGTATATGAGACTATGAGTATATCCTAAGTGCTTGTTTCAAGACTAAGATAAACTCAGTGGTGACTGGTGAATGAATTGTCAAGTAATCAAAAGTTAAATTAGATGCACAGATTAAATCAGTTTTATTAAGCATGTTTCCTCGTCTCTGAGCACATTAGGGCACACTACCTCATCTCTGTGAATCTAGTTTAACTCAAGTATTTGACAATTCATTCGGCATTTTTGCGCCTGTGTATTTTTCAACAAAAAGGTGGTGATGCCAGTCAAAATAGCTAGCTTTGCAAAGTTCAAAATTATCAATGGCTAATTTTCTCCTTGGGGTTAACCCAAAAAAGGGCTACGGTTAAATTAGAACAAACGCTGTGCTCCATGTTTCTTTAAAAGGACTTCAAAATATACAATATTTCATGCACATGATGCAAATCACAGATCTCATTAGGACAATAAATCAATACATAGGAAGTAGCAAGAAAAACTGTATAGTCCTGAAAATAACACAACAATTGAAACCCTATCTCTACCTGCAATGCATATGCAAGGCGTATATTTTCTTCAATAATCTCTTGTCTATATGATATTGCTTTGGATGCAGCATCAACCAGATCCTGTTGCTGTTGGTCAAAGTCCTGTACCATGAATTGATTTTTGAAAACCATTTTGGCGAGTTTAAATTTGGTAAAAAAGTAAAACATGATATAAAAGAAAGCATGAAGGCTCTGTACCATGCGCATATAAGCAATTCGCTTTTCCAGAACTAACTTCTCATTGCGTATTTGTGCTTCCTGACACAACAGATGTATAGCTTAATGACACTGAAATACTTGGAATAACCATGGTGCTGAATAAAGAGGTACATTACTTTGACGGAATATTCCCCAAGGTGTTTTCTAAGTAGTGAAATCTCTTGTTCTCGATCAGGTATCTGTACAACAGAGTCATATTAGAAGACAAAAGAAAAAAATTACAAACAACTAGCTTATTTATTTAGATGAGAATAAGAATAAGAATTACGTAGTATATTTTACGACTAAAATTCATCAAAAGCGCCATGATAAAGCATAAGACTGCACTTTGAAGAGGAATAACGTCTTTATATCATAGACAAAGTGTACCTGCTTCAAACTGCTGGGATTATTTAGGTCACCTATTGGCATCAACCCCTGTCCAGGTGCATTAAGCCACCTATCTTGTTCCCCTTCTTTTTGGTACCTACCTAAGCCAGTTCAATTGTCACTTTTGGAATGTGTCTAAACTTTGAGATTTTTAACTAAAGAATTCATGCCAATAGTTTTTTCCCATTTTAGACATTCACGTTCTCATTGAATCCAAACGAAAAAACAAATATTATAATGGAAAGAATGTGTCATCATATACCTGCTAGGAGAAAATGGTGACGCAGAAGGTGATGACAACTGAGAAAATCCTGAAGGATCGGGAGATGTCTGACCACCAGAAAGCATTCTAAGTGTGCCATTGAAATTGGGAGGCTCTCTGCTGCTTTCTCCCTGTGCTTGTAGACTAGTGCATGTATCATTTTGGACAAGATTATTAGAAAGAGTGTGCCTTGGGGTATTGTTGGGCCAATCACTTTGATTTCCAAAATGTGAGTTTGACATAAGAGTTCCATGTGGCTGGTGATGATAGTCATCCCATTGTTCGGCTGAATGAGAATTCTCACTTTTCAGCCCACCTGATTTCTGTTGAAAGGAGAGATTACAAACAGTGTACATTAAACATATGATAGAGAATCTGAAAATGGAGGCCACAGTCCACAAACAAAATATACACACAATCACACACATAAATAAGCATAGAAACAATACTGTGTCAGAGCCATAATTACAAGTGAAAGTAGTCAAAGTATTACTTATTTTACATGATCATAGTCAATAATGACAATCATGTATAATTTCAAAGTTGAATTGGTTTACTTCGTTGTGAAATTAATCACAAAACAGCATTATCTGAAGAGTCAATACAGTTTCGGCATCCTAGATTCTTACTGATGAACACAAACACAATAGAGCATGAAGGTATCTGTCATGGACGTTCAGGCAGGGATACGGGACTGCTGGTCCTTCACAGAGCAGGAAGCCAGGAACTCTAGAGATTTGCATCAAAGCCTTAAAATAATTAAGCAAGGTATAATGTTTTACTGATGAAGTTAAACCCCTACTAGTAACACTCACAAGCAGGGGCGGAGGGAGGGGTGGCCTGGCTGGGCCATGGCCCAGGGTAAATTTTTTTTTTGTTAATTATATATATAGTTTAAAATTTATTTTAGAAGCTGGCCCAGTTCAAATACGAAAATGGCCCAGGGTAGAAAGGGCCAACGCGAAAACAAAAGTCCACCTCTAGCCCGATTTCAGTGCAAGACCAACTAAATCAGGCCCGGTGCACGCCTCAACCCCAGTCCAGGGCCAAAATTAAAGCCCAGGGTTAACCATAGACTATGTTTCTGTTGGCTGCTTAAATACGATTAGAAGACCGGGATTTATAGTTGTACTGAAAGGAGCACACTATTACTTCTTCAGGTGTGGGATAACAAACCAATTTAGAATACTTCAAAAGTAAAGTATTATACTTCCAGTGTGGCACTAGTTATTATCTATGGAAGTATTAATGTGTATGCGTAATATTATACTTTCCCATTCCTTATAAAGTATAGCTTATAAATATACATTTGCTAACTCATTACTGATTATGAGCTTCTATTAACACAAAACTTTAAAATTAAAACTTATATTTAACTTAATAAACTTAAATTGTGGTTTTCCATATATCTAATATATTAAATTTTTTTATTTCTTATTTTTATAAAATCTTACGATTTCGGATTCGATTTTTAAACCTTTGTACCAATTCGATCCAAAAATACGATTTTAACAACCTTGCCTCCAGGCTTTAGTAAAGAAGCGCTCATGCGCAGCAAGCCGGCAGCCAAGCGAGATGCCAACCTTGCCTTCAGCCTTCAGTCATTAAGCAACGCACTCACTCCCGGACGTCGCCGCTTGCCGTCTACTCGCCGTGAGCGTGTGACGTCGTCTGCTCTGCTTCCCCTGCTCGACTGTTGTCTGCCTGTCTTCTACTCTTCCTCTCTTGGACTCCAGTCTCGATACATGTCACACAGCCAATTTGCCAAGGGTTTTTTCTTTTTCTTTTTTGTTTTTACAAGTTTTAGATTAATGTAGTGTTTTGTTTGTTAAATTAATATATTAGGTTGTGTTAGTGAGTTAGTGTAAATGTGTAATAGTGTGTCACCATTGATTTGTGTAATTGTATATTTGTATGCTTTGAATTGTGAAATAGAAATTAGGAATATCAAATGTGATTTGTGAATTTTTTAAAATAATAATATGAAGGCTAAAGGGTCAAATAGGCCCTTGAACTGACTTAAAGTGTTCAATTAGCCCCTTATATAGGAGGTTCTGCCCGGTCGTCGCCAATTGGGGTGGTTCCCGGTGGAATTTTTTGATGAATTTTTTTTAGCATCTTCTTCATTAAGTCTAGTTTACTCATACCAAATTTCAGCTAAAAATTCAACCGGGAAGGCAGTCAAATGATTTTCCGAAATGTACTGCGTTGTTTAACTTCGCAGTTACCTTCAAAAAATCATTTGACTACCTTCCCGGTTGAATTTTTAGCTGAAATTTGGTATGAGTAAACTAGACTTAATGAAGAAGATGCTAAAAAATATTCATCAAAAATTTCCACCGGGAACCGCCCCAATTGGCGACGGACGAGCAGAACCTATTATATAAGGGGCTAATTGAACACTTTAAGTCAGTTCAAGGGCTTATTTGACCCTTTAGCCTAATATGAATTAAAATAAAATAGATTAGTTTTTTATTTTTTTGGTTATTTAAGTAGGTATGGGTACTCAATCTACTGCCAAAAAGGCAAAATCACATTGCGTTCGTTTTATAAGCCTAGTACCAGCACACAAAGTAGACAAGAGTTAAATGTCTCAATTGAAAAGGAATTTGGCAACAAAATCACATTGCGTTCGTAACAAGATGAAAGATGAATTTCTTGCCGATCGTTTGACCATCTTTATTGAAAAGGAACTTGCCAACAAAATCGGCGTCGAGTCTGTCATAGATGAGTTTACTAAGGTCAAAGAGCGTCGTGTTTAGTTAACGTTTTAGTTTCAAACATTGTATGTATTGTTTAAAAATATTACTGTGAATTTTAATGGATTTTGATTGTTATGTTCACACTATCGTCGCTTTTAAAAAATTTATATATTGTTTTTAGTGTAAAGTCGGCCCAGGGTAGACATCCGTCCTGGCTACGCCCCTGCTCACAAGAATCTTAATGGGCAAGTAAATAAAGTTCTAACCTATTAAAATATTGATATTGCAAACATAACTGAAATGGAATGCAAATATGAATGGGAAACTATAGTTAGTCGATTTGTGCTTATGTCTGTTTTTATGTTAACAAATAATGAAGTTGATGAGTTTGTTGATATATATGTAAAGTTGTAGGTTAAATACTTTCGGAACAATTCACTATGTATAGTCTTCCTAGAATGAACGATAGCACCCATTGATAAGACTGAATTGTACACGTTGATCAAGCTCTAAAAATTGATTATTCATAAAGTCATTATTAACTCAATCAAATAAAGTTTTTAAAGAAACACAAGAGCAGTTTTCTTCATTCAGGAGCCTCGTGTTTTTATATATGAGAGTCCTTGTCTGATACAGGAGAGTCTTGTTGTGCCTCCTGTTTTCATGCAGGAGAGTGCTCAGTAAGACCAGTGTTCTCGTATTTGAGTCTTCTACCTTATCTTGACCCTTCTGTTTTACTCTTCTAACTCCTCTCTTCAATAGACTACTGATTCTTATACTTCATTCAAACCTTCTTTTGAGTCTTCTGTGCCTTAGCTTGCTTAAGGCTAAACAAAGCTTTCTGAGTCTTTTGTAACAGCAGACTCCTGAGTGTTTCATCCCGTCTTCTAGATTAAGCCTATTGGCACGGCAGTGCTCTGTTTTTCCTGAGACATCTTTTAGCATCCTGTTTTGAGTCAACTAGACTATTACTAAATCGTTCTATTTCCTATTTCTGTTTTAAAACTGGCTTTTGCCTATTGCCTAAATAAGACTTATCAATCGGAATAACCGAATTACATATTTAGCTTTTAGAATAATTATTCCTACAACGTGTTGGTGGAACCACCGATCACCTTCCTTGCTTGTTCGAGAAGTTGGACTTTTATTTAGAACACCATAGTTTTGAATCCTTCTCTTCATTATCATAGTCTATAAGAGAATGTTTGTTAGAGTTACTACTATATTTTGGAGATTTATTTACACTTAAGTACTTAACCACTTACACATCAACGAATAGAATCATCTGATGAGAAAACTGCTAGTTCAATATCTGAATAAATTCTTGATGATTTTTAAGTATCACTTTTGAACATCATAACCTATAAAAAGAAAGAAAAAACTCAAAAAAGAATCTTACATGACATGTTTATCTTGGAATTGTGGACAGACCCGGTTAAAATCTAGGTATGCTTTACCATATAAATGAGATAAAGGACAACTGTATATATCTGTTACTCCAAGTAGCAAAAGATGGTACTATAGGTGATGTATATATACAGTTATAAGCATAAACTCAGGCAATCTCACGCTCCTTCTCTTCACTAAATAAGAGATTGGAGTGAAAGCTATTTCCAGGCAAAGATAATGAACCATGGTGGAGGGTTTGGGAGCTCTGGAGTGACAGACAACAAAAAGTGCAATTTATGATACTAACGATGAGTGCACATCTCAAATCACTTACATATTTTTCAAGCTCCTGGATCTTTTTTTGAAGCTCAAGTCTAAGTTGATTATTCTCTTCAACCTGTAAACAGAAAATACAAGAATGATTAACTTTTCTAGTTATGACGAATTTTCTTTAATCAGGGGAAAAGAAAAAGAATAATTCACTGAATTGCCATAATAATTTGTCTAGATCCATAAACGGTGATCAGAGACAGAAAAACAGGACATAGAGTGTCTAGTGTTATGCAAATACCTAGTATTCTAAACAAGCATGTTTTATCCACATTACTCAACTATTATTTCCCATACGCTAATGACATGGAAGAAATTCATGCCAGTCCAAAATATGGAGATTGGTATGAGAAAATATGATATCAAAGCATCTATAAGCTTATCACGGATTTTTCCATGGCTAATTCAGATATTTACCAGTTGATTATCATAATAAGGTAAATTGCCTTCGCTTCCATGCATAGTTGTCATGGCGCATAGCGATTGCCATGGCTCAAAGGCATTTTTCATGGCACATGGCGATGGCGCATATACGAATGGCGCATATGGTGCTATGGCGACGACCACTTTTTCATGGCGATGGCACATATGGTGCGCACCATATCTAGACATTGACAAGTTGACAACTATGCTTCCATGAATTTTAAAAAGTAGAAACCTTCTTTGAATCATTATAATCATAATTCATCATTAGCCTTAATATCCATTCTCTTAAGTTTTGAACTCCCATCAAGGCAGAACTCGTTCCCAAAACTTTTGCAAGAAATTGATATCATTATTAGCCCATTTAGTAACACTTATTTTCGGCTTATCAGCCAAATTTTTTATCGGACACGTAACTTTTCATTTGCTAAAGAAGAGCTATGTAAGCTATTTTTCATATACTTTTTCTTTGTTTTATTAAAAATAAAATATAATTTTTTCATCATTTGATACAGACGCTTCAGCCAGAGTTTCACAAAAATTGAGTCAACTTTAGTGTTATGAAACGGACTCCATATGTTTATACATGCAAAAAGAAAGAGAGGGCGAAAACACCTGAAGCTTAATAGTAGTTTCAGCTGCCTCTACAGCTTTTTTGACCTGGAATAGCCCATCGTTATTGTTCCCTCTGATGTTTCCCGGATCCTGCATGCGCAGACCTGCCAATTTACTCTCTAAACTCCCCCCTCCATTTTCCATCCCTTTCCGCTTTCAACCTTCAAATATTCCAATTTAGACACCAATTATTTGAAATCAAACAGTACAACATCATGTCTTCTCCACCCATATATAAACATTTCTAGATATAAATACGGAGTGATATGCGTTTGAAAGAAAGAACAGGAAAACCCTAAGAATGACGGAGTTAAACAGTGTTGTTCTCTAATAGCCATCCCTTCATACGTAGATACTAGCTCTGGCACTTACAGGGAGAGGAAGCGGATTGGGGAAATAGATTTAAGCAGATTCAGGCACAGGGAAGATACTTGCTGCAGAGAGGTTGACAGAAAGGGGTGTGGCGGATTGCGAGAACTTGAGAAATGAAGAATGAAGAATGGCGTTGGAAACAGGGATTGGTTTGGGCGGACGGATCAGATGCGGGTCTCTCTCACACTCTGTCCCTTCTATGTTGTCGCCTTCTTCTTCCTTTGTTTTCTTGTGCCTCCACACCCATCACTGAATTTTTTGAATGTACTGCTACTTTTAAATTACACAACACTCGATCACTAATTTTATTTACCACTCTTGACTTGATTTCTGTCAAATAGAACCGGTACGGCGGTACTTTGTCAATCGTACTTATTGTATCCAACACTTTGTACTCACCTTATACTTATCTCTGTGAAGACTATTTTTTTGTCTGTAAAGCCAGTTCACAGACAAAATATGTCTTTGAATTCCTTCACAGACATATTTTGTCTGTAAAAGAATTCACAGACAAAAGAAATAACTTGACAAACATGGGTGAGTACAAAAGTGGGTATAAAAATGGGTACAAACATCATTTTCCTATTGGAATAGAGTCTCAGGATGCGTTTATTAGAGTATAATTAAAGTTCAATTTGCATTCTCTTACATAACTATATGGTCAATTTTGGGGGTCATCACGGATGGGATGTCATACTTTTTTTAATACTCGATTACATTTCTAAATTTTTACTTTTTTATTAAGTCATATGACTCATGCCTTGATTAAGATATTTGTCTGAATTAAAATATACGGAGTATGTCTCAATTCAGTGATATTTGTATACGAGGTTGCTTATTTTATGTGCCGAATAAATAGTCTGAATTGAATAAAGTAATCAATTTAATATTATTCTGAGGTTATAATGTCAATGAGAAAGTTTATTAATATAAATACATTCCACAGTTGATTTAAAAAGTTGACAAATAGACATCTTACTAGACATTTTGATATAAACGACTACAAAGTATTATTCTCCAACTTAATGATTAATACAAATTTTTGACGGAATGATTATGTCATGCTTCCAATTAAATCAGACTAAGTATGATTTAATGATTGAACGATTAAGTCGCTACTCGTTAAATCTATTTAGTCGAAAGTAGACATTCCCTTGGTCGGTATTTCGTAAGGCTCACAGTGACTGCATGCATGGCCAGTCACGTCGAGGACTACGTGGCAACTATTTTCTTTTTCCTTTTCTTTTGTTTCACCTTTTTGTTTTTTTTTTCTTTCTTCTTGTTCCCTTTCTTCTATGGTTCTCCCCTCTCTGCCTGTAATAACTAATATCTTTCTTACTTTCTTTTTTCTTACATTTCTTCGTTCCTTACCATTTGCTTTCTTTTCCCCTATTTCTCTACTCGTGGTGCCGTGTTTTCCAACGTGGTCATTCGCCATCTTAGTATGGGCGCGGCCCCGCATCACCAAGCGCCACCCACCATCCACAACATCCACTACACAATTCAAACAAGCAATTTCAATTTTTTAACCCTCTATTGCAATAAAAAACTATCAATTTTAAAATTATGGTGGTGATGGGCGGCAAACGGGGGACAGTTCCAAACCGTTTCGACAAAATCGCCAGAGAGGACAGAGTCGACGATGAAATTTGAAGTCGTGCGGTGAAGCTGGCGGACGAACTTACCAGAGAACAAAGAGCGGGCGAGCAGAAAATCGGAGAAGAAAGAAAGAAAGAAATAAAGAAAGAAAGAAAGGGAAAATGGAAAAGGAAAAAATGAAAAATAAAAAGAAAGTAATAGTCATCTGGATGCCACACATGCACTTAATCCGAAAAGCGGCGAGAGTCACCTTCTAAATAGCTCAATTAGAAGTTTTTAAAAAGTATGGGGGGGGGGTAACTGGGTGTATGTTTTCAAATTTTAGAGGTATAATTGTCTTTTTTATGACATAGTATGAAAGCCTATTTGACTATTTTCCTTCAATTTCTTGTCTATCAAGTATTATCTTGATATCCTATTTCATCTACAATTTTCCATTTGTTCACTTTCAATATATGATTTAAAAAAAAAAAATTAATACGGGGCTAATATTTCTTATTCAGGTGTGATCCTTCTAGCTTAATTTTCTATAGCTTCGAGTGCTT
Organism: Cuscuta epithymum; assembly: GCA_945859915.1. Lineage (NCBI taxonomy): Eukaryota > Viridiplantae > Streptophyta > Magnoliopsida > Solanales > Convolvulaceae > Cuscuta > Cuscuta epithymum. Next base: position 477,678 of record CAMAPF010000997.1, read on the forward strand.
TGAGTGGACACAAAATATTAGAAGTGTTAAAATTGAGCAAATTTAAAAACATCGACTAGTTATGAAATTTGCATATAAAACTCATAAATATGAGAAAATACAAGTCGAACTTTCTTTGTATTGTTGTAGACTAATTGGTAAAACAAAAAAAACACAATTTACATTTTTAGCTATTTAAGGCATTTGGAATCTCACAGAGATGAATGATGTAGCACCTTCATCAAGAGTAGATGGTGATACATAAAAGTTGTTGATTGAGATTGGGGGCTATGAGTTCCCTCAAGGTTATTGTCTCGTGTGCCATATGACTAGTGGGTTCTTCGGATTCGCTAGATCTAGATGATGCTTCAGACTCATTACTTAGAATATATTTTTCAATCTCTCGGAAGTTTGTTCTATTTGTGGGTTGGGTCAAAAAGGGGTATCGTTAATAGAACAAGTCTTTACCATATGCTCAAGGATCGAAAAAAAGGTAAGTAAGTTCTCTTTATTTATTTATTTTTCACAAAAAGAAAAATCATTGTCTTTCTCTGGCAATGGTGGCAAATTTGACGTCACTAAAGTCGTTATGTACCTCAAAATAAAAATTTAATACTCGCACTAATAGCGTATTATAGTGAATTAGAGTTCGTATGAGCAACAAAAGGTATTTCAATTATAAGTTTTTGCCATGAGTATTCCTAAAAAATAGAGAATGGACAAAAAGTGACCTTTTGTTTTATTTTCCGACCCTTATTAAACCAACCGACTCCTACAGTGACCAACCCTACAATGACTTCCGCCGGGTGACCAATTGACACGGTGACTCCCGCCCAGTGACCAATGTCCACTCCTTCAGTGACCAACGCTCGCTCGTCTAATGAACAACATCTGTCGATCCAGTGACCAACGTTCACCCGTTAAGTGACCAATCCAGTGACCAATGTTCGTCCGTACAATGACAAACGCCCACCCATCCAATTACAGTTATCTGACCCGTCATAGTTACAAATACGTGATTCGCTAGTTAAAGTTACTCGCCCAATCACTTACAATTACCCGACCCGCTAGTTACAGCTACCCAATTTTGACCAATTATAGTTATCCAATCCAACCTACCAGGTCCGACCATTTAAAGTTAACACCATCATTCCTACCACCACTAGCGACCACCGCCTCCGGCGGCCACCACCTTCGTCTACCACCGGCAACCACCACACCCCAACCTCACCCAAACCCCTCCCCCTAACCAGACCCCTCACCACAGCCCCCACATCGCCCTGCCCCAGCGCCCTGCTTTCTAGACTCTTCTAGTCGGTTGGCCTACCTCCTTGGCCCCAACCGCTGACACCTGACCCAAGCCATAGTCAGATCCTTTTACTAACCGCCTTCCCGACAATTTCCACAACCCACGCGGGCTCCTCCACTGCCGGCCCAAACCATGTTTCCATCCCTGCTCATCCCCTCCACGATTGGTAGCCCTGCACTCCTCATGAACTAACAAATCGCAAATTCGCAACCAATGTCCACCATAAAACTTCGTCATCACGTGTGCTCGAACGGCAGCATCAGCGCAACCACCAAAAATCGCAACCATAGCCGCCACACTCGCCTCAACTCAATCCCTCGCTGCCCACTTCACTCGCCCCATAGCTCAAACCCTAGCCGCACTCGCTCAGATCTGAAACCATAGAGGCTTCGTCGAACGCATCTCCATCGGGAAGAAGCAGTACAAGAAGAAGAGTATGATGGGCAAGACTTGGAGCGATGTACCTGGAAGATTGAATGTGACAACGCACGATGACGATTTAAGTATATTATGTTACCGACGTGAGGGAAAGGGTGGCGACACGATGACAAGTCGACAACGATGGCCATGACAACGAAGGCGGCGACGGCCACGGTCAAGGCAGCGGGGGCAGCAATGACCATGGTGGCGAAGATCTGAGTCTTCAAGCACACTTTGATCCCAGACACGCAGTATGTAAGAAAGATACGTCAGGCTTCAGGGGCAATATGGTCCTTACATTTTAAGTGACTTTTCTGTCCTTACACGATTTAATCCCATTTTTTCTTGCCAGACACTAGAAGTCACGTTTTGGTCACTCTTTTCATTCTTTGTGTAATTGTAACAAAAGAGGGTTATAAGTTTGTATTAACTTGGAGAATATTCATTACACTAAAGTGAACGAATTGTGTGATTATAAATTTATAGATAAGGACATGGTTCTGTTATTTTCCACTTATTGATATGTTAGTTGATCTTGGTTATATCTTTAACTATCGCTTTCGAATACTCAGTTGCAAAGTACCTCGAATTCATCAAATGTAGTCATTAATAAGAAAACATTTCATTATCAACCATTACCATTAGCAAAGTATAGAACGCCACCATATACCAACTTCATAGGCATTCTCTCAACTTTGTGGTGAAATCCGTTGATGTTGATACCTTAATCCATATACCGGTTTCAGTTCAACCAACACAATTAATACTTCTTAAGATTTAAGCATGAGACCATAGACTAATAACCCGAAGTTATTTACTTGTGAAACCATCGTTTTTTTAACTCCAGGGGGGCTGAGGGAGGGGGGTTGGGGCCCTGGAGTAATCAAGGCTGAAACTCGCTCTATTGAGTTTCAAACCCATATGTGCCTAGCGTGTTTCGAACTCGAGACCTCTCACCAGGTACGGTAACCGCACAACCAGTTGGGCTGAAATGTTTGGTTAACCATCAGTGTTTAGCCATTGATTAATTGATCGTTTCTAGTAACCATTAACGTCAAAGTGTAACCTAATCGTCACTTGGCAAGACACCAACATTACTATAGAGATAGAATAAGGAAAGAATTAATGTTCAATAAAAAATTTAAGAAAATAACTCGAAACTTTATCACTCAACAAGCTTCAAGAGCAAACCTAAAAAAGGGAGTTTAGAGCACCTCCAATGCAAAAGTCACAACGGTGTACACGTGGCGGGAGAGATATAAACATACAAAAATAATTAATAGAAACTCGTTCACACTCTCTCCACGGTGTAATAAATATTCAGTTGGTTTTTTTATCACAATTTTAAGCACATGGAAGAATGAGAGTCTGTTTACTAACAAAGATATTTTCCAGTTTTCTATTTCTGTTTTCCGTCCTCAAATTTTCTGTTTTCATTTTCCTGTTTTTCTATCTCCAATTTTTTGTTTTCATTTTTTTTGTTTTCCATTTTCAAATATGAAAGCATGTTCATTAAATTTTTTCACCCGGTTCTGTGGCCGACCACAAAACTGAAAGTACGTTTCCAGTTCGGAACCAAACCTAGTACATCCCAAGTAAGGTACCAGGTCCCATGTATATGAAAGTCGGGATCGTAACCGGTTGGTCTCAACGATTAGTTTGGTGAATTCTTTTCTCATTTCCATATTGGTTGACAATTCAATGGCTCTTTTAAAACTCTTCACTTTAAAAATGATTTCAAAAAATCGAGACCAAACCACTAGGTCATTGACTGGGCCGGTCAGGGACCGTCGGGTCATTGACGGGAATGGCCCGCGACCGTCGGGTTGTCGATCGAACCGAACACAGACTGTTGGTTCATTGGACGAACAAGATAAGGACCACCGGGTCGTTGATTGGATAATACGGGACTATAGGGTGGTTGACCGAACAGGACGGAGACCGCCGAGTAACTGACAGACCGGACGGGGGCTGCCGAGTCATTGACCAGACCATATCGGACCGGGAATGCCCGACTGTCAACCGGACATAACAGGTATAGCGTGTTTGTGGATCGAACCGAACAGGGATCGTCGGGTCATGTATCGGGCCAGGATCGTTGAGTCGCCGACCGGACCGGACCGGGATCGTTGGGTCATCGATCAGATCAGACAGGCACCGTTGGATCGTGGACTGGAAAGGGGTCGCCGGGTCATCGACCGGACTAGACTGGGATCGTCAACCAGACCGGACTGGGATTGCTCAGCTGTCGACCGGACTGACAGGGGCCGCCAGGTCAATACCAGTCCGGACTGCCAGGTCATTGACCGGATCAGACAGGGATTGTCGGGTCGTTAGCCGGGCCAGACTAGAATTGACACCGGAGCAGGACCGTATCCACCACTAGGCGTATGTATAAAAATTCATTGCAGCGGCACTGCAACATCCGCGTTTTTCCAAATTTGGAAAACTAGTTAGAGTCACTTCTCCAGTTCATTAAGGAAAACAGAGACATATCTCATTTTTTTGGGTTTTGGAAAACGATTTGGTAAACGCATTTCTCTGTTTTCCTTTCTCCAATTTTCCAGCAATTTTCTTTGGTAAACACATTTTCTATTTTTCTTTTTCCACTTTTTGAGAAAACTGGAAAATATCTCTGTTAGTAAACATGCACTGAATATCTACATTGTGAAGAAAATGAGTGTTTTTATAGGACTTTGGAAATCATGTCATACCCGGTCGTGAATCCTCAGCAGTAGCTACACAACTTCATAAATCATGTCATACCGATCGGATATGTCGGTATAACCGATCGGGTATAATAACAATCGTGATAAAATATCCATGCACGTTTAATTGTTCTCTATAGTCTAACCTAAACAAATTACAACTAACAAGGAAAATAAATTGTTGCACCGTAAACACGCAATTACTAAAACATTACACCGTGAAAACAAAACAAAAGTGAAAATATACCTAATAAAAAACTACACTATCAGGATGCTTGTTTTTGCAACCATTCTTTCTCTCAAGAGCACACTAAGTAAAAATTGATAGTAAGAGTGACTTTGAAAATGTGTACAAAAATCATACAATTTTTTAACTTGTTCGAGATTTTTTTTTACATATTTTGCAATGAAGCAAAAAACTCACTATTTTTTGGTTTGAGAATATGATGGAATAAAACAAATTGACTCATTAAACTGTCTGCGCTTCTTTGTTATGAAGCGGCAGTCAGTCAATGCAATTTTCGACGCGATTTTCACTATGGGTCATTCGAAAACAATCTCTTTGTGCTTTAGTACAGGGGTAAGACTGTGTACATCCAACCCCCCTTACCCCACCGTAGGTGGGAGCCTTTGCGGCACTGGGGTAATGATAATGATGATGATGGTAGACATTTATTGTCTATAAAATCGAGTTTTTCCGACCAACATTTTTACTGTGTCCATTGTTCTAAAAATTGGTCTAGTTGCTCCAACGAATCAGTGCCGATCGCTAGGCGGCCGTAGCTGTAGATGGCTAATCGGTCTAGTTGGTAAAAAAATCCGAGTAATTGCCGCTTAGTTGGTGCCTAGACACTAGATGCCATTCAACTGCGCCATTAACATCTAACTATATTGTCTTATTTCTATAGAATTGTAGGTGCAAAGAATTTTAATGTACACAAAAATGATACAATTAAAATTTAGGGTGAGTACCAAATTTACAAAAATGGGATTTTGGTAAATACGAGAATTGCATTTTGTCTTTGAGAAGGACATTGTGATTTCCCATAAGAACTACTCCCCAATAAAGAAACAGAAAACTAAAATGATAATGTCACGAAACGTGTCCAGTCTGTTTTCAAACAAATGTAAATTTGTTATTTTCCACTTGTAGTTTTGATGGAGTATTAATAATTAATCTACCTAAATCTAAAAGGAAAAGATATTCAGGCTAAAATTTTCCCGCTGAGTTATGTCGCTTTCGCATAACGTGAATTTATTTGCTCAGGCTCAACGCAAGCTGAAAAAAATGCATTGTTGGTGTAGGTTGGTGGTGCCCACTTTTGGGTTAAAATCTGGAATTAATTTGCCCATGTCCTTATTAAATGAAGCTTTGTTTTGATTGGTGGGGGTGGAGGCACGAACAGTGTATGGAAAAGGCCCATACTATTCGAACATATTATTGTTCATTACATCCACTCCTATTGGTGTAGATCAGTGGTGCCCACATTTGGGTTAAATCTGAAATTCATTTGCCCATATCCTTTTTAAATTAACCTCTGTTTTGATTCGTGGAGGATGGAGGTACAAACAGTGTATGGAAAAGGCCCATACTGTTCGAAAATATTTGTGTTGATTACCTCAGCTATAAATGCTTCGTCCCAGCCGCATTGCATTCTCATTCACGCTGGGTTCTCGCTCGAATAGAAAAAATACACATCAAGTAATATATTTATTTCACTATGGTTGGGATGTGGTCAATGATTCGTCATATCGACCAAAGTAAGACAACTTGGGCGATAAAAGCGAGGGCCACGAGAGTGTACCGTGAACCTGCGCACGATGGCTTCCCGCCCTCTTTGGAGGTCGTCTTTCATGACGAGGAGGTCGTGGAATTTTTTAGAATTGTTTCTAAACTTTAGATGTGGCTCCTTTGGTTTATACTAATGCCTGTGCGTTATTTTATTCAGGGCTCAAAGATTCACGCCCACATACCAGATCAATTTGTTGGAAAGTTTTTCGGAATCTTTAGGGAAGGCCGCATCTTCGCGGTTAAAAATTTTATGGTTGAGGAAAATTTAATGTATTTTAAAACTACCACGAGTGCTTATAGGCTGCGTTTCTTTAAGAAAAGTGCAGCTTTCGAAATACAGATTCCATTTCCGTTGCGGACATTTTGTTTGATATCTTTCGCTACACTACAAGCTCAGGATGTCATTGATGATAAAATAGGAATTGGTGCGATTATAATGCTATCCTTTAATTTGTATGGTTTATAACAAAATAAAATTCTTCGTAACACACTTTTAAAACACGTTTAAAACAGATATTATTGGACAAGTTGTCCATGATAAAGACCCTAAGACCATATTGAAGAATGACCGTCCAAAGAGGTTGATCGAGCTTATCTTGGGAGATACAGAGTTAGCAATTTTTTTTTCTTTGTCTGCAATTTTTTAATTTTTAGGGACCTTGCTTAATTCGTCGAAATGTATTTTTGTTAGAGGGAATGTCATAGGATGCACACTTTGGGGCCCGATGGTGGAAATGCTATCAACGTATAAGTTAACCACTGTTGAGCCTGTTGTTATGCTATTGCAGTGTTGCAAAGTCAGAAGATATCAAGGTATCACCTACAAAAACGTTTTGCCTCCACTGAGTGTTTTTTTTATCCATCCTGACTACTGTATCTGTGTTAGGTCAAGTTCAAGTCTCAAACATGTTCAGCACAACAAAGACGATTCTTAACGGGGCCGAAGATGAGTTTAGCGTGTTTAAATCTAGGTATACCACGTTTGTGTGCGAACGGTATTGACCAAAAGCTAATGTTTTTTTCCAAAAAAACATTAGCCTAACTTTTATTATGACAGGATGACCAGGAGGTGCGGTGACGGCCTAAGTTTTACCATTTCATCGGACACGTCTAATGAAGGTGACATTAGCACCGGCGGGATTCAGTTGGTAACTATTGACCAGCTCAATAAGCTGGAAGAGGTATATTTGCAAACAATTTACAAATGATGTTTGACGCGTTTGTGTGTTGACCCTTTCTATTTAATTTTTAGGAAGGAAGACATTGGGTTTACGGTGAAATCGTTGGGATTGAAAGTCACAAAGACTAGTCCTACGTGTCATGCATAGGGTGTAATCGAAAAGTGTCACCAAACGGAGACAGCTTTCAGTGTTTGTCGTGCAATACATCCGACGCTGTTCTAAGGTTCACTTCATATGCATTACTCACATATTATGCATTCTAAACTGTTTCAATTCTTTAATGTTTCACAATTTTCACTCAATAGGTATAAGGTTAACGTGAGGGTGGTTGATGGTACTTCGCATGCATCGTTCCTACTATGGGACAGAGAGGTGTCGTGCTTGATTGGGAGATCTGCTTCTTCGCTCAAAGATCAAGTGTCTAAGGTAATATACTAAAACTATGTTTGGTATTTTATATACTTACAACATTACTCCTGAATACTATGCGCGCACACAGCGAAATTTTGGCCCGCATTACTTTCCATCTGAGATTAATGCACTCATGGACATCAAAGCGCTCTTCCGCGTTCACTACAAGAAGGAATCCAGGAACTACAAGGGAAGTCAAAGCTTCAGTGTTCTGAGGATGAACACAGACCCTAGGGTGCTATCCCTGTATGTTACTGAATCAACCGAGGAAGAGGTTCGTTTTTTACTTGGCAGATTTGGTTTTTGTTTACTATATGTCAATATGATAAGCCTTTTGTCCTATGTTCTAGGAGGAAGATGTGTTCACTGAATTGGAGAAAGAGTTTTCCGCCAACGAACATGTGGGAACTTTTTCATAATTTGTTTGACTTTTTTAATCGCATACACACATAGGTCTCTCAGCTAACACGTGACTTCTGTGATTCAGGTAGGGTCTTCGCAACCTGTTAGTTCGAACAGTCCTTTGTTGGACAAGGACAAGAGAATTGCATTGGAAATTGATGCGGAGAAAGTGAAGAGAGACCTTCTAGGGGAATTTTCTGGAACAACACCAATGAAAAGGATGAAGGGTATCAAGATCGAGGAGACAAAACAGTGACAATGTTCTTGGGGTTTGGATTGTATCATTGTGTGTTTTGTGTATGTGTATATGTCAATGGGTAGCATGGAGAACTTATAGTTAGAAGACAATGCTAGCTATGCATGTTAGTGGCATAAGCTGTTGTCTTTTACACATTTTGAATTTTGTTATTGGTTCCTACACTTCAACCTAAATTGTGTTCTCCATGTAGCCAAGTTTCCCTAATATATATTAATTAAAATAAAGGGAAGGAATATTTTGTGTCTGATTTTGGCTTCTCTGGGACATTAGCAATGCAGTCTGGACCAAATGTAGCTTTTTATTACATCGTCAATAAAAATGTAATAAAACCTTGGTCAGTAAAGGGCTGCATGTTAACACATTTAATGATCCAATATCCTACTTAGCATTTATCAGTTTACATTAAATAAGCTTACCTGCTAAGTACTAAGGCCTACATTATTTCTTTGTTTAATGTCCTAGCCGCTGTTATAGTAAAATGTGTGTCCAACCACATGTATTGTAGTTGGTCCTAGACAATGTAATATATAATAGATTGTATTTGAAGTACAAAATAAGTTCAGCATGCTAAAGTGGATGGATTAGTGGGTTTAGAAGACATACCTGTCATACCTGCTTCGGCTGAAAACCTAATTGCTAATTTTTTACATCTCACAGATACAAAAACAAACCATAATAGAATTTACTTTTATCTAACTATGCCAAAGTAATTTTTTGCCGGGGTTACGTAGAGGATATCCCTAATGTCACCTACGTCCACCCTCCTGCATGTTGTAGATAAAATATGGATCAGCTGCATTGTCAAATTATTCAAATTGATGAAACAATTTAATTAATTTATGCCCCAGTTAATGGTTGTGTGTCAGTGTTTAGTGTGTAATGGAATCAGTACAATATTATCGAATTTTGGATTGCTGGCAAAGAAGTAATGCTTGGGACAAAAATTGAAACATTTTTATTTTTGGACTTAGTTTATTTTCCTCTTGGAGAACAAGTCGAAATATGCGTAGTAGGGAGTATATTGTTTCCTCTCCATTTATGTATCATCAGGGCACAATAAATATACGTTCTAAGGGAAAATTTTTAAGTTACGGAGGGAGTACATGTTATACGGAGTATATTGTTTGGCGTAACCAACAGATTAGTGGCAACTGCACATAGTAGGGAAATATCAAGGAAATCGGTTTATTGCAAATATTATAAGATAATGTCAACTAAGGTCAAAGATAAATTTCTTTTTATTGAACTTATTCTACATTTGTCCAACGAAAGTTGTTATGGGATACTGTAAAGATTAAGCTATATAAAAAATCTTTATACTCCGTATTCCAGCGGCTTCTTGGGAAATATTGTGTTTTTAATGGTTATGATTTTATACTATTTATATATCTAAAATTTTTGAAACATCTCTTAATTGCTATCTACGTCCCGCTAATATTAGAACAAGCGGATGTTGTGATGCTTTAAAACGAAAAAATATGGAGTTGGTATTAATTGATAAAGTGTAACTAAAATAATTAAATATTTACTTAATCTAAATATTAATTGATAAAGTGTAACTAAAATAATTAAATATTTACTTAATCTAAATATTACCAAATATAGTACGGAACAAATATAATCAGACACAAATTTGAGAAATTTCCGTTCCCTTCTCACACCGTTTTGCTTTTCTTAGCTACAATAACACGTTTCCATCTTTTACTGTATTCTAAAGTTTTCCCAAAACTTTCCCCATTTTTTAAACTTTTAGTGTACTTTTAGTGTAATGTCTGTTAAAAGTAGGGTGGAAAATAGCCATACTTTTTCAATATTAATACATACGGCAGTAATCCTTAGTGCACTTGGTCACATTATACTTATTATTAAATTTTTAAATTATTAATTATTAATTATTAATATTTTGTATCAATTAATTTGCCCATTTCCCTAATATATGATGCACGGTATGGGGTGTGCAATGATTACTATCACTGTCATCCCCAATAATTTTGCATTGGGGTGTCAAATTAGGATGGCCAATGTGCTACGTATGTGCTTTCTATAATGTGAAATGCCACCCACTTGCCCGATTAAAATTACGGTGCTCCAAATATAAGTAATTAACTAAACAAATCATATCATTTCTTTTTGGGCAGAGGATTGCGTTTTTAAAATTGAGATAATTCAGTGGTCAAATCAAAAAAATACCAGTCCCCGTTTGTATAAATGTGGAGCGCATAACCCCGTTTTGTAAACAACCAAATTTCTCCATTATTCCCTCTGCGAGGTGCTTCTTCACCCTTGTCTGACAGGTGCGATATTTTTACTTTAAAGTTTAAAAGCACTTCGTGTATGTTGTCCATTCCTGTTACCACTATAGCTAAAAAGGAAAATTGGATATAGGCATATTATGACTTACTCTGTCTCTAACAAAATTTAACAGAAGTTTCCTTTTAAAGTTTCAATTGTAATGTTGTTCTTCAGGTCATTCTTTATAATCACCAATATTGTGATTTCATTTTTTAATGTTTGCTTTCTTTCGCTCCAGCGATGAGGGACTATGACTTGCCGGCTGATTGGTGTTGTGTATGTGGAGGTGAGGGTTTAGGAGCGATTGTTCTGCAGTGTTATTTTTGCAACATACGAGTCCACACGTTCTGCACCATAGGGGGATGTCTTCCTACAAATCTCAACGACTGGTCGTGTGAGCGCTGTCTGGAAAAAATGAGACTTCATTTTCTATACCAAAATCCATCCCTAGAATGGATTACAGGACAAATTTGTTCCGTTAATGTTGTCGGCCACTTCGCAGGCTATGCTGGGGCCCTGGGGTTGCTTAACCCTGTGCAACATGTTGTGGTGGATGTTCTGGGGCATCCAATGGAAGCTTTTCTGGCACCACCCTCAGTTCCCCCCTTACAAGTAATGGGTGTCCTGGGACATGATGTAGGCAATTATGTGGCCCCAACCTCAGTTCCAGCCGTAGAAGTGGTCGATGAGAATTCCCATTGCGGTGACGCTTATGTCAACCACACCCAAGTTCCGCCCTTTGAGGTTGTGGATGTCCCGGTTGTCGATGTTGTAGGACCTAATGTGGGTGCATATGAGACCCCGGGGTCAGTTCCACCCTTACCTGTCGCGCTGCGACGGTCTTCCCGGATAAAAAGGTTAAACAAAAAATATTTTGGGCATGACTTTGTTGTTCACTTTGGTTTCGGCTGGCTGTCTACTTCTCCTAACTAAAATCCCGCTTCAGGGTTTAAATTTCTGTCCACATTACACAAATTTTTGTAATGCTTTCATAATGTGGGTAGTCTGGGTAGCTTTTTGTTATGTAAAGTGAGTGGTACACTAACGTCTATTGTGTTCAAATAATGATGTTATTGGGTACCCTTAGGGTCTACGATTCCCCCTTTCTATTGTGTTATACAACGAAATATTAATGTTTTTGAGTGTCCTTAATGCTTATGATTTTCACTGAATTTTAAGTGTTATATTGTTAAATGATGTTCCTTTTAAACTTACATTCCCCTTATGTTAGTGTCAAGATATATTCTAATGAAAACATTTTTAGGTTTATGAAGCGGTGTCCAGGAATGTAAGGATGGTTAGGCTTACTAAATCTGTCGTAATAGGGTCCAAGAGACCCAATACAGGTAACGGTTGTCTGGACAAAATTACTTACTTCTGAAACTATATTTGAAAAGTGGAATTCTACAGCATATGCATTGGTGTTAAAAATTTATACAGTCGTTCCCTGAAGTGTTCCCCTGTGTGGCGACAGTGTTGATTTTTTGTGAGGTGTGTCAGGTTTAAAACTGGACTGTTTCCATTATGTTAGCAAAGGAATATTAGTATTAGCATATGTTATATGAGACGAATAAGTTTTCAGCCTTACTTTTGGTGTGAATGGCCATGCATGTCATGGAAACTGACTATGTGGATCTCGGTCGTGAATTTTAGCTTTGTGATGTTTTCTGTTACTCACGACCACTTTGTCTTCCCTTCGTAGCCGCTTCATGCTTAGCCATCTTCCATTTGCACCCATGTGTTTGCAAAAAAAAATGCAAGCACCAGGTTAGGGGCTACTACAAACTGATTTAATCAAGTATAATTGTAGTTGGAAAGTACCTGCACCTTCTACACATCTGCTTGCTGTACAACATCCATTTGGAGTCATTGTTGTTGCACTATTGTGGATCGCGTCCCCCGAATTCTTCCCGGTTGTTGGCCAAATGAAAACACATACCAAGTAGAATTAATTTCATACCTTGCGGTGCCTCTCTGTTTGTAGAGGCACATCTTATGCTTCCTACACACATGAATGCCAAACATTATTCATCCAAGTTTTAATAAAAGGCTCTGAAGCGTATGTTTCACCTAATATTAGGAAGGGTAGTTGTATCGTATTTTTTTTCCCTGTGATTTAAAATATGTTGTAATAATAATAATTTCTTAACGCCTCAAACCTTTCCAAACCTATGAGACAAGAACAGATAGATTTATAGCGCTAGGTAACAAATCATCAGAAATCAACGAATATATGACACTATCCACCTAATCAGAATAAACATTGTATGAGTATGAAATTAGTCAAACAATTAAATTAGGCAGCATCAAGTCACACTGTTACCTCCTCGATCAATTTCATCTTCAAATAGCAGCGTAGAGAATGAAATCAGTCCAATCAATCCTGGCCAAAGCTTTGGAGAACACGGCAGCAGCCGCGCCGCTGGAAGGAGACCCTTGAACGCGGCGGCGAAAGTCATCATCTTCGCTACGGCGGTGAGCTGGCTTCTCGACGTTTTTGGATTGAGCCGGCGGCGGAGGATGGTAGTACATCCTCGAGGTCTGAGGCAGTCAGAGTTGAACCTGGCGGCGATTCTCATTCCGGCGTCCAAAATCCCCATGGATCTAGATCTCTTCTCGAATCCCGATCTCTGCCCGAATGTCGGTCTCATCTTCTGCACCGATTGATTTGGAGAAAATGGAGACAGGAAAGCAAAGGGGAGAGGTTAGAGGAGGAAGACATCCCAAACGTCAAACCCGGTAGTTGTATCGTATTTATTAAGCATTATCAATCTGGGGGCGGTGGTGCTATACATATTTATTGAATGTTTAGTATCTACCATTTAAATTTTTATTATTACTCTTAAAGTGTGACTCTTCCCAATTATAGCTTAGGTGTACATTCACATACGTGGATTGTGTATACTTAATCAGGTGGGTGGCATGCATGCCAGTTTAGTGTTCATTATGATATGAAACGTGGCGTGTATGCAGCTGTAAACAAAACTAATTTACCTAATTTAGTGGGAGTAAGTTCACTTTTGTGCCAAATTAATTTTACCCTAAAATTCCTTTTCAGGTAAATGCCTCGAAGAATTAAAATAAGCTACGTTTTCATAGTGTGTATAGTTTAGAAATTCTGTAAACGAGTGTTCTTTGTAGACATGCATGTACAACGATTCAACTATTACGGAATTATGCCGAAAAAAAACATCGCAATGCACTTCTGGAAATTTCGTGCATGCATGTCTTAGGCATTGTGAGACAATTGCCACAGATCTGGAATATCTGAGGTCATTTTGTGTTGCCAATCAGAATAAAATGCGGCTGACGTAGTCTAAAACATTTTCACATTGGCGTCGTCATTCGTTAGATTCATGAGTTTCAGATAAAAATAAAAAGTTTGGGAAAATTAAATAAATATTAAAATTTTAAATATGTATTTCTTTTTGAAGATTGTCCTACTCAGTCATTTAATATGTCTTGCAATTACACGAATTGCATTTTTATCTCATCAATGAAGATTTGTTTCATTTTGATGTCGCTCTTTTTGTGTGCTTTTGAACCCTTCTTCAGATGTTTATGACCATGAAAGAGTGTTTTGTGCTCCAACCCAACCACTGCGTCCATTCGACCATTTCAGCTCCAATGTTGTATGTCTTGACAAGAGCTTCAATCAACATCAAAGCACATCTTTCAATAACAACATTGCAGGTAACATTACACATCCCATGGTATGTCTTTTATTGTTTATTCTTATATATGAGGTTGGGACAATTTATTTCCTTAATATACGTCCAATTTATTTGGTTAAATTTAGCAACAACGTTTGCTTATCAACACGTTGGGGAGTCATCAACTACGATCCCACCGCCTTCGTCATCGGTGGACGATTGTGATGATGCGGTCGTCGAGGATAGTGATGTAGATGACGAGTACGTTGATTATGATAATTTTCCTGCCCGATCAAACAACATGGCAGTTGGTGCGTGCTAAGTGTATTTCTCGCTTTCATCATTTTAAATTTTCTAAGATCATTTATATCCTTTCCAAATATCGTAACTGCTTTTGCATAAAATAGGATATTGGGATATTGGTGATGCTATCTGTGCTTGCGCATTTTGTAATGCCCTGTTTTGGTTTGAAGAGCGAGTCATTTCCACATCTTCAAAGATAAATCCAAAGTATTCATTATGTTGCTATCAGGGAAATATCGTCTTGCCCCTTATGAAAGAATCGCCGTTACTCTTATCTCAGTTGCTTCGAGGAACAGATGAACGCAGCAAGCATTTCATTGACAATATAAGATCGTACAATAGCATGTTTTCGTTCACCTCAATGGGCGGTAAAGTGACATCAAATGTCACTAAAGGAAAGGCTCCGCCGATGTTTAAGTTGCATGGCCAGAATTATCACCTTATCGGAAGTCTGCTACCTCAGGACGGAGCAAAACCCAAATTCGCACAATTATATATTTACGATACAGATAATGAACTTAAAAATAGACTTTCATCTGTTGGGTAAGAACACTCTACATTTATTAAATTCAACCGTTTATACGGTGTTGTTACGAATTTCATTCATCTTATTTTTCGTGCAGTGACGACGTTGGGAAAAGGAAGTTACATGAAGGTATAGTTATCGGTTTGACTGAGATGCTAAACCGGAATAACGTTTTGGTCAAATCTTTTCGCCTTGCTAAAGACAAAATGGACACAACCAATGCCCCAAAGGTGCGCCTAAAGCTTATTGGAAAGCGTTATGGTGATGCGAGAACATATAATTTACCATCTGTTTCTGAGGTTGCGGCCTTGATCGTAGGTGATTTTGACGAATCATTAGGTGAGAGAGACATATTGGTTGAGACTAAATCAGGTAAATTGCAAAGGATTAATGAATTGAATCCTGCTTATTTTGGTTTGCAATATCCATTGTTGTTCCCTTACGGCGAGGACGGTTATCGGGAGGACACAAAGTTGTCCAGGTGTAATGTTGTTTCTACAAACGGTAGAAAAAGGGTGAGTGTGAGAGAGTTTCTGGCGTATCGTGTGCAGGAACGTTGTGATAATCATTCATATATGTTGAAGGCAAAAAGACTATTCCAGCAGTTCATCGTTGACGGTTACACTTTAGTTGAGTCTGCTAGGTTGAGATATGTTAGAGCAAATCAGCAACAACTTCGTTGTGAAATGTATAAAGGTTTGAATGATGCCTTTTTACGTGGAGAGAATGACTCACGTACACAGGGTAAAAGAATTGTGTTGCCACCGACGTTTACCGGGGGAGCAAGGTATATGATTCAAAATTATCAGGATGCAATGGCCATATGTAGGTGGGCAGGTTATCCGGATTTATTCATCACCTTTACATGCAATCCAAGATGGCCGGAAATAGATCGTTTTCTCAATCCAAAGAATTTGAAATCTGAAGATCGCCCGGATGTAATCAGTCGCGTGTTCAAGATAAAGCTTAACGGATTAATTAAAGATCTTCGTATGAATAAAGCATTTGGAAATGTTAGAGGAGGTAGTCACCATTTTGTATTTCTCCTAACATAAATTTTATAAATTTTTAGCTGACTAAATTTGTTTCTTATGCAGTTGTATACACGATTGAATTTCAAAAACGTGGGTTGCCTCATGCCCATATTTTGTTGTGGTTGTGTAGCGCGGATAAATTACCCTCACCCGATGATATAGATAAGGTAATATCTGCTGAAATTCCAGATGCTAACAGTGACCCAGCGTATTATGCAGCGGTGACAGACTTTATGATGCATGGGCCGTGTGGTCGTGATTTCAAATCCGCTCCTTGCATGGTTGACGGTAAGTGTGCCAAACATTTTCCTAAAAAATGGTGTCCTGAAACAACTATCGACGATGACGGTTATCCTATGTATAGGCGTAGAAATACTGGCCGTAAGGTTTGTAAGAATAAAACAGAATTGGATAATAGGTTTGTTGTTCCGCATAGCCGATATTTATTGATGAAGTATGGAGCGCACATGAATGTGGAATGGTGTAATCAATCCAGGTCCATCAAATATTTGTTTAAGTACATCAACAAAGGACGTGATCGAGTTACTGCGGGGTTCTTTCAAGCAAATCAAGTAGACACACACCAAAAACCACTTGATGAGATACAAATGTACTATGATTGTAGATACATTTCTGCTTGCGAGGCTGCTTGGCGTATTTTTGGATTTGAGATTCAATATAAAAACCCAACAGTTGAACGATTGAGCTTTCATTTGCCTGAGGAGCATAGTGTTGTCTTTCATGATGATCAACCATTAGATGTAGTTGTTAGGGCCTCTTCAGTGAAGCAGAGTATGTTTACCGCATGGATGGAGGCTAACAAGAAGTATCCAGAGGCCCGATTGTTGACATATGCAGAGTTCCCTCAAAAATTTGTTTGGAAAAAGAAAACAAGAGAATGGACTCCCAGGAAACAGGCTTTTGCAATTGGTAGGATCTACTACGTACATCCCGGGAGCGGGGAATCCTATTACATTAGATGCCTTTTAAATCACATCCGTGGTGCAACATCTCACCAGGATTTGAGAACGGTCAACAATACTATTCTTGATTCTTTTCGAGATGCCTGCTACGCGTTGGGATTGCTTGACGATGATAAAGAATTCACTGATGCATTCGAGGAGGCAAGTCATTTCTCATCTGCCTCTTCTTTGAGAATTTTATTTGTAATTTTGTTATGGACAGAGTCAATGGCTCGACCAGAGTGCGTTTGGCAAAAATGTTGGATCTTCATGGCTGATGATGTACAATACACGCGAAGGCGAATATTGCAGCATCCAGGTTGTTGTTTCTACACATTTTGATTTGAAAGCCGTTTTATATTAGATTTATGATTGTGTGACTTCTTAATTTTTTGGGGTTCGCGTGTTGTTGTTCTTCTCAGAATTGACTTTGCCAGACGAACAATTGGAAAAATTCGCTTTGGAGGAAGTAGAGAGATTGTTACAAAGCCGTGGTAAGAGTTTGCGTGATTACCCGCCAATGCCTACTGTTGTGTTGGATTCACTACTTTCCTCTAATGATAGACTCATCTATGAGGAATTGCGTTACGATCGACTTGCAATGAGTGAAGAACATTCTACTTTGTTTAAATCTCTTACGGATGAGCAACTGAGAGTATATGAGACTATAATGCAGTCTGTTGAGAAAGAAGTTGGCGGCATTTTTTTTGTGTATGGTTACGGAGGTTCAGGCAAAACTTTTGTATGGAAGACGCTCTCTACTGCCATTAGGAGTAGAGGTGAAATTGTTCTTAATGTCGCCTCAAGTGGTATCGCATCTCTTCTTTTGCCGGGTGGACGTACAGCTCACTCCAGATTTGCAATACCTATAAGTTTGAATGAGGACTCTACCTGTAATATTAAGCAGGGCAGTCCACTGGCAAAACTTATTGTACGTTGTAAGCTTATAATATGGGATGAAGCACCAATGTTACATAAGTTCTGTTTTGAAGCGTTAGATCGCAGTATGAGGGACATAATGCAATTTCACAAACTCAATAGTGGCACTCTTCCTTACGGTGGGAAAACAATTGTATTTGGTGGGGATTTTCGTCAGGTGCTACCGGTGATACCTCATGGTAGCAGACAAGATGTTGTCAATGCCACGATTAATGCATCGTACCTATGGTCTGAGTGCACAGTGCTTCGTTTGACAAAAAACATGCGATTGCAAAACATGACTAATCCGGATGATTCTTA
Source organism: Cuscuta epithymum (assembly GCA_945859915.1). Lineage (NCBI taxonomy): Eukaryota > Viridiplantae > Streptophyta > Magnoliopsida > Solanales > Convolvulaceae > Cuscuta > Cuscuta epithymum. The sequence goes on from CAMAPF010000997.1 coordinate 496,148, forward strand.
CGATTTGAAGATATTTTCAGAATGGATCGCAGGCATTGGTGACGGTGTTGCAGGAGAAAGTAATGATGGTCATGTTAGTATCACTATCCCGGAAGATCTATTAATACGCTCAACTGGAGATCCTATAGCAGCAATTGTTCAAACCATCTTCCCGGAGTATGTTGAATCTGCAGAAAATATAAGTTGTTTGCGTGATCGTGCCATTTTGGCACCTACGCTATCTGTTGTTGAGGCTATTAATGATTATATGACAAGTCTGAATGTTGATCAAGTATCAAGAACATATCTTAGTTCTGACAGTGTTTCTAAAGTAGATTCTACGACTGACCTAATGGCTGAATTGCACACACCGGAGTTCTTGAATAGTATAAAACTGTCTGGTGTGCCGAATCATGAACTAACGCTAAAGGTTGGAACTCCTGTAATGCTATTGCGCAACATAGATCATTCAATGGGGCTGTGTAACGGAACCCGTCTAATTTTAACGAGGCTCGGCGATCATGTTTTGGAGGGAAGAATATTAACTGGAGTCAGTGCTGGACAGATAGTTTTAATTCCAAGGTTGTCATTGACCCCCTCTGATTCTACTTTGCCGTTCAAGTTTCAGAGAAGACAGTATCCCATAATGACATCATATGCCATGACAATAAATAAGAGCCAAGGTCAATCTTTGTCCCGCGTAGGATTGCTGTTGAAGAAACCAGTTTTTACCCACGGACAGCTGTATGTTGCAGTTTCTAGGGTGACCAATCGTCGTGGTTTGAAAATTTTAATATGTGATGCAGATGGAAAGAGTGCTTCTGAAACACAAAATGTTGTGTACAAAGAAGTGTTCAACAATGTTTGATAGAGTGGCATCGAATAAAGTTATACAATTACGCAATGTAATAGCATCAATAATTGTTATGATGTTTCCATGCTTTTATTTGCTGTTTAGTGCTCTCTTCATAATCGTAATATAACATGTATGCTCATCGTTTATTGCTTTTTCCAGTTACCTAAGCCTACATGTAATGTTAATTGTCCCATATTACTGAGACAAATGTGATGTCCCCAATTTATATATGTTTAGTTGTTTGCCTCTAAGTGTAGTGGAAATTAAAGTAACTTTTTTCAACCGTGCATCGCACGGGTGAGTTACTAGTTAATAATTAAAACAAAGAAAAGTTAAATTCGGGCGAACGGATGCCCTCATATACCAACCACTATTGGGGGCAAAACTGACAATTTAACAGAAGAACACAAAAACTAGGAAGAGGAAAGCAAAAATAATTGCCGGAGTCTGCAATAGAAGAAAAAAACAACAAGGTTACAAAACTGAAAAATCCCGTCCGGAGAAGATCAACGGCGGATATCTGGAAATCACTGTCTCCTCCCTGTTCCGGAAACTCAATCTTCAGTTTAATCAGCGATTCGGATCATCTTGGCCGGCTGTATTTTGGATCATTCTGTTTCACCATAGCGTGTGTTTCAGTACTTTGATCGATTTCTGTATTTTAGTCATCTGTCTAGGTTTCTAGAAAAAAAATCTGATCTTTTGTAGTTTTAGTAATTAGTAATACATTGTTTGTTTCGGCCTGAGAAGAATCTTAGTCCAGACACAACAAAGTAACATCTGCTCACTGGGGATGGATCTAATATTGAAGAGCACAAGTTATTTGTAGAGTGAATTGGGTGTGAATGAAGATGGGTTTAGAATCTTCCGGTGAATTCTTCTTGAATTTTCCCGAAGATTAACAGCCCTATGCTGGGGTATCAAATGGTGGGCTGCCTTGGATAGTTTATAGCTTTGGATAACTTGTATATTGCTATTAAAGTAGATTTCTCTATTAATGGATGATGCCAGTACTAGTTCTGAGGAAGGGACACAATGTAAGTCCCAGGAATCAGTATCCAAAAGTAGCTCCTCCTCCCCCTCACCATCGCAGTCATCATCTGTGTCACATGCCACTTCATGGCGCCCAAGTCAGCTCGCCTTCGTCCCTTTTTCAAAAGGTTTTCTAGATTCCAAGCCTGAGAGCTTGGGCGTGGTTGTCAGAAGACCTGTAAGTACTTTCTTAAGCTCATCATTCCATTTTTGGGTTTTTGCACGTGTTGAGCCAAATGAGTTTTTTTTTCCAGATCTGCCGTTTCTTTTTGTTTCCACCTTCCATTAGTTATGCCTCACTAAACCTCTTACAATCAAAACAGATGTTATTAATTATACTATTGCTGTTCTGTATTGCCTAGGTTCGCATTTTATAAACCTCTTATTTTATGTCGTTACTACACTAGTATTTTATAAACCTTTTTATGCATTTTTTTCATGCTCGTGCTCTTCATCCCTAAGCTTCCTAAGAAGTGTCCTGCTACGAAGTTTTTACCAAAATGAAGGGGGGAACATTAGTGTGCTACTTTTTGCTTTTCTCTTCCTGGCAGACTGACCTTTAATGAGTTGTTTTACTCAACCACTAATGGTTCCATGGTTATGCAGTTTTTTTGTTCATCAGTTACAAATATTAAAATGAACACAGTATACTTATACCCTTCATATTTAGCATCAAATTTAAAGCAGAAGAACTTGGCAATGTAATGCAATAAAAAGCAATTGTACAAACACATACATAAATGAAGAAATTTACTACTGTTGCTTTAGTCGAAACTACATACTTTGCTTTTGTTGTTGGCAGACGGACGGTTAATGAGTTGTTTTTCTCAACCACTGATGGTTCTTTGGCTATGCAGTTTTTTTGTTCACCAGTTACAGATATTGATACGAACACACTATACTTAGGGCATGTTTGGCACAACTAGCTGAAAAGATACTTTTGTGAGCTTTTTAATAACCGTTAGCTTTTAGTGACTGAAAAGATCTTAAAAAGAAAAGGTGGTAGCTGTTTGATAAAAAGCTGACTGTTTGATTTAGTTCGGTTTGGTATACAAGCTGTTAGGATTAATTAATACTAAAAGTCACTAGCTTTTCTTAGATGCTACTCCCGGTAGCATCTCAAAAAAGATCTTTTAATTTTTGAAAAACTCTTAAATATTGTCATGCCAAACACACAACCAGAAGCTTTTAGGAACTTTATGAACAGTACAAAAGCTAGAAGTCAGGGACTTATGCCCGCCAAACATAGCCTTATACCCTACATATTTTAGCATCAAGTTAAAGGTAGAGGAACTTGCCAATGTAATGCAATAAAAAGCAATTGTACAAAACACATATAGATATAAAGGAATTTACTTCTGATGCTTTAGTCAAAACTACACAGTAGTACAGTACACACTGAAGTGTGAAGGTATGCCACATATTTTGAAGAAGTGGTGTTTACAGGCTGAATTTTTGGTGTGTCCCCTCATTTAACCTCCGTGCACATTACACGCTTGATAGATTCAGGCTCAGGCATACCGTATATCATAATCAGCTCGCAGCTCCTGTTTATCCAATTAAATAACTTATTGACCTACTACATTTGATCGCATATGGACATTAGGCTATGAGCTGACTCTTGGGCCTAATTGCATGCAGACATGCAATATTGTAGAGTTAATATTAAAATACACGATTGTTCTGATGACACTATGGGTTCATTTATACAGTTGGTGGCAAGATTAACCAAGGACATTATTGAGACATACCACATATGCAATCCCCAATTTCAATATTCAGAGGAATTGAATCCAAAGAGATTCTTGACCACCCCTTCAGCAGGAGTGTTGAATGATGGACATGATAATGCAAATTCAGACCTCATTCTGTTTTGCAATCTTGAGTTGACCAATTTAGGCACCCAAAGAAGGTCTGTAATTATGTTTGTTTACTAGTACTTTTTACTGTATATACATGCATAATATAAATCCTGTGTGCCAAGTGCTAATAACAGTGTGTTAAACAGAGATGTGCTCATTACTGAATTATACATTTTTCATTTGTCTTATTGTTTTACATATTCAATAGAAAAACAAACTACTGATTTTTTATTGTATGGACACAGGATTTGTTAACAGCTTTACACTATGAACCTCTATCTATATGCAACTATTTGTTTTGATTTCTTTGTTCCCTCTTTCTCTACGCACCATATAAGTTATCCATGACTCCATGAGAAAAGGAAAACTGATCTTTTTTAAATCTATTAGTGTTATATAGTAAGTGGGGTTTCCTGTTTTTCACTAGGCATTTTTTTTTGGTATATGCACCTAGGAATTCTATCAAGACTATGAGCATCTTTGATTACCTAATACACTATGGAGATAATGACCCAGGAAATGTTTTAGTTCTACAAATGTGTTGTTTATTGGTTTACTTGTAACAAAGTTTTGTCTGTGCCTTCAAAAAATCTTCTGTTAGGTACATTGTCAAAGATAGTCTTGGGCATGGTACCTTTGGACAGGTTGCTAAGTGCTGGGTTGTGGAAACAAATAGTTTTGTTGCTGTTAAAGTCATAAAGAATCAACCAGCGTACTATCAACAAGCACTAGTAGAAGTTTCTATCCTGACAACAGTTAAAAGCTCCCATTCTGATGTTTTTTTTAAACTTGATACAAGTAGCAGTTAAATTAATCTGGATATAGTCATATCATTGCCTTCAACATTTTCTTTTTTTTTGCAGTTGAATAAGAAGTTTGATCCTGAGGATAAACATCACATCGTTCGCATTTATGATTACTTTGTGTATAAAAGACACTTATGCATTGCTTTTGAACTGCTGGATACTAATCTGTAAGTTTCCATTATATTTTTTATAACATATTTGATGGATTTATGTATGTTACTATACTTGCGTTTTCACTGATGATGTTAATACTGATTAATTATCTGAATGTCATTTTTTTCAATCAGGTACGAGCTTATAAAGTTAAATCATTTTAGGGGATTATCATTAAGCATTGTTCAATTGTTTTCAAAGCAGGTAATGATCTCTTTGCTTTTAATGGATATGGATCTGAACAGACAAAGTATTTTAACTGTGGTTTTTTTGTGGTTATTACAATAGATCTTAAATGGATTAGCTCTTATGAAAGATGCCGGTATAATCCATTGTGACCTGAAGCCAGAGAACATTCTCTTGTGCACAAGGTGAGCAGTTGTGCTGCTGAGCTTGATAGGGTGTTATATTTGTCTTTCATCTCAATGTGTAGTATCCACTATCCATACATCATATTGACAGTGTAAAGCCAGCTGAAGTGAAAATAATAGACTTTGGATCAGCATGCATGGAGGACCGGACTGTATACTCCTATATTCAGGTCATGGTTTCTCGTTGGTGATTGATAGTCAATTTTTTTATGCTTAAAGAGTCTTTAGTTGACAATTATTTCACCATATGCAGAGTCGGTACTATCGGTCACCTGAAGTTCTACTTGGATATCAGTATCCTTTAATGTTGTTGAACCACATCATGTCTTCATTCATTAATGCGTTCTGCATGGGGAAAATATGTTTGCACTGTTATTGCATTGTGTTTTATCTAAATTCTACATCTCTTCCAAAAGCTCGTAGCGTTGTTAGCGTATTCTGGCAATATTACGATGATTCAATGTAGTTTGGGTTTTGAAACAAATCTAATCTTTTCTCATGTCTCTTTTAACAGAACATTTTTTCATTTTTTCCTATTTATTTGAGTTGGATTTCCAGTTTATTTAATAATTTATTTTTATGACAAACTTAACTCTTTCTTAGATATACTACTGCTATCGATATGTGGTCATTCGGTTGCATAGTGGCTGAGTTGTTTCTGGGACTTCCATTGTTTCCTGGAGCTTCTGAATTTGATCTTCTGAAGAGGATGGTCAAAATACTAGGGTATGCTGTGTAATGTCTCAAAGGCCCTTACTCTCATTCCTTTAATTTGATGGTGCTTTATGTACCTTAGTAGTAACATTTTACTTTGTGTTCCCCTGTCATATACATATTGGTAATTAGGTATTAATTTTTTTAGATTACTTGTTATTGACTAATTGTAGTTCTTCATAAAACAATAATGTTCTCTTGTGAGGTTACTGCAATATTCAAATGTTTCTCTCATTAAGTTTGTGCTAGAGTTTCAGTTAATATTTGACTTTGCTAATTGAAAACTAATTTTATTAATTCATAAAAGGCAGTTTTTAAGCAAATGCGATGTTTTTTATTTTTATTAAAAAACTAGAGGATAACTGTTGTAGCTTCACTACTAGACTCCGTTTCTGGTTGAATGATATTTGAAATAAGCACCATTTTGGTACTTTCACTTTTCCAATTAAGGTATTGTTCAATTGGGCTGATTTCACATCGTCCTAGATGAGACTTAGCCAGACTTAAAAAGACCAGCCAAGAAGAGACTTGAACATAATATATCTGACTTAGATAGTAGTAAAATGCACATAGTATGAGACGTTATGTGACCAGTTCAGACCAGACCAACCTGACATAAGCAGACCCGTCTAGAGGTCATCCGACCTGAAAATTTCAATCCAAATGGAAAGTTAAGTACTTTTTTAAAAGGAACCATTTTAGTGCTTTAAGTTTTGCGTAAGTGCTAAGAACTCTATAAATGCATTGCGATAATTTTAATCAACTGAAATTTTTTTTGAAGCCATAAAGCACCAAAGTTTGTTTCGGAAATCTGTCTTTTGTGCATATTAATGTCATCCCATACAGTCTCTTCATTTAGTGGACAATGTTCCATTCCTTATAACTAAGGCCATTATTAACTATTAGGCAGAACTTCATAGTCAGAGTATAATTTACTTCTTTGAAACTGACATATTATTATATTTATTCTCTTCATTTTTTTTCTCTTTATTGATCAAGTTAATATTTTTCACCAGTTGTAAAATAGTGATGTAAGCATATTTTCAATGTTACTTTTACTTGAGATGATCACACTGAGGACTTGTTGTCTGTAAATATTATTATTTTGTCATTTGTTGGCCATCACTGTAATGATAATTTGTTGAGGTATTTTTTAGTAATTGGCATTGCTTGCTTTAGTGAAACTTTTTTCTTCTTGTAGGGGTCAACCCCCTGATTATATACTAAAGGATGCTAAAAATACCAGCAAGTTCTTCAAATGTGTTGGGATTGATAACCATGAAGAAAGGGGCCAACATACAATTAATAGTTGTACCAGCATATATCAAGCTTTGACTGAAGAAGAATATGAAGCTGTGAGTATTTTTATTGGATGTATATCTGATCATGTTTTTATTTTTCTTTACTCCTAGTTTGCAGCCATTCCATTTGCTATAAGAATTGAAACCTTTGTTACTGTTGATGAAATTCTGAAATGCATAAAGGAAAAAAAAATTCTCAAAATTTTGATCTGATGACCTTTTAGTGTACCTTCTTAAAGGTTTCAAACTTTGATATAAGTTCCATAGTTTGCACAGTATCAGTACCGATTTGATTATTATTCTATTAGAGGAAACAAAAGACTACATCGATGAAAAGAAGTAATACGGATTACGGGGTGGGTGAGTGTAATTTGCATTGAACCGTATACTTGGGCTACATCCTCATCCACACTATATCCTGCAATTAACGTGTAAATGTTTCTCCTGAAAAATTTAAAATTGTTGTATTGTATGGGTTGAATATAATTATGTATGATCTTTGTTATTAGGTGTTCCCTGACCTCTTCACTGACATGATAATCTTCTGTTTGCATACCAATATTCTCTTCAATAGAAATGTATTGACTTCTTATGCCTAAAATTATTTTATTGCTTACGAAATGTGAGCCATGCTGGCGAAGTGGCAATGGGCATACTTACTACCTGTCTAGCTGTATATGACTAAAAGCTTGTTGCCCCAGCTTATTGGTTCTTGAACGTGTTATTGTATTTTTTCTTCTTACTGAGCACATAATCCCCAAAAAAGATGGATCGAACAAGCATTACATTGGTTAATTGCCCTTTCTCCAGATGAACTTTTTACTTTTAAATATCCAATAAATGCACAAATCCAATACTTCGCCTATAAAATAAGTGATACATATTTTCTAACCTATGGTATAAAATTGACTAATAGGCTTATGTGCCTCTTCCTTCTCGTGGTCATCATGATATTTGGTTTTATAAACTGGATATGATATTATTATTCCCCCACTGTAGGTGGGAGCCTTTGCGGCAATGGGGTAATGATGATGATTATATATGATATTATTATTATTTCCATCTTTCAATGAATTATGACTTTCCTTGCTGCCAATAGTGTTTCTATAACAATTCAAATCGCTGCCAAATGCTTCTTATATAACAAAGCATCATCCCAATTGCTTGTGGATATTTAGTTACCTTTTGGAACCCTGACAGTTCTGCTTATGGTATTTACCTTTTGTGATATTTTCTCCCCTCTCTTTGGGCCTTTTGATTCAGAGAGAGCTGAAAAAGCCTGTAACAGGGAAGGAGTATTTCAATCATATGAACCTTGAAGCAATTGTGAGAAAATATCCTTATAAGAAGAATCTACAAGAGGATGATATTGTTAGAGGTTAGTATTTGGATTCTTTGAGTAATTGTGAACACATCTTTGGGGTTTTTCTGCTGAATATGATTTGTGAGGTTTTATACCATGTGCTGACATTCTACTGTATCTTGAAATTGTTATAGAGAATCAAATACGGTTAGCACTGATTGATTTCTTGAGGGGACTTGTTGAGTTTGATCCGGCAAAACGGTGGTCGCCTTTGCAGGTCTCCTATTTTCCACATGTGAACAGTACCTTACAAACTTGTTTACCCTAAATGGCATCTTTCATAATCACTTTATTATTATGGAGCTACGATGCTGAGAGTAATTGAATTCTGAAATATTAAACCTCCATAGTGCCCAGCTTCTCCCCATTGCACCCACAACAAACACACACAACCTATCCAGGCTTGCGTAATTGGTATATGGTGTCTGTGATTACCAAAGCAATGATGCTGGAGACATCTGTGATACATATTTCATACTCAATTTTATACCATGTTATGAAAGTTATGTAACATTTTCTTAGAGATTTTATATCTCATGATTCTCGTCATTAGACTAGTCCATATTTGCTTAAGAATGTGCATGTTTTTATACAGCATCGGACTATAGCTCACTACTTCTACATGGTCCCAGACTCCCTTTTACACTAAAATGTGATACTCTCGAATACATGTATTTTGATATATGAATAGGACTAAAGTCTCTTTGAAACCTCTCCTTTCTATCTTATCCATAACAAAGGTGCCCGGATTATGTTCCATCTTCTAACTTGTTCTTCTACCAGCTCATTTCATATTATAACTTGTCTTGTTTAATGTGTGGGTGGAGTAGGGGATATAGATATAGATAATGCCCATGTAATTACATATTGAACATCGATACACGTGCCTTCCTTTTGATGAAAAGGATATAGGAGTCTGCTTACCTGAATGGTAATTGAAGTGGAGGATGCGTGAAAGCTCTGTTTTGGGCAATGAGTTCACTTGGAACTTTTGTTCTCCCTGGGTTGGCAGGACATAATAATTTGTTGTTTTCCTTCATGGCAAATCTTGGTGCACTCTTTACTCAGTCAAGACTCAATATCTCCAATACTGTATAATTAAATTGGCTTTAGAAAATCCAAACTTTATTTTTGTCACCAATGATACTCTTAAAGAACTTATTGGACCTGCATATGTTAATTGTATCTTTATTTTTGGTAAAAATATTCTCTTTGAGCAACTCTTTTGGTGCAGATGTTGTACTTTTAGTGTTGTGTGGTTGTCTGTAGGTGATTCTGCAAGCACTCACACCGACAAATATATAAGTATACATTTAAAATTAGGGTGATGATTTTGAATGTGTAGAATGTTGTGCAATCTGCTACCTTCTCATGTATGATTTCTGATCTTGTTTGTGGTCACTTTTTGTGCTTCAGTGTTTCCTTGGCATGAACTTCATGTTCCACTAGTGACTGGAGACAAAACTATCTTATGAAACTGCTGTAGCTTTTCTTTATTAGTGTTATTGGTTTCATATTTGTAAGTTCCTTTGGTGCAGGCTTCAAAACATCCTTTTGTAACTGGGGAGCCTTTTACGCATCCTTACCAACCTGCACCAGAAACCCCTAGGATGGTGAGTGGGTGATTTTTTGTGCACTTTGAATGTTTCCATCTTAAAGAGGGATTGAGGGGATGATTTTAGTAGACTTCTTTTTGCTCATTTTCTTCATCCGTTTGCATGTTTCTTTCCGTAGTTGCCACAGGACTTGAACGCATTGCCTTTTTGGAAGAGAATTTACATTTCAAATGCAATTTGAACATGTATTCTTAGGGGAAAAGAAATTATTGTAATTTAGCATGATATTATCCTGGAATCATATTTTTCATTGGTTGGGCTTTTTATAGTGTTTACTGCTTCCCATTATAGCTGGGTCATTCCATTTCAAAAAATGTTCTCTTTAAGATGGGTGTAACTTTGGCATTATAGTTAAGTCATTGCATATCCTATATGCGATCAGCGTTGTGCATTGCAGTGCTAATGTATGAGCGTGGTATGTTTTCCTCTACCATTTATATTTTATTATTCACCTTAACTAAGCCAATAATTAATGCCTGGTTGTTTTTGTTGCTCCTTTATGTGATATGTCAATTCATGTTGAATGTTGTTGTTGCTGTTAACTAAGTCAAAATAACCCTAGAAGTTGAGAGTTGGTCACTAACTAGTTCTTTACACGCACTTGGAGGGGAAGCTTCAAGTTGTTAGGGGTGCCCACACTAGAGAATTATATTGTTTTGTTTATATAACTGGGTTATAATGTATATACTCATCTGTTAGATAAGAAATTGAAACTGATGTAAAGCAACCCCTATTTACAAGCAATATTTTAAACGTTATTGTTTTTTCATAAGAATAATAATATTGTGACGATCTTTTTGGCCATACTTGTCACGGCGGTAAGTCGAGTCGTGGCGCCAGCCGACTGCCATATCGCCTAGGCGATAAGGCGCCCGCCTAGGCGACAATTAGGCGACATGTCATGTCACATGCAATATTTAAATATACATATATATTAATATAATATAAAATGATATCTTACATGATCCGTATTAAATTAAAAATGTATATGAACCAACATATAACTAATATAGAATTAAATAATATATTGCAGATTAAATTAAATTAATGTATATACAACAATAAATAACTTATATTGTTATATAGAACGGATGTTCAATAGTCAATACAAAGTACAAATTTTCACAAAAGAAAATCAAGGTAAAGTGAACTCCAGTTGTCTCCAGCTGTCTCCAGTTATGCTTGTACAAGGAATAAAAGCAAGAATAACAAAAGAAAGAGTAGCTAAACAGTAAAACTGAGTACAGGCTGTACAGCGGCTACTTCAGTTTGAATAGTCCGCAAGTCTCAGAAACCTGGAACGGGCGAGAGAACTGGAGACGGGGGTTGGAGTAGTGGCGTTTTTACGACAGCTACCTGAGGCGGCGATCTACGTGAGCGACCTGGCCGACGGGATGAACAGTTGCGGGCCAAGATCTCTGTCAGACCTGGGTCGGGTCGAAAAAAACAAACTCTGGGCGTCGCCACGACGACGTGCAGACGCCTAATCGACGCCAAGTTGCGCCTTGGCAGCTTCAGGCGAGTCGAGCAAGCATGGCGCCACTCATCCACCGCCAGGACGCCTAGTCGGCGCCTAGGCGACGCCTAGTCGACGCCGTAACAACTATGTTTTTGGCGCTTAGATTTAGAAATTGTAGTACTTGACTTGTTTATTATTCTGATCCTTATTTGTTTTTCTCCCAAAAAATACACATTAACTGTATTTATATTTAATTGCAGTTTCCCTGTTTATTGCTATTTTTTATTTTTATGTGCATGTCTGTGTAATTGTGTGTAATATGGAGTGGTAAATATTATTCTTAATTTCCTCCATAGAACAATATGTCTTTATCCAAAGGCACAGAAAAGGAAACTGGACAACATTATAAGATTTGAAATTCACTGAAGCTGTAGAGTTTGGTTATTTACACTTTTGGGCAGTATTAATGATTTGTATAGGCTGTCCTTGCTCACTACTCTAGCTTGGCAGATTAAGAGGAGTAATAGAAAAAAACTCACCAACTTTTTTGTTCCCTTATTTCCAGTATGTTTCTCAAAATGTAAAGGTGGATCATCACCCGGCTGGAGGTCATTGGTTTGCTGCAGGCCTCTCTCCTAATGTAAGCAAGCTACTTTTCAAGTATGAATTTGTATTTGTTTTTTTGTTGGATTGATGTTGTTATCATAAATATATATGTATATATACATAATATATATATATACATATATATATATATATATTATATAGAGAGAAAAGTTCATGTCCGCCCTTCATGACCGGAATCGCCGTCCGGACGGCGGTGTTTGGCCGCCTTCCCGTTGGAATTTTTTGATGAATTTTTTATGGCATGTTCTCCATCAAGTCTAGTTTATCCACAAAAAATTTCAGCTAAAAATTCAATCCGGAAGGCCGTCAAATGATTTTTGGAAGATAACTGCGTTTTATATGTATATATTGGGCGCAGTTATCTTCTAAAAATCATTTGACGACCTTCCCGATTGAGTTTTTAGCTGAATTTTTTTTGTGGATAAACTAGACTTGATGAAGAACATGCCATAAAATTTTTATTAAAAATTCTTCCGGGAAGGGCCCCAAAAGCCGCCATCCGGACGGCGGTTCCGGTCAGGAATTCCTTACCGGAAGAGTACTCTCTATATATGTGCATATATATGTTTATAAATCATTTATTTTTTCAATTATTTTTTTGGGGTGGGGATGCTTCATTGGACATTTAACTTAATGTCTTGATGCACACCTAGGAAGTGCTTTATCTCATCAATTTCTATTACTTAACAATGCAGATTTCTGGCAGGAACCGAGTTGCAGTTCACAACAGTCAACCTTATCATGTAGCTGCATATACACATATAGGCAGTTATGGTAGTTTAGGAAGCCATGGCAGTTTCAATGATTGTGGTGGGCTTGGAAGCAGCTATGGAAGCTATGGTGATACTAATAATAATTTGCAAGCATATTATTCCCCAGCAGGACCGTCCGGGATGCATCTTTGTGCTCAGAATGGTTCATCAATTCTTGGAAGCAGTCCAGACGCAAGGAGATTTATGCATCTTCCCCATGGAAATACGCTTGGTGTCAGTCCAGGAAACCTGGTTCCTATGTCTCTTGGAGTTAGTCCCTCACAATTTACTCCTCCCAGTATGTATAGCCAAATGCCAGTCGGATCTCCTGGGCAGTATGGTCCCACTTCGCCTGCAAGGGGAAGCAGTCACGGGTCACCCTTAGGGAAAATGGCGGCAGGTAACCAGTACAACAGAAGAAAAGGATGGGGTCATCATGGAAGTTTGCAATCTCAAGAGACCCAATCATCCCCGCACTGGCAAGGGCAGGCTATAGATAACACTAACTCAAGCCTTCCCAACTCTCCTATTTCTGGAGGTTCTTTGTTGCATCTACAATCCAACTCAAACTCCACAGCCTGGAGACAGCAAGGAGGAAGTGCTGCACCTGTTGGTAACTCTGCTGCTCAAAACATTATGGGTACGACAAGACATGCTTCTCACACACAATTTGTGCACCCACAAGGGACTAGACACGAAAAATCTGAAGCTAGTAATTCATTACCCGATCCTGGAGACTGGGACCCAAACTACAGGTATAAGAAGTTTGGGTTCTTAATTATGTGAGAATAATATTATGCTCTACAACTTTGTTCATTCATGCTCGCAAACTCATGGGAGCAATGCGTTGTAGTAACTTACAATAGTGTTTAGGCAATCAACATTTTATGCGCATATTCATCAGTTTGGTGTAAACATTTTAGCAGCTAACCTTCACCTTAGAGTAGGTGTCATGATACACTTTATTTGAGTTGTTGTTGGGTGTCAAGTAAGCGCTCTTAGCTCATAACGTTTAGGTAGAACCATATCTCTGCATGGTGGTTTTGATACTAACATAAAAAATAGGGCAGCCCGGTGCACATTGGCGTCCCCGCAAGGCGAGGGTTTAGGGAAGGTCCATCACAAGGGTATCTATACTAATATAAAAAGGGAAACCACAAACATACTTTACGGGTACTTTTAGTAACCTCCTCCACAGTTATTTTATATGCGGTAGACAGTGGTGCATGAAACGAAGCATCGGTTTCAAATCGGTGCCACGTTGCTCATCTATAAATTATCTATAAATTACATATACACATTTTGGAAACAAGTGTTCGGTGGCAGTTAGAGTAAGGGTATCAATTGTAGTTCTTTACACAATTACACGTCCTGAAATACACGAGAGCAAGGTAATCAATATTATAGATTATATTCTTTTCTAATGTAGGAAATTCACATAGACGTAGTCACGTAGTTATATCATTTAAAATTTATAATTATAAAAACATATATATGCCTTAATTACTTCTAAGTATCCAAAAATTACAATCCATGATGAAAGCAATTAACAATTGGGTCGTATCTGGATAATTTAAGCATCACATAATTTTTGTATAAAAAATGTTAGGATTTGACTCTTTGAGGCAATTGAGATTCAATAAACATGGAGTGCTGAAAAATGAAAACGTGATTGCATGGAGGAAAATGGTGAATCGCAGACACCAGAGCCTTGAGGGGTATTGTCAATCATAACCGTATAAATTAGAAAGAATAAGTAAAGTCATGGACTTCGTCGTCCTATTAAGCATAAGTTGATACGAAGTGTGATCTCAACTCTCAAGCCCAATATGGAATACATATATACAGTGGCGGAGCCAGGGCACTTGACCGGACTGGGCCGGTACAAAGTTTTCTTTCGGAAAATTTTTTACACGAATATTTTTACACTAAAAATATTGACATTTTTTAAATTTGGAGTGGACCGGGGTCGGGGGCCCCCTAGCTTCGCCCCTACGTATGTAGCCTGGCCGGACAGGAATAAATCTATTTCATGACAATGTTTAAGTTCAAATAGATACAAAAAGCATATATTTCTTTATATTATATTAGTATGTCGTGCATCGCACGGGTACAATTCTAGTATAGTGAACAAGCTTTCCCTTTTCATTTTTGACAAGAGGCCGCTCCCAAGACTTGAACAGTTGAACCTGTGGCATTTCGGTTCCATGATAACACCATAACCGGTGCATCAAGGCTCCCCTTCTGATTTTGATGGTAACATGATACAATAAATTGCAAAAGCCCACTAATAGAACAAGGCACCTACCTATAAGTGTTTAAATACATCATTCTTAATTTTTGAAAATTTGATGATTTTTGGCTCTGCTCTTCAAGTACCTTGAGATGACATAGTGCATACTTATATTCAACATCATTTGACATTTAAATGTTGAGTGTTACTTATAGAGTCGTAATAATTGTGATTAACATTACTCACAAGTGTTTCAACAATTCTTAGCATGGTGGGCACAGGTCCATGGTATTATGTGGTTTGCTTCGTTTTTTTTAATTTTCTTATTAAGATGCTTAAAATGTATTGACATTCAAATATTCTCCAACTGCTAACTTTAAGGGGTTTTGACATAATAGTAATACTGAAGGAAAAGCTACAGACAAATATATGACTAGTTTTAAAAAATCCCTAAAAAGTTGCTAAGATGACATTATACCCTTTAAGCTAGTGTGACTCTGGTGCCCAGTTATCTCCGGTGCCTTAGTGATCAATCGCCATCAGTGACCCACTGACCCCCACTAACAGTGACCCACCACCACCACTGACCACGACACCCCAATAACACTGCTTCTCCAATGACTTGGTGCCGCTGGTGACCGATTCACTGACACCTCCAGTGACACAAGTGCTGCCTGGCTAGTGACACCACTGCCCCTCCATTGTCAGTGCCTCCTTAACCTTCCATTGACCGCGCTGCCATATTGCCCTACTCAGTGACCACCCACATTGACCCTGCCACCACAGTGACCCCACCCATAGTGATACCACCATCACACTGCGCCCATCCCAGTGGCCACTTGTTAATTTCACAGCCTCCAATCAAAGATCCCGGCAACCACATCCTCTCCTGCTATCCCCACCCACCCTCATTGCTACACCAACGACATCATACCTAGACATCTTTCCCTGGAACTGCCGCTCCTGTAACCCTAGTCATCGTACCACCACTGTCATTAGTGTGAAACCTTAGGCTTCGCCGGAGATACACCTTGTTGGACACACACTCTTGTTCGCCGATTTGAAATAGAGAAGAAAGGAACACATCAGATACGAGGTCTGATGAAGGTTGACTGTGATTTTATGGTGGAGGCGACTCACGGTGCAGAGGCAATGGGTGATGCGGAGGTGGTGGATGATGCGCAGAGGCGGCGACGATGCAAATGCGGAGGTGATGGTCGGTGCAAAGGCGGGGGTGATGTGAAGACGATTGATGATGCGGAGGCGATAGTCGATGAACAAAGGGGACAGTGATGTAGAGTCGGAGGCGATGGTTGATGCAGAGGCAATGGGCTATGCAAAGCTGGGGGCGGTGGGCCATTGCGGAGGAAATTGTCATTCGCAGGGGCTGGATGGTGTCTGTTGAAAATGTATATGAAGATTAGGGTTTGAATATTTATTTCAAGAATATTGGAGGCAATTTACTTTTGAACTCCAAAGTAATACAAGCTCCCTAGGTAATATTTCTGCCATTTTTCTAATTCTGAAGTCCCATCAAAACCAATCTTGTAGTGGAACATGACTGCCAATTATCTCAACTCTTTACCGTCTCACTCATATACGGAGTATTTTTCAAAACCAATCTTGTAGTGGAACATGACTATACCAATTATCTCAAAACCATATTGATTATCAAAACCAATCTTGTAGTGGAACATGACTATACCAATTATCTCAACTCTTTACCGTCTCACTCATATATTTTTCATGCAAGTGGTGGTTTCAGATTTCATCTCATTATTCATTTCTACATTGTAAGAAGGTTGCGCCAGGAAGGATCCAGTGTAGAATTTTGCTACTGTATTTATTTCATGGACGTGTAGTTTTTATGAAAAGTCTAAGAGTGTAGAAGACTTAAAGAGAAGTCTTGGTAGGATGAAATGACTTGGATTGAAGGAGTAATGAGGGAAATGAAAGCTCTGGGGCTTAAACCGTATGGTGCAAGACAGAAAAGACGGAATAAGAGAATTCCGTTGAATTGGGACTACAGTTTGGTTGTTGATGTTGTTAATCTTGTAATGCTAACTGAACTAAGTGGCAGTATTATTATTATGCTACTGACCCTAAGTATTTGAGATTGAAGGTGCTGGTGATGATGTTTAACTTGAAAGTCTGAATATGAAATCTTATTTTGCTTGATTTGGCCTTTTTTGGAAGGCCCATAAAGCTGACCACATATGATTTGCATTTTGCACGATGTTTTGATAAAGTGGCACTGATTTGAATTGTAGCTTTGCATTTTAGCTAATTTGATCAAAATTAATTTTTTCCTTTTGGTGGTGATATCATGTATCGATTCATGTTAGCCGACCCCAATATCTTTTGGGACTAAGGCTTGGATGTTGTTGTTGTTGTTGTTGATCAAAATTAATTTTTGAGAAGAAAATAGCAGACAAATAAAACAATCTACGATAGTATTTCAGTAGAACACTGTAGCTGGTTTTCCCAGGTATCCTTGTGCATTTATAATTTATATAACTTTGTCTTTTTCACAACTTCAGTGAAGAGTTACTTTTGCAAGAGGATGGCCCAGATATGAGCAACATGACTACTGATTTTGTCAAGGCAATGCATCTAGGTCAGTCTTTTATCTCCAAGGAACCGATGGCTGGAGCAAGAAGACCCAGTTTGGCGCAAAGGTATGCAATTGTGCTTGGATGGAAAAAACTATTCAATGTTAACTTTTTAGGTGGTGGATTTTCTATTTATGGAGAATGTTGAAAGTAATTGATCCAGAAATCACTTCCTATTAGTTTCAGAGCCCGTTTGGTAAAATTAAAGTCGGTTGTGATGAAGTTATGGTTGAATTGGATGAATATGCTAAACTATAATATATTTACAATATTCTTTTTAATATGCTGACAAAAAAATTGTATGGATAAAGAAAATAAAATGCCCCCCTTCAGCCGATTTAGCCAAAAAAAAGTACATCCAAGATCACTATCTCTCATGATTAACCAAATCAGATTGTGAGATCAAGAAAACAGTGTGGTACAAAATTCTGACTGATAAGGCGGATAAGCCAAAAAATAAGGTTTCCAAACAGGAATTCAATGTTTTTCGGTATAGCAAAATTGAAATTTCAAGTTTTAATTTCTTTTTATTTCTTTCTTGTTTTGCCACCAGAACAAATGGACCTATTCAAACAGTGTTCCATGGAGATGTGGGAATACATCCTTCAGTACAAGATCTGCATGGTGGTGGGGGGTTTGCTCACACCATGGCAAACCCAGTCTATTTTATGCCACATCTTGCACAAAATTCCCCAAGTCGTTTCTCACAGCCGCCTGCTCATCGGTATAGCCAAGGGCGGTTGGCAGCTGCTCGTGGCCATGATTACCATAATAAGGCGCATGTCCCTCATTCCAGTATTAGCTCTGAGGATAATTATCCTTCTGAAACCACCAATGGAGCATCATGGGGTAATAACATGAATATTCTGTTCCATTTCATGCCTTTAGGTTTGGGACATGAAAATTCATGAGATGGTAACTAATGTTTGAACAAATGTGCCCTGTTCTCTTGTAGGGCGTAGAGGAAACTTCTCTGCTTCAAACATTCCACCAACCTCACGCACAAGAAAAGATTATGGAAGAATGGTCTGAGTCTCTAAGTTGAGCTTTGTCTCCAGCTATAATCGGACTCTATTAGTAGGAACGGGCAAGACCACTTTTAACTATGGCTTCACCTGCCCTCATTTATGTATCAAAAACCAAACAATCGCTTGCCCCACATTTGCAAGTTTATTTAAATGTGTAATTCGAGATCCTCCCTTTTTATCTCATGTTCCTCACATGTTTGGTCTCTTGCTGGTAATGATCGAGTATACAAGGGTGGCAATGGCGTTTCCTTCAAAGTTTTATTTATTGGGAACTATTTGATCAGGCCTTGATGGTCTATCTTACTGTGCTGGTGTGGATGAAGCTAGGCTGGCGATGGCTGATGAATGAAGAAGACTCCTTCAAATGGAGTTCGGTGTGGTCTTTGATCATTTTCCAACATGCTTGGCCAATATCTCTGTAAAACTAAAATGCAGGTTTGTGGGCCTGTATTATGCAGTATTCTTTCTAATTTAGTCCTGGCGTCCTGCTCTTGTTTTTTTTTGTTATTTTATTTTATCATAAAAATTATATATATTTCAATAGGTCAGTGTGAAGACAGTGATTGATTTCTGTTTAATGAAGCCATGAAGGGGTTGTGAAGGGGAGTTTGTTGTCTTGGTAGAAAGTTCATATGTTTCTGCTCTAAGTGTATGAGGATGTACAATGGCGTATTATAATTTGTTAATATAAAGAGATTATTAAAATTAGAAGTTAAAATTTTGTTTTAAAAAATTGGTTGATATAAATATTATTAAAATTGCAAGTTAAAGTTTTTATTTAAATGTTCATTGAAATAAATACATACGCCTGTTACTAATTTACACATGGCTGTAGCATGGTTACTTTGGGAGCATGTTGGGATTTGGGAAGGGCTGATTTGGGATTGAAATTGAAGTTGGAATACACTAACATAGCGCGTTGGGTAACTTGACTAACTTCTAACTTCACACTAATATTGAAATTCTAATGATTAAATTCTGACTTAACTTTTTCATATTTTTTCATATTTTTTGTTAAATTATGAAAAATGTATATTTAAAATATTACTTCCATCTCTTTAGGATTGAGACATGCGGAAGTGCGTTATTCTCTGTTAGAATAAAACACATTTTAAGGATTTTTTTTTCTTTTGACTTCTTGAAATGTTTAATTTTGCTGTAGGATAATGTTTTGATATTGAATGACACTGTTTAATACTTTGTTGTCATTAGATTCATTAATAATTAAAAGTAGTAGAGTGAGGTGATAGAAATTTGTTTACCACATAAGATTATAAGAAAAGAGACTTTGTTTAGGAACATCCATTGGAAGAAAGTGAGAACTTCTTTAAGAGACTAAAATACATAAAAACTATATATCAAAATACCTAAACAGCTAAACTATATCCCGCCAGTAGCACATTTTTTGGAACCTGCACTTCTGCCTCACCATCAACCAAACAGCTCCATTCTTTTGTCAACATCCTGCTTCTTCTCTCATGCCCATCCAATTCTAGATGTGTGCTCAGATTACTGCCATTGTCCTTCATCTGGCCTGACCCCCTTCGAAATCTGCTTGTTGCCATCTTTGACTCCCAATAGCCTTGCCCCTGCCATCCCTAAGACCACAGCCCCCAGGACCCGACAATCCCTCCTGGATTGCCCATCGCCGACGCAGGTAGAGCCGCTGGCCCAGGCAGAGCCGTCGACAAGCCACTCACCCACACCGCCAAGGCCAAAATATCCACTGCCAACCCCGTAGAATAAGCCATCCTTCTGTGCGTTCCACAACCTCCATCAATCCCAATCCAAGGCGTCGACATCCACAATGAAATTGACACAGAAAATCGCTCAATCTCCTTACCAATCAAGCAGCAAACCTCTTAAAACGCTTTCCTGGGACACGGCGGCGCCGATCCCCCGACCTTGCCCTAGCCGAAGTAGCTAGGCCCGTCCGCTTACTACGTCTACGTATATAATTAGACTACCACAATTGAAAACATTTATTTCCGAGCGCTATAATAGTTTGAAAACCGAAGATTGGTGTAGAACATTAATTATATAAAGAGAAAAGGGGCAAATAAGGCCACGTACTAAGCAAAAAAGGTCAAATAGGGCCTTATTTAATAGGATCTGTCCGGCCGTCGCCATTTGGGGTGGTTCCCGGTGGAATTTTTTAATGAAAGTTTTTGAGCATCTTATTCAGTAAGTCTAGTTTACTCATACCAAATTTTACCTAAAACTTCAATCGAGAAAGCATTCAAATGAATTCTTGAAGATAACTGCCCAGTTAAAAGCGCAAGTATCTTCAATAATTAATTTGAATGCCTTCCCGATTGAATTGTTACCTGAAATTTGGTATGAGTAAACTAGACTTAATGAATAAGATGTTCAAAAAATTTTATTAAAAAATCCCACCTAGAACCACCCCAAATGACGAAGGCCGGACAGAGCCTCATAAATAAGGCCTTATTTGACATTTTTTTGTTAGTACGTGGCCTTATTTGCCCCTTTTCCCTTTGCAAAATGTGCATTATCGCAACTATAAATGTGCAACTTCATGAATCGGAATATGCACCATTCACATTTCTCAAGGTAAGAACTTTTCTCACGGGAATCAAAGTATATATAAATGTGTGTGTGGCGTTGGTTTAAATGAAAAAAGTGCTTAAGATGAGAAATGTTAAGAGCTTGTTTACTAACAAAGATATTTTATAGTTTTTGAGATAAATGAAAACTGGAAAAGAAAAATAGAAAACGTGTTTACCGAAAAAAATTGCTCGAAAACTGGAGAAAGGAACACGAGAAATTACGTTTACAAAATCATTTTCCAAAACCAACAATCTGAGATATGTGTCTGTTTTCCTAAATCCTAAATGAATCGAAAAATTAAGTTTCACTAGTTTTTCAAATTTGAAATACATGGATTTTGCAGTGCTACCGCAGTGAGTTTGCACTTACACCTAGTGGTGGATTTAGTCCTGCTATGATTTCAATTTTAGTCCAGTCAATGATCCGGTGGTCCCTTTTTTTGTCCGATCAATGACCCAGTGGTTCAGTCCGGTCAATGATCTCAGTGTCCAGCGGTCCCTATCTAGTCCGGTCAATGACCCAGCAGTACATGTCCGGTCTGGTCGACGGTCGAGCAGTCCTGATCCGGTCTGGTCGATAACCCGGGGGTCCTTGTCTGATCAAGCAGACAACAGAGCGGTCCTGGTACGGTCCATGTTCGATTTGGTTGACAGACTGGCGGTTCGATCCCCATTTTTTAAATCATTGTTCAAAGTGAACAGTTTCAATAGAACTGTTGGGTTGCCAACCAATAGGAAAAGGAGAAGTAGATTGAAACATTTTCAAAACTGGAGTACATAGATCTGGCAACTTTGACTCCATGATAACTAGATGGCTTAATGCCCATGACGATTTCCAAAACCTTCAATGTCAGGTAGCGATACATTTTGGAAACGTAGAAAGACGTACCTCTATATGTACCTCTTTGATTTTTTTGAGGCTATTGATTATGTTAATAGGGAGATTAGTAGTACCAAACCTTTTGTCACTAAAGACAACATTACTCGAACTGTTTGTTGGAACAAACCCCCCACTGGTTTTATTAAAGTGAATATTGCTATTATTACTGGTGAGGATGGGGACTGTACCTCGGCTATACTATCAGGAATAACCAGGGACACATTATCAATCATCACGCTATCTCCCATTCCTATTTGGATATCACTTCAAATATTTGTGTTATTTTGATAAATTTTAAGGACTTCTTCCCGGAGAATAACTACACTAAGGTTATTACTGAATGCGACAAAGTACATGTTAAACAAATTCTTAAAGGGGAGAAGCGACCAGGATGGAAATCTCTCACCAATTACCTAAGGTTTAAAGAGACATTAGAAGACAACAACCTTAACTTCTGCTATGCCCAAAAAACTTGTAATAAAGCTACATACTTTGTAGCTCTAAACTTTAATTATTTTGACATCAATCATGTCATTTTTCAGTAAGTTTCTAGGTATTGTGAAATTTGATGCTATTAGCTATCTGTACGCCGTCTAATGCGGTAGGTTTCGGTCTAATCCCCCTACCATGTATTTTATCTCTTATTCAATAAATAGGTAAGGTGTTTCCTGGCCCTTACCCCACCTTAAAGTGGATTAACACCGGTTTGAAAAAAAATAATCAAACAAGCCGTTGGGATCAGCCGATTTCGGTCACAATTTTCCTATACCCGAGATCGGATAACCTACTTGGGTTGTACTAGGTCTGGTTCAGAACTAGGACCATTTTTTGGTCTTCTGGCTGGTCCTAGAACCGGGGTGAAAAAATTTGATGAACATGTTTTCAGATTTAAAAATGAAAAACTGGAAAATGAAAACAAAAAATTGAAGATAGAAAAACTGGAAAAATAAAACTGAAAATTGGAGAACGAAAAACAAAAAAGAAAATGAAAAAAATGTCCCTGTTAGTAAACAAACCATAATATTTTTACTTTTATTTCATTACACTACACTTTTAATCCAATTAATGTACTTTTTTTTACTGTGACATAAATGTTCAAAATTTATAGAATTGCTACCACATTATTAGCACTTTTAGAATCATTCCTTGCACAAAAAATCATTGTCATTTTCATAGCAAAAAATCCTTTTATTTTATCAAAAATCTATTTATTCAGGTTTTGGATAAAATAAAAAGATTCTTTTCTATAAAAATCGAGACTCAATCTTGTGCATTTTATTTGAGATCTAATGACTCAAAATAGGTAAATAATGGACTACATTTGTTCAAACATGCAAGGCCAATTTAAAAATTAAACTAAAATTTTCAAAAGTGCAACAAAAACATCTAAGTATACCATTCTCTTACAAAAACATCTAACAATACCCTTCTCTTACAAATATTTCCCAAAGGTAGACATTTAACTTTTAGCCTTTTAATAGACAAATATTTCCCAAAGCTCTTATAAGTACACATGAAAACTTTGTTGTGTTGAGTGTAATTTTACCCATTATTCATAACTGAGTCTACTTTAATTTTGCCCAAAAAGCAATCACTTTAAATTTCATTTAAATAATTTATTCGGATTCCCATAAATTCTCCCCTTTTTACACATATTTTAACTAAACAATTTAGTTAATTTAGTTAATTTTAACTAAATTCTCCCCTTTTTACACATATTCTACTATTGTACGTGATTAAGTTTTGGTTAGACGATCAAAAAAAAGTTTTGGTTAGTTTTTTTAGAAAAATTTTGGTTAATTTATAAGAAGTGGAGGAAACATGGAGCATTATACTAGTAATTAATAATTATTTCTAGTAAATTAGGACTAATAAAGTAATTTTCCCAAGAATAGAAAAGAGAGTAAACAGTGAGAAACGCAGTGCCATGTCCGCTGACCACCGTTGAGGTCCGTCCGGGTCGCATTACACACGATACACGGCCGCCGCAGTGGACATTGAGAGGTAAAGCTTTGGATGCGACGAAAAACTCGGCGCAGCAGAAATGGAGGAAGCCAAAGCTATAGCTCAGCAGCATCTCGTGCAACAGATCCAACGACAGAAACAGCAGCAAGATGCCATGGCTCGCTTCCCCTCCAACATCGACGCCCATCTTCGTCCCCAGCCCTTCCTCCACCGTCCGCAATCTCAGCCTCAAATTCAACCTCCTAATCCCAATCAACAAAACCCTAACCCTAATCCCGCTCTCCAGATCCCTATTCAGCAAAACCCCAGCGCCAGCCCTTCGCAGCAGCAGCAGCAACCGCAGAAGGTTAACCGGCCGGCACTCTCTTCGAATCCGGCGGAGTTGCAAATGGCGTACCAGGACGCTTGGCGAGTCTGCCATCCCGACTTCAAACGCCCCTTCTCTTCCCTAGAAGATGCCTGCGAAAGGTTCCCTTTTTTCTCCTCTAGTAAAAGTAATGTTGGTTTTGATATTACTGTACCCCATCGTTTTCTAAATCTCTGTAGAGTACAATTTTTATTCCATGTTATGTATAGAGATATGACGATGCCAGAAATGGAATCTGTTATGAATGGCAGTGGTTTTGCCTTTGGCACTTGGAAACACTTTACTCCAGATGTGCATGTATAGAAATACCCTCCTTTTCATTCAGCATAGAGTGATTGTGTCATTTTGATGTTTCAGGTTCAAGTGTGTTTATTTCCTATTAACCCATATTGATTTGCTGAGAGAGTAATAGCATTTCTCGTGAACACATTGTTTAATAGAAGTTTAAAGAAAAAAGAACGTTAGGGTTAGGTTTATGTCAGACAGAATTGTGATTACTTCCTGGTCCACAAGTTAAAAGTTTGAATAGATATGCTGGCAGCTGTGCAGGAATTACCATGTTGTATTCCTGAGGATTGTTTCAGGGACCAATCTACTCTTAAATTTAATAACTTGTTTGGTTGACAATACTTACTTCACTATCCCCACTAGGTCAGCAGTGTTCTAAAAAAATGTAGCAATTAGGCTATAAGAGAATGCCACCCTGGGGCCGGGCTTGGGACGTAGCATAGGTGAAGAAAGTATATGGCTCCATTCAGGAAAAAAGAGTGTAGGTGGCCTAGGCTGTACTCTGGCTCTAGTGCCGAGTCTGATCTAGGAGAGGGTTTTCAAATCACAACCCTTCAGTGATAAAAGCCATAGATGGAAACACAGTTTCCTTTTTGGATTATGGAAAATGAAAGGCAAGTGAAAAAAATGTCAATGGAAGTTATTTTCTGAGTTTGGCTCTATGTGGGGGGAATGCAATGGAAAATTTGATCAGACTAATATTTATGAGATCTTTTACATCTATTTTTAATTTTGTGTTTACAAAATAGAGTAAAATGAACAAAATCAATATCAACATATATCTAAAATAAGCACTAAATTTTTCCCTATCTTTTTTTGCCCCACGTTTTTTTCGTTCCGGTTTGCCTCTATGTTGTCTTTCCTATTTTCTGTCCCTAGTATTTTCTGGCTTCTAAACAAGCCCTAAACGTTTACTGGGATGTAAAGTATTCCGCATTATTATAGGTATTATTTATGCTACTTGTTTCCTTTTGTACTTCAACTGTATTTATTCCGGAGCTTAACTTCTATAGTCCTTCCTCAATCAATGCAGGCTTCTTCCGTATCATGTTGTTGCGGACTACGAAGCAGAAGAAGATGACAAAATCCTTGATTCAGACACAACAGGTCAAATTCTCTCTCGATCCCAACAGTGGGACCACAACATTGCTGCAAAAGTTGCTGAGTTTACCGCGACATTTGAGAAGCAAGTACTTGCATTCAATATTATTTCGCGAAAAAGAGAACATGGGGAATTCCGAACAGAGGAAAAACTGCAGATTGAGCAGATACTTGCTCAAGAAGAGAGGAGGGCTTACATTGAGTTGAGGGCAGAGTTGGAGGCGAGGAATAAAGCAGGCAGAGAGAGCCATGATGCTAATATGCAAATGGCAGCTATGGTTCAAGCCGAGCATGCCCGGGCTGAGTCACAAGCTCGTGCTGAGATGATGATGATGTCACGAGCACCGATCCGAGCAAGTGCACTTGCTGGGCCTCAAAGCGGTAATATTGTGATGGGCCATGATGGCGGCGAGGAAGTCAAAGATGATGAGATGATGAATGGTTGGGGTAATAATGCACAGAAGGACGACAAAGAGCCGTCAGATGATTTTCTTAATGATGAAGAGACCGATAACGGAGATGGCGGTGGTGTTCAAAGTGACTGGCATGGAGGGGGAGAGTTGGATCTCAACACAAGATGATTAGGACACCCCATATGGTGGCATAGTTGTCTGTCTTCGAGGGAAGTAAAAATGAAATGTCAGGGAGATTGTTGTATTGTATAGAAGCTGTACCTTTAATTGATTGTACTAGGGCAGAAATTATAACTTGGAAACTAGAATCTTTTGACACTAATTGATTGGAAAAACTCTATTGGAATTATTGATGCTCATATTTTAAAGGTGGACCGAATTGCATGAGAGTAGTGCTGGACTCGGGCCGGGCGGCCCGAACCGGAACCGGCCCGGCCCGGTTACTGTGTGAACCGGCCCGGTGGCCCGGTCCACCGGCGGTTCGGGTCGAACCGGCCCGGTGGATACCGGTTCCGGGCCCGGGCCCTCTTTGGTGAACCGGTTCGGGCCCGGTCCGGGCCGGATTTTAATTTTTTTTTTTTTTTTGAAATTTTTTTAAGTTTTAGGTTGGATTAGGTATTTTGGTCCATTTGAGGTGGTTTGGGATGGTTTGGGGTTGAGGGGGAGGGGTAGGGGATTAAATAGGAGAACAAAAAAAAAAAAATTATTGGGCCGGTTCGGCCCGGCCCGACCCGGTTTGGCCCGGAACCGGAACCGGAACCGGCCACCGGCGGTTCGGGCTCGGGCCTCCCCTTTCCCGGCCCGAGGCCCGGCCGGGCCCAGGCCCGAACCGGGCCCGAACCGGCCCGAGTCCAGCCCTACATGAGAGGTTTTATGCGGATTCTCCTTTGCCCTATCTTAGGACATATGGCCCCTTTTGTAATAATATGAGATTTAAGTCACGATCTAAGACGGGTCATATCACCATCAAAGCAAATATGATCTACTACCTCGTCTGGACTTGTTGGACTTTGCTATTTTTACTTGTTTAGTTGTGTTACTTTTCCTTTGTAGTAAACTAGTAATTTATAACTTGTGATTTTTATTTTTCTCTTTTATTTATACATATTTTAATTGCACAGTTCTTAGTTTCTTATTTCACGTTATGATCAAATTTGGGAAACTCCAATAGGATGGAGGGGTTATTTATTGATCGATAATGCACCATTCATTCATTTGTTGGGTTGGACATATTTTCATAATTAACCTGAAGGGCTGAAGGTCCTGATTCTGATTGTTTCAAAATAAGACTAGAATTAATCGGTTTTGATCTCTCTCTCTCTCTGAAAAATATGCACTAATACAAGTTATACTTCAGAGGAAGAAAATCCCACTTTTAACTTTAGATTTATTACTTGAAACTATAATCAAGTTATAGTTTTCTAAGTATATTTGGAATAAGGCCATCAAACAGTAAGCCCTGGTAAGGTGGTAAAAGTGTGACTTGAGGAATAGTGGTAAGAATGTGAGTTGATGAAGAGAATCCTACTTTTAACTTGCAAGTGTGAACCCTTAATCGAGTTTTAAGTTTTTTAACGGTTCATTTCGCATAATCATGAAATGGAATGATGATTAAATACTTTCTGAGCAGCATTACACGAGCAATGGAATTGATGAGGAGGGACTCGTAACTCGTTGCTAAATAGCCAACTCATAAGATTAAGCATGATTATTGTGGGGCCTCTTAATGTATGGTGATTTCTAACTTCGATCGATATCTCTCCATTCCCTTTGACGAATGGAGATGATTCCCGACATCTTTATTTCTAGATCATTGTTTCAAGCTGATATTTATCACTTGCGAGAATCTTCTAATGTTGAAATCTTTCAAGGAACATACTCCCTCCGTCCCGCTATTAACTTCCTACTTTCCTTTTTGGGCCGTCCCAAAATAATCTTCTCATTTCCCTAAATGGAAAGTTATCCTACATCAAAACAGTGTCAAACAGTGCCAAACAGTGTCAAACAGTGCCAAACAGTGTCTAAACAGTGTCAAACAGTGTCTAAACAGTAAAGTCAAATTTAATTCCTAAATATGTGTGTAGGTCAAAGTAGGAACTTAATAGAGGGACGGAGGGAGTATTAGTCTTGAACTCTCACCAGACACTTCCCTTGCAAACATTTAAGTAACTTTTTCAGGCTATTATATTAAATGGGGTAGACTCACTCTCTCATTTTTATATGAGTGTTTGAACATCTGCAATTAGAGACAAATTATATACACTTCTAAATTCAAACATCTTGAGAGGGATTAACAAATCGAGTACTTGCCAAGTAAGTCAAGCACGAACCTATTAACAAGCTTATGCTATTCGAGCATATTTGATGAGCTTACCAGTGCTCAAATCGAACATCTATCAAACCAAACTCAAATTTGACCTGTCTTGTTGGTCGGTAGTGACGTGTCTGATGGCAGAAGTGGGGAAGGGGGTGCATATGGCAGAGTTGGTGGCTAAGTACGGGGCAGCAGCAGGGCAGTGACAGCGGCGTGGACGGGGCAGGGTAGGGGCGTGGAAGGGCCAGCGGCAGCGGCGTGGACGGGGCAGGTTGTCGGCCGTGAATGGGGCAGGCTGCAGTGGTGGACAGGGGAGTGGTGGCGGTGAACGGTGCAAGTGGTGTGTGTCACTATGACGGTGTCACGGAGGCGGTGTCACTGTGGCGGTGTCACCGGCGACAATGACATTCGAAAGTCACACAAAACTGATAGTGACATTTAAAAGTGACATAAAAATCTGCCAGTGACATACAAATTTGAGAGTGACATCATGTTTTTCATTTTCTTAGTCACTTTTTTGTCCTTTAGAAAAAATAGTCACATTTTTTAAAATTAGCTCTAATTTGGTACTCCCCCCGTCCCACTAAGATTGCATCATTTTGCCTGTTCGAGAAATCGCACTAAGATTGTCTCATACCAAATTTGGTAATGTTTGTGTGGTTCTAAATCATTTTTACTTTATTCTTACTTTATCAATTTAATATCAACAACACAAACTCATTTTTCTTAGAGCCCGTTTGGTAGCAAGAAAATCGGCTGATTTGGCTAATTCTGCTGAAATTTATGAAGTTATGGTTGATGTGCCTGCATTGGATGATTGTGCTGATTTAAGATTTTTTTTAAATATATTTTATTAATAAAATAAAGAAAACATTATATGTAAAAATAGCTAAAGTGGTCATCTATAGTAAATTCAGACAGAAAAGTAACTTCAACTTTACTTTTTATATGCTTATTACACAATTCAGCACACGAAAGAAAATGTTACTCCCTCCGTATTTAAAAGTTCCCTACACTTTCTTTTTTGGGATGTATTTAAAAATTCTCCACTTTCCTTTTTGGTAAGTTTTTCCTTTAAAAATACCTAACTACCCTTACTTTTTCTACCTTTTATCTTCTTTTCATACTTTTCCCCATCTCCCTTACTTTTTCTACACTATTCATTACCCCTACTATTTTATCCTTAAACAATGTGCCAACTCTAATGTAGTGAACTTTTAAATACAGAGAGAGTATGTGTTTGGTGAAAAAGTTGGTTGATAAGCCTGATAAGTCGAAAAACAATGTTGCCAAACGACCTCTTAATAATCGTGCCACCTTTTGTTGTCTCAATCTTAGTGGGATGGAGGTAATACTTCCTCCGTCCCGCTAAGATTGTCCCAGACATTATTCACTTGGTCAATACAAATCCCTCTTAATCTCTTACTCTATATATCAAATTTGATTCTGAACTTTGCGATTTTGTAAATTTTTAATGTAGTTTTTGAATATGTAAATTTTATCGTAAACCAAATTATTCCAGGGACGATAGTAAATTGACTGCGGTTCAAGAATGTCAATGGGCCGTATGAAAACAGTATAACGGTCAACACGTGACACGCGTCAGACAGGAGTGACCGACCATGTCTGATCCAAAACGTCAAGCTCCAGGCAGCGTCTAAAAAAGCGGAGAAGGAAAGATAGTGAAGAGGGAAGGAATCGTATTCCGTGGGTGGGGACGCGAAGAAAAAGAAGAAAATCACACAGAGTTGAGAGTGGCGAGCATTATATGACATGAGATTGCGCTTCTTCCTCGCTTCCTTTATAACAATCGTCTTCGTCTACCTACCGTCGTTAACGCTCCAATCACATTCCGGCGCTCACCGACAGGAGGCGGCAGGCTTTTGCCACCAGGAAACGGAGAAAGAACATCAGATGGCTTCTTCGACCCTAGGAGGGGTTAAGGATTCCGGATCCGCGGCGAACAGCGTCGAAATCGAGAGCCTCGGGCGGTTCGCCGTCGAGGAGCATAACAAAAAAGAGGTACTCCGTAGTTTAGTTGTTTTTTCTCAAAATTGATTTCACTCTAAGCTCTCATCCTTCAGCAGACTCAGCAGTTCGGTGTGAAGTGTGAACTTTACTTAGGGTTTCATGCTTTGTGATGGTCGTTGCTGACTAGCCTGTGTTAATTTGCCTGCTTTGTTTTTGCTTTTATTCCAGAATGCGATGATCGAGTTTGTGAGAGTGGTTAATGCTAAGAAGCAGGTTGTGTCTGGGGAATTACACCATCTTACCCTTGAGGTGATTGATTCTGGAAAAAAGGAACTTTACGAGGCCAAGGTCTGGCTTAAGCAGTGGATGAACTTTAAGGAACTTCAAGCATTTGATCATGTTAGAGAGATTCCCATCTTCACTGCTTCTGATCTGGGTGCCAAGAGAGGTAATATACTCTTCTGTTCTGAAGAGGCAGTATTTGATTCGACATTTCAAGATTTGTTTTTGGAGCATTTGACTTTGTACTCAGTGCAAGTTAATTTTAATGTGACCCAAATTTGCTTATATTTCTTATATTCTATGCTGTATTGCACATTTCGATTGAATTATTTAATCTACTAATGTGTCTGGTTTTATTATGTATTATTGGGTCTTGCTAGTTAAAGGCCACTTTATTTTTGTCATCTTCAGTCTCTCTAATCTCTATGATACGCTTTAGGTGAATGTTCACTCATTTTTAGTGAAAATCACTTTCCTCAGAGATAGAGAATTCTAAATTGCTAATACGTGTGGTATAATTTTCCTTTGGGGAAAAACGATTAATGTAATATAAGTCACTCCCAAGTCATATTAACATTTGTGTTTTATATCCTTCTCATATGATCTATATAGTCTCTCGAATTCTCGATAATGTTGAAATCACCAAACTTTACTTCTGTTAAATAATTTATCAAAATATTATTTTCATTGATTTTTATATCTTCATTGTCAAGAATGAACCTCTGACAGTGTAACTAATGGAAGATGGCCAGAATGCTTGAATATGGCAGCCTCCTGTCTGTAATAACCACCATTTTACATCACTAACTTTGGAATCTTATCCCTAATGTGTGTTTCAGTAGTCATTTTCACTCCTTCAAGTCATATTATCGTTTTCCACATATCTCAAGTTCAATCTGTCGTGCAATTTTGTAAAGTTATGACTTTGCACCATGGCCCATGGGCTTCTTCTCTTGCTTTTCCTTAGGTGCGACATTTTAGAGCGTGTGGCTTCTCGGTCTATTGTTATCTTATTATACCTACCTCTTGGTTACATCTACATATAATATTTATTTTTGTGCTAGTATTACTTTCTTTGATATCCACTACTTTTTTTGAAAGGTTTGATATTCACTACTTAATAAGTTGTGTTCACATGCATGATAAATTTATATTTTCTCTCAGCAATCCATAATAGTTTTGATTCCCGAATTTCATTTTTTTCATGTATTGCCGGTATTGTATTCTACCCTTTCTGGCATTCCTATTTAATTTTAAAATCACATTAATGTATCTCAAAACAATATTGGCTTTGTGTATAGAGGGCCCAGTAAAAGGACTGAAATCAATCCCAGAAGATGATCCGTTTGTCCTGGAAGCTGCAGAACATGCTGTTAAAACCATCCAGCAAAAATCCAATACTTTAGATACTTATGAGCTTCAAGAGATAGTTCTTCCAAAAGCTGAGGTATGTGGTTAGTGAGTTGGGTCCTGTATATCATATTTCCTATGCGGTACAGCAGCAGTGAAAATCATAAAGTTTTTATAATTGTTGTGGGCATTAAAAATAGTAAAATTGTCCTTTCTACTCCCTTGGTCTTTTCTTCCTTCAATATTGGGATACCCAAAAAAGGAGAGCGGGAATGAACTAATGGGATAGAGTAACTTTTAAGGTGCTGGGTTTACTTGTTGGTGAATAATACAATATTTGAGATTGTTTTTCTTCAATAGCACTGCACCAACTTTGCCAATAATAACATAATTAACACAACAGGTTATGGATGATGCTTCCGCAAAGGTTCAGATGCTTATCAAGACAAAGAGGGGAAGTAAAGAGGAGCAGTTCGATGTTGAAGTGCACAAGAAAAATGATGGCAAATTGAGCTTGACATCACATAAAAGGCTCGAAGACTAACTGAGTTCTGATTTTGTCAAAGGTGTTGTTGTTTCTTTCGCATTTCAGGGAGTTGAGAAACGTTCTCTATTGTGATGTGTTCCATGGAGTTGAGAAACGTTCTCTTTTGTGCTGTGTATAAATAATATGAATACCAATATGACACCCTATGTGTTTGTCTGTATTATGTGTTGTTTCTATAGAAAACACTACTTGGCCAGTTGATGTTATCAGTTTACTTATCTACTCCTATAAACTTCGTTATATATATTTACTCTTTTGTTAGTCTTATATTATTCTCATACCAAATTTCACTTCTTGAAGATTGACAATTGAGCAAAAATTATGACTTTGTGGACCAAGTATGTAAATAGTTGAGTCGAGTTTGATCATCTAAAGCTCCAGTTTGGTTCGATTTGGTGATAGTGGTGTACTGGTGTTTGAGTTTGAGCTCCAATCTTTACTCCCCTTGCTCTTTCATCATCTACACAAACAAACATGACCCCCTCATTCCCTCATGACCCCCTCATCCCCTCCGTTTCTTTCTTCTTCCAATTAGGCAACTATGACATTGCCTCCCAATCGTCCAACTTTTCAATTCTCTTCTTTCTTTTTTACCAACTAAACACACACATAAGTACACAAAAGATGAAATCACATGCTTAACGAGCTGATATGGATTGTCACCATCGGTTTCAAATTAGGGTCTTAATTTGGTGTTTTTAAGTTAGAGTGCTTAATTTGGCTTTATTGATATACTACGAACTTACGAAGACCTATTTGACATTTTTATGAAGTAAAAATAATCATTAAGTGTACCATATGTATTATTGATCCCCCTTTTATCAAACTCCAAAGTGTGTGTATACGCGTGCGTGTGGATAGATTTTGGTTCAAGTGATAAATGCATCTAATGTGAGAAATGAGAATGAATCTCAGTCGTTAGATAGATTTACGATGTTGCACTAGAAGTAGCTTGAAGTTGCACTAAGACTTAAATCTTGCGATATTACACTAAAACTATTTCATATTGCACTAATATTTGACGATGTTGCACCAAAACAG